>JAVJIF010006924.1:0-201446 GCA_038442645.1 Agave tequilana | reverse complement strand
TGGTATTTTAGGTCTTTGTTTCCATCCCAAAAATTTGTAAGTGTAAGTGCATACTATCTACGGAAAAAATTTCAAGATAAACTTATCTCTCAATTTATCTTACTTACTATCTACGAAAAAAATTCAAGATAAATTATCTCTCCAATTTATCTTACTTAGCCTATAACTTAAACAATCTATATTTTTTGACTAGGTTTAAGATGTCATAATTAAGGCTTCCTTATTTCTAAATCATCTTAATTTTCTTAAAATAGATCAAAACTTTTTCTCTTGTTTCCAAAAGTTTTAAAGAAAGAGAAAATCCTATACAAAAGGGAAGATTTCTAAAGTATCCTAAAACATGTGAAAAAGAAAAAAATCTAAAAACTCTACGTTAGTAGACCCCCCCCCACACTTATCTCATGCATTGTCCTCAATGCATCGTGAACGTATGTATGCATGAACAGATAGAGAGAAGAAAAAATCACCTCAATATGTGGTTCCGGTGGTGATCTGATTGTCTACGAAATACTGCCCAATCCAATTTGCGTGAAGCTTGGAGAAACCCACCAGAAACCTCCATATACAACCCATTATTATAATGTATATATGAATGATTTTTATTAAAAATTTTACCCCATTAATTCCAAATTTTCAAAATAATTTTAGAATCAATTTTATCAACACTTTTATCCCAAAATGGAGTATGAAAAGATGGAATGATTGATTTGGGCTCAGAAAGTACATGAACTAATATCAACTCAGAAATTTGACTTAAGTCAAGTAAAGGTTCAGGAGTCCAAATTAGTTCAAGAATCGGGTCCAAATCAAGAAGCTGAAATCCTATTACACATTCATTTCCCCACAACGGATGTGACTTTCTAAGATTGGTGATTCAAACTCAAGAATGACATGTGTGGAAGTCAAAACTGACTCTAAAATGTTGCTCTAGTTTGGTAATAAAATAAGAGTAATATTGATTTAGAAATTTGAACTGAATCACAAATTTGAGAATTGAAGTCACATTCTTATCGGAGTTCAATTTCATAAAAATGAGAACTTGCCAATTTGTCATGAAACTTTCAAAAGTATGAAATTGGTCAAATTCAATTTGTTGATCATAAAAGATTGGTGATTCAATTTCTGATGGATTGGCACAAGATCCAATACTGACTCGGGAAAAGACCTGAAATCAGGTAAAAACACCTCAGTCATTATGAAATCAGGAAGTGAAATTGAATTACCAAGTTGAGTTCAGGGTCATATTCATGCTCAAGTTCAATTTCAGGAAAAGAATAACTTGCCAAAATATCAATGGGATTTTCAACATTTTAAGTTTGGTCAAGTTCAGATGTGTGTGATTAAATTGAACCTTGGTTTCCAAAATAACAAGAGTCCTGGGTCAGATCAATAGAGTTAGAGATATCTGGATTAGTCAAAGATTGATAAGAGAGAGTTTCCTCATTCCTATAAATATTAACCAATTGACTCATTGTCTTTCCAACCTATTGATAGATTGAGCAGAAGATTTTTAAATTGTAGCGCAGACTCCTAAGATTTTTATAATCTTTTCTAGATATGATGTTTCTTCAAGTGGATATTCTAGAAAAGGAGTGTAGGGATCTTGTTTTTCAAAATAACAAGAGTCTCGGTCGATCAATAGAGTTAGAGATATCTGAATTAGTTAAAGATTGATAAGAGAGAGTTTCCTCATTCCTATAAATATTGACCAATTGACTCAATTGTGTTTCCAACCTATCGATAGACTGAGAAAAAGATTTTTGAAATTGTAGTGTGGACTCCTACAAGATTTCTATACTCTTTTCTAGATGTGATTTTTTTTCAAGTGGATGTTCCAGAAAGGGAGTGTAAGAATCTTGATTTTGGAAAGATTGTCAGGATTGTGAGTCCAACAAGTTTTGAGATTGAAGCTCAGACTCACGAAAGCACTCCATACTCGTTTTCAGGGCAGATGGTTGGTCATTTTGAATAGTGAACTGAATACGAATCATGAAAATATTGTGGAATTGGTGAATTGAGTTCTTTTGTTGGGACTCAAGCATGGCTTGTACGCTTCTATACTTTTTTCTAACTCAGATTTTTCTTCAATTGGTGGTTCTAGAAAAGGAGTATAGGAAGTAAATTGGGGAATGGATATTGTGAAAATTGTGAATAAGGTGGTTGAAATTTGACTCAGGGGAGGTGAATCCCCATTGACTCTGTAAAGAGTAAAATTATTTTAAAAATATAATCATAAGATTGGGGTATGGGTTGTATTGATTCGGATAAGGCCAACCTGGTGTATTTCGTTGGTTTATATTTAAAAAATTGAGTTGGAATTAACGAATCAAATGGGGCCGGTTGTGAAATATGGATTCATATTAGGATTTAAAAATATTGTTGCTGAATTCCATTTCATAAACAATCATAAACAAAAAAGAAAAAGCAAGCAACAAATAGAAAGAGAAAAAAATCAAAACAAAGCTATACTAGGGTTGAAACGACTCCTAACTGGTCGATTACTCGGGAGAGGTTGTTGTATGAATCTGACCACAAGCTAATCGTCAGGTAGGGGCAAAATACGGTGGTAGGTATCCGTGTAAGCAATTGGTGTTGAGCGCCATTTTGTCACATATTCATGCCCATATTTATCTATCATTTGTTTATAAATAATGCTACTCGGGTATTTTTAGTCTATTTTGTAGACAAAGTTATTAGGAGAAGACTAGACCACAAAAGCACTATTTCGAGACCATAAAGCGCATTAAAAGGAGTTGAAGGCGAGATAGGAGGCTTGATACTGCTGAGATCGTTCTACAACAACGTCTAAAACTGACATTAAAGAAATTTACGATCAATTCGGAAGAGTTCAAGGCCAATTGGGGGAAATGCAATTTTGTAAAAGTCAGGGGCTTAAACGCAAAATGGATAGAGATGTAAAAGTGCAAAATTAATTTAACGATTCTCTTTGTAATTTTGTAACTATTTTGGGTTTTCATGTAAAATAGCCAAACTCTAGGCTACAAGTATAACATGTAAAGGTTAGAGTTTGGGGCCTTTGATTTTGACCACTTTCTCAATTCTCTACAATTTCTTCAGAAGTTATTTTCTTTTCAGACGGCTAATTTTCTTCGAGGCTGAATTTCTGTTAATCTTTCATCTTTTTTCTCTTTATTCTCTTTATTTCTGAAAAAAAAAGAAAAAAAGAAAAAAAGAAAAAGGGAACAGAAAGGCCTACAGAGGCACCAATTAATGGCGCCTCTGTTACATCGAGGGGGGTCGCCTCCCACCCATTTGAAAACAAAAAGAGGGCGCCAAGCTGGCGCCCTCCTATTGGTCTCCTATTGGTCTCCTATTGGGAAGAGGAGCATGCCCCAATTTGAAGAGATTTGGGGATTTGGGCAAGTGTCTTTGGCAGGCTGCAAAGGATGCAAGTAAATTTGTTATTATTATTTTTTATTAATAGTTTCATTAGTTTAATTAATTAGAGTTTTCAATTAATTATTTATTAAATATAGAGAATTTTAAACTGATTTAATTGTATTAATTAGTTTAATTGTTCGAGTATGATTAATTTATAAGCTTCTATGATTGTTAGTTGTATCATGCATAGCTAAATTCCCCGCGAGCATTTAGGGGAGATGAACCTAACCTAAATTCTTGTGATCATCAGTTGGTCTCCTATTTAGGATTGTTGCACACACCAATTGACCTATAAATTTTAGGAGATTATTTTTAGAGTCACTAGTATTTGACAAGGTATGTATCAATAGTCAATGGTCCATGCTTAGAGTTTTACTGCTTTTTCTGCTTTTATTTTTTTAGTCATTTTATTTACCTTTGATAGACCATGTGATACAAATAATACCCTGTACTTAGATCTAGTGTTCAGACTTAGTTTGCCTGTTAGAATTGGAGATTTAATAAGTGACAACAAACTGTATGGAGACCGAAATTTACCGCTTGATGCTAGCTTAGGGGATTCGATCCTAAGTGCTTGACTTTTCTAATTAACGCATAGTTCAGAATAAAACTATCTCAAAACTTTTCACTCATTCACCTAAAAGTGTTGAAACCAAAAGAACCACCTGTCCCTGTGAATCGACCCTCAAGTGCTACATCGAACGACCGTATGCTTGCGGTTAATTTAAAACGAGGAGCAATATCTCCCCTAACAAGTTTTTGGCGCTGTTGCCGGGGACACGGTGTTCTATCTTTAGTTTGACACTTTTACTGGATTGTAAAAAAATAATAATTAAAAAATTAAAAAATTAAAAAATTAAAAAAATCCTTTCCCCATAGCCTATCCAAATTCATTTGGTTACGATCCATGCTATAGGCCATACCCTCTTTTCATCCACCCCCCTCTTCCTACCTTACATGATGACATCCAACCCATTATCCCATCTTTTACATCTAATTCTCCCATCTGATGCTATAACTGTCAAAATTCATCTCACTTTTCTGAATAATGTCCTTCGGTGGGGTATTTATTGGGACTAGGTCAAAATCAACTTCATACATTTCAAGGACCTACGAGCGAACCCTATCCAACAAATTTGAATTCAGGGTGTTGGAATTATTCAGATTCTGCATGGGATCAATCATATATAAACTCTCAATGCAATTGGTTCTACATTGAACCACCACCTCCTTGGGGATTTAACAATGAGCATGAAAAAACACATTAGAGAAGAGTTTTGAAGCCATGCAGCAGACTATAGTCGAAACCAATTAGCAGTTAATCGAGGTATGTGCTCACATGGATAAGATAATGACTCATCTCAATCAACTTATGTCAACCACAAGTCCAGATCAAGTTCAAGAGTTCCATCAACTTTCACAAATTGAGTTTAATGGCAATCACGTGGACAAGGAACCAACACTAGGGGAAGCTTTTGAAACTTTCAGGCAAACTTCAAAACAAGTGCTTTATGACATTAGAGACTGCTTAAACAGGCCAGCAAATGAGTTGGTTAGTGAGCAAGAGAAGGATTTCTTTTCTAGTCAACTAGTTCCCGAGCCAATATCGACTCGACCCATGTCCATTCAAGAGCACATCAACTTTCATAAAATGAACAAAGGCCAAACTGTTAGACTCAAAGAGCAAATCGTTGGCCATAGTGACATGTCTAATCATTCCATCGAGATGCCCTTCGAGTCCCCATTATTTCATCATAATCAATTTGAAGAGCTTGAACATGAGAAGCCCGTTGAGGAAGTGTGAAGGTCCATGAGATGTACAAACGTGATAATGATCCTCAGTGTCTGAATGAAGTGATTAGAAATTATTTGGCTACACATACAACTCATGTGGAGTCAGTTGAATCTTATTGTGAAAAAGAATGTGGCAATGATGAATTTTTGCTTCAAGAGAAATTTGAGGATTAATTTTCTAAGTTCTGTGAAAAGACAAGTGTTGAGGAGTAGAAAATTACATCCACACATATGGAGAAAATGGAACACACTGATCAAAATTGTGAGAATGCCTATATGGATAATGAGCCTTTGTTTCTTGATGAGCTTTTTATTGAAGAGTGTGATCACAATGATGAGAAAACATGTGTTGAGGATCTTGAGTTTAGAGTTCCCTTTGAGAAAACAAAACTCGATTTGAGTATCTTCACTTTCGAGAACCAACCAATGATCATACTTTTCAAACTTGATTCAAGAATCTGTAATTAATTAAAGCTCTGAAAACCTATTTGAAGACGAACTCATATATTTAGATGAATCGGTTAGGGATGCTTTGGTTAGTTACACACCTCCAAAGAAAATTGATGATTTAAGTTTTGAGGTGATGTTTGAGGATGAGCTTAAATTCGTAGGCAATTATATTGTGGACACTCCAATTATATTGTGTGAAAATGATGAATTTGTGAGGAGGTGTGGGAAGAAGAGAAGGAGGAGATGGAGGAAAGTAATGAACAAGTTGGAGAGAATGAAATTAAAGATGACAAAAGATAACCTCTCCACTTTATCCATTGAAGAGAACCCATTAAATGATGGGAAGTTAGCTCAAGCGAATAGACCTAGAAAGATCTAGGTGTGGGGAAGATGTAAAGTTGTACATATGTATATATTTGTTTTATTTTTCTTTTAGTTTTTGAGTCTTTTTATTTCCTCTTGAGTTTGTTGAGTCAGTTTTAGTGTGTCTTATATTTATCTCTTTCTCTAACCTATGTGTCGAGTTTTTACAAGTGATACAGGATAAGCAAGGAGACATCCACCACACAGAGAGCATTTTTGTTACTTCAACAGCTTGATTTTCTAGCGCACTATGAGTATTTCTAATTCTAGCATACTACTTACATTTCTGTATCTTTTGTGTGCTTGGATTGCATATTCATCATGATTGTGTGCATATTTTAGATGTGTAAATTACATGCTAGATTCTTTTTATCTCTGTATTCATGTATATGCATGAGGACATGACACAGTTTAGGTTTGGGGGGAGATTCACATTTTTTTTTAGAAGTCTTTTTTTATTTTGTTTTGCTTTTAGGATTTTTTTCTTTTCTTTATCTTTATTTCATTTAGGAGTCTTAAAAAAAATTTGAAAAGAAATTTGAAATTTTTTTACAAATGGTTAGCTAATATGTGAGTGATTTAGTATTCATGAGTAGATTTTAAAGGTAAGATCAAAATGAAAGAATCACAAAATCTTAAAATAAAGATTAGAATTTAAAACAGACATACCATCTAAACTTAGTCTAAGTGATTATGTACCTAACAACACTTACACTATTAGTCATAGGCTTGGAATATTGATTACAACTAAGAAAAAAGATTTATTATATAGTAAAATATTATTAATAAGTCTTATCTTGTGGCCTCGGTTGCTTGAGTAATTAAGTCCATAGGAGTGTTTTTACACTTATTGTCCTAAGACCATCTGATTTGGGAGCATTGACCCAAAACTCGTTATATGGGTAGCTGAGAAGCCTAATAGGACAAGACCCTATAAAAATATAATTTTGATTATCAATTAGCTAGGTGCCTTGGCCTCAAGAAGCCTTGGTATCTACGTGAAAGACAGTTAAAAAAAGTCTTAAAAAAAGAAAAGAAGGAAAAAATTGTTATCACAAGAAAAAAAAAGGTATGAAAGTTGTAATTAATATTTCCAAGCTTAAGAGCTACATCACGATCACAGGGTGCATAGGATCTGAAACTTAGGACAGGTGGTGTAAAGTTTTGGATTTGAAATTTTATTTTATAGCCAATATGATATCTTGAATTGAGATTTTACTTGAAATTGAAACTCATGGAAATTGATGATCTTGCTAGCTAGTTAACTAAAAAAAATTAATTTGTTTTTCTTTTCTTGATTTTCGGTTATCCTTATTTTACTTTTATTTATTTTTTAATCTCTAACTTTTTTGGATTTTGTGGGTGTAATCCACTGAAAACTCTCACGAGACAAAACTTGTCCTCTAGGGTTAACCTAGGGGTTTAACGGCTTGTTGCACATGCTAAGTGTAACCGTGATTCCTACGAAAATGAGTTAGGGTAGTTTAGTTTTTCTTTTTCTTTTTATTAGTTTTGCTCCAGGACTAGCAAAAGATAGGTGTGGGGGTATTTGTTAAGCGCCAATTTTATCACATTTTATGCGCATATTTATCTATCATTTATTTATAAATAATGCTTCTCGGGTATTTTTTAGTCTATTTTGCAGAGAAAGTTATTAGGAGAAGACTGAACCACAAAAGCAGTCTTTCGAGACCGTAAAGCGCGTTAAAAGGAGTTGAAGGCGAGATAAGAGGCTTGACACTGCTGGGATCGCTCTACAACATCTAAAACTGACATTAAAGAAATTTACGATCAATTCGGAAGAGTTCGAGGCCAGTGGGGAAAAAATGCAATTTGTAAAAGTTAGGGGCTTAAACGCAAAATGGATAGAGGTGTAAAAGTGCAAAATTAATTTAACGATTCTCCTTGTAATTTTGTAACTATTTTGGACTTTCATGTAAAATAGCCAAACCCTAGGCTATAAATATACATGTAAAGGTTAGGGTTTGGGGAGCCTTTGATTTTGGCCACTTTCTCAATTCTCTACAATTTCTTCAGAAGTTATTTTCTTCTCCGATGGTTAATTTTCTTTGAGGCTGAATTTCTGTTAATCTTTCATCTTATTTTCTCTTTATTCTCTTTATTTCTAAAAAAAAAGGAAAAAAAAAGAAAAGGGAACAGAAAGGCCAATTAATGGCGCCAATTAATGGCGCCACTATGACATTGTGGGGGCGTCGCCCCCCACCTATTTGAAAGCAAAAAGAGGGCGCCAGGCCCATTGGTCTCCTATTGGGAGAGGAGCATGCCCCAATTTGAAGAGATTTATGGAATTTGGGCAGGTGTCTTTGGCCGGCTGCAAAGGATGCAGGTAAATTTGTTATTATTATTTTTTATTAATAGTTTCATTAGTTTAAGTAATTAGAGTTTTCAGTTAATTATTTAATTAAATATAGAGAATTTTAAACTGATTTAATTGTATTAATTAGTTTAGTTGTTCAAGTATGATTAATTTATGAGCTTCTATGATTGTTAGTTGTATCATGCATAGCTAAATTCCCCGCGAGCATTTAGGGGAAATGAACCTAACCTAAATTCTTGTGATCATCAGTTGGTCTCCCATTTAGGACTGTTGCACACACCAATTGACCTATAAATTTTAGGAGATTATTTTTAGAGTCACTAGTATTTGATAAGGTATGTATCAATAGTCAATGGTCCATACTTAGTGTTTTACTATTTTTTCTGCTTTTAATTTATTTAGTCATTTTATTTACCTTTGATGGACCATGCGATACAGACAATACCCTATACTTAGATTTAGCGTTCAGACTTAGTTTCCCTATTAGAAGTAGAGATTTAGTAAGTGACAACAAACCGGTATGGAGACCGAAATTTACCGCTTGATGCTAGTTTAGGGGATTCGATCCTAAGTGCTTGACTTTTCTAATTAATACATAGTTCAGAACAAAACTATCTCAAACTTTTCACTCAATTCGCTTAAAAGTGTTAAAACCAAAAGAACCACCTGTCCCTGTGGATCGACCCTCAAGTGCTATATCGAACGACCGTGTGCTTGCGGTTAATTTAAAACGAGGAGCAATATCTCCCCAACAACTGGCCACGGTATCTTCGAGGCGTAACCTCTTAATCTCCAACCTTAAACACCGATTTCACAAGAGTAAGATTCAAAACAAGTTCCACCCTCGGTCAATCTCTTAATGAGTCTGAGATGTCCTAAGGGGCCAACGTCTATCAATTTTTATTACGGCTGGGGTTGTGTGAGTGGGGAGGTGATTTTTGGGCTAAGAAAGGGTGATGAAATTCTCATCTCATCTTGTATTGGGTTATGCCCTTAAATCCAATTCGTGCATGTGTGCAATATAGACAAGAATATAACACAGAGCGAGTAAATCACCCATGTGTTTGTCCTATGCTTTATGCAATGTCATATGTACACCTCAGTCCAGATTACAACAACAGAACAAAATACAGTATATTGGAATTGAATTGACACGTGCCTAAATGCAAATGTCTAAACTATTTTAAAGCGTCCAAATACCATATTTTAATTCTTTAATTTATTACAGTATGTAGGCAATCAAAGCAGAAAATTGGCAGCAGAATATAACAATATATGCAACTTGCAAAGTCCGTGCAAAAGACAAAGTACAAATGCCACAATATTGCCGCGTTTTTGCGGTGTTTCTTTGATTTCCGCGGCAATGTTTTAGAAGCAAGCTTTCTGCTTTCAAGAGCAGGGAGAGGCAAGTAAGAGAAAAGTTCTGCAATGTTCAGTTTCGGCAAAAATTAACCTGCACACCAAAACAGAGAAGAAAATGTTAACAAAAATGTGAAATCAAAACTATTCCCATCCCCGACAATGGCGCCAAAAATTTGATCGGGGTGGAACCAGCACTCGAAAATATGTATTTTGTGAAATCAGTGAAATTATATATGTGTGCTAATGTTCTCTCGATACTTCCGTTACAACATTGGCTTAACGGGTTGAATCCACAGGGACGGGAGGCAATAGAAGCATTAACAGTTTGTATTCACGTGTTATGTTAACAAGTCTTCTTTGTTAAAGAATGAGAAAAAGAAAAATAAAAAAATCAAGAAGTGATAAGGGAGAAGATTATGAAAATGTTGATGTGAAAACAAATAAGAAATGATTGTGAATTGATAAAGCAAAACAAGAAAGTAGAAAATGAGAGATAAAAGAAAATGAAATAAGAAGAGGTTTTGAAAAAATGATAAGAGTTTGAAAATTGATTTTTAAAATAAGATAAAAGAAAACTCATGGCTACTAACTACTAATTGATCCACTAATCATGCTGACCTCTTAGTGATAGTTGCCTCACATGGATCCTTAACCATCACTAATTCTTGGCTTCAAGAGACGATATAAAGCATGGATCATAAGGTTGCTCTTCTACATTCAAACAACACTTCCATACCACACAACAAGTTGTAAGGTACTATCAAATCATCAAAACCGGTTAGAGATGCGCATGAAATAAAGAAGATATTATAAATTAGCAAGTTAGTGGGTTAGATGTTAGAAATGTTAGAATGATAGAATCTATCATCATAAGCCATCAATGGCTCTTACAAGAGCAAGACCTTGTAGAGGCTATTAGATTCATGTGCATTATCAAGTAAGTGGTTGATGGTTAGTGGTTAGTACTTAGATTACCATGAGAAGAAAAGTTAGTTAAGCATCAGGTAGAAGATGGAGAAGATTACAATGGAGAAGAAAGGAGACACCTTTATATAGATTATCACCATCTATTACATCAATGTTTCTCTTTCTCTCTCTGAATCTCTCAGCCCTAATACATGATCTAAAAATAAAATAAAAATACAAAAGAAGAAGAAGAACACCTACACTGCACTATAATAAAAGATAGAAAATCTAGCATATTTTTCAATCTGCTCGCATTTCGACCAAACCCTACAGTATTTATAGGTAAAAGGAGGTTCCAAAAGACGAGACGAGCCCACGCGTCGAAAATTGACGCGTGGACCCACCATAGTGCCGTGAAGACGCGGCCATAGCCGTGTCTCTGCAGCAATACCTGGGACCTGGGTCCCTCGTTTTGGTGCGTGGGTTCATTTCGCTTCGGGGACCATCCGATGTGCTCAGGTTCAGTTATTTCTGTCCAGATTCTCGTCTGATGTGCGTAAGGGTCTAGGTTCAATGTATCTTCTAGAAGCTCCTTTACTTGGCCTCCAAGAAATGTGAATTTAATTACCTGAAAATGGGTTTAATTAAGCTCTGATTACCCTTTTGCCCTCCTTGTCTTGATTATCTGCAAGAGAGATGAAAATACAGTTTAGACCTACATTTTATTCATAAATCAGTAGGGAAGTGCGATATAATAATATAGAACTATAGACTAATCACATTGCAGTAGAATTTAGGGGCTTTCCTTCTAATGGCAGCCACCTCTTTAGGGTCATCAGGCAGAATGTCGTACAATACATAGTCGATGTGCGGGAATCGCCAATCTCTGAGCTCTGGACCTGTTAAAGTCTCTAGAGCTTCTTTGACTTGAAGGTCTCCTGTTGGCTTTTGGTTGTCTTCAAAAGCGAATCTTGGACAATACAAGTCATGACTGTAGATGAGTACTTTCTTTGTGGCTCTGGCTGGAAGAGCCAATGAAGCAGTGAGAGATGCCAGTGCATCTACATGCGCATTTTGCTGGCGAGGTACATGGTCGATGTAGAAGTTTCTGAACCTCTCTGCCATGTGGATAGTTGCGTTAGGATAGGTTACCAAATCTTCATGTCTGACTTCGTACTCCCTACGAACCTGGTTAACGATGAGCTTTGAGTTACCGTATGCTTCGAGATTTTTAACGCCAGTCTCATCGGCGATTTGTATCGCGATCAAGAGAGCATTATATTTCACTGCATTATTGTAACATGGCTCAGTTAATGAGAATGCATGAGGGATTATGTAGTTCTGTGGGGAGATAAGTACTACCCCCACTCCTGCTATGATATTTCCTCGAGAAGATGCGCCGTCGAAGAAGAGTTGCCACACTTGTTCTTTGAAAGATGTCTGGGTCAAGCAAACTTCATCGACCTCATATGGGAGATCTTTATAAAGTTTAGTCGCCCTTGGATCTAGGTGCTCAGCCAAGAAGTCTACAACTGCCTGTCCCTTCACAGCTTTTTGTGGCAGAAATTGCATCTCATATTGGGAGAGCAATATGGCCCATTTTGCCAATCGACCATTTAGTGACGATGGCTTCGTCATAAGCAATTTTAAAGGATTGACTTTTGATATAACGTGTATGGTTTGGCCCACCAAGTAGTGTCGCGTCTTCTGGATGGCGAATACCAATGCCAAGCATTCTTTTTCGATCAGGTTGTGATTGGTAGTGAAAAGTGCATTTTTATCATCATATTTACCATCACATTTTCATATTTATTCATTTAATTCTGCACATTTATTAATAATTTGTAATTTATTGTGTGCAGGCCTCGAATTATTATTTTAATAATAAATAAAGCTTAAAGAGCCCAAAAGCCCAGATCCAAGCCCATATTTGAAGCCCAAGAGTCAAAGTGCAAATAGCAGATTGTCAAAGAGCAAATATACAAGGGCTAAAGTTGCAATTATTAAAGATGAGGGAAGGATAGAATTCTACCCAACCCTAAACTCTTGCAGGATGAGCATAAAAGCCAAAGATAAGAAGGAAATTCGTGGATAAAAGATTTGGGATAATTGAGATCAAGGTAACTTGATTTCTAAGTTATCTCAAAATTCCAATATGGAGAGCCAGGATCATACTTTCAGAAGCAAGCGCCCGGATGGACGGACCAGGTGAGGCCACGCGCCAAAGCGCGTGACCAGATTCCACAAAAATGCCGCAAATCCGCGGCAAAATCCAAGATTCCGCGGCACTTTGATCTCATCTGGATACCAGATTTCGTGGGCTACTTCATCCGGGACTCTTCGGCCTTCTGCACCTATAAATACCCCCTGCAGTGCAACGTACAGGGTCGTCCAGCGTCCAGCAAGGGCCAAAAGTTAGGGTTTTTAGGTTTTTCTTCTAGGTTAGATTTTATTTCCCCCATTGTAAATTTCTATTTTCTTTTTGTAAAAACTGAGAGGAGATGATGTATCCATGGAGGAAGGGATCTACTTGTACTGATGGTGACAGTCGGTGTAAGTTCTATTTTTCCACCATTGTTTAATAATCAAATCGAGGTTTGCTTTTATTTTTGTATTGTTTTATTTTCTTTTCTTCTTATTTAATCTTGTGTATCTCAGTATTTACTTCCTTCTATTTGTTCTCTAATGTCTTGCCCACCATGAGAACCAACTGCTTCGAGAATACCTAGCCGAGGAAGGAACCTTGATGGCCTATGGCGATGAACAGGTCTTCATAGCTTGTTTTTCATTTTATAGAGTAGATTAAGAAGGTGGACGATCCTATAAGCCATGCTTGTACGCCTTCCAAGAAAAGGTAAATCATCGCAACGGTTCAAACGGTAAGCAGATTAAAGAGGTAAGTTTTCTTTTCTTTTCTTTTCTTTTCTTTTTTGTAGATTAAATCACAACTTCTCCTAATTCTTTATTTGCCGACCCATTGTAAATACCACTTCCTTTCTAACTTAACTAATAAAATAAAAACTTTAGAGAAACTTGCTTAACGCTTCCATCGCAGTCCCTCCCTGAGGATCACGACCCGCATAGCCCTGCTACCGCGGATTAGAATTGAGACTTGCACATCATATTCTTAAAACTAAAATATTATATTTTGTGTGCAGGAAATCTCAATCAGGTTGTATCAATGTTCGGCTCCGATCTTAGTTCTACTCAGTCAGTAGATTGCCTGCTCGTGTCCCTGATCATTATTTTGGGCTAGTAAAGCTCCTAAAGAATGATCCATAACTTGACCGTATATCAGGAAAGGTTTTCCTGATACCGGAGCTGTAAGGACAGGTGGATGCGTGAGGTACCACTTAATTTTCTCAAACGCTTGTTGGTAAGCATCGTCCCAGATGAATGAAACACCCTTCTTCATCAATTTGGTGAAGGGTTGGCATCGTCCTAAGAGATTTGAGATAAACCTTCGGATATATGCTAGTCGTCTTTGCAATCCTCTAAGCTCTCTAAGATTCATTGGAGGTTGAATCTCCTGGACAGCGCGGACTTTCTCTGGGTCGAGGCAGATTCCTTTGGATGTGACGACAAACTCTAAGAATTTACCACTGGCTACCCCCAGGAAAGATTTGGTGGGATTCATTTTTAATTGATGCGCCAGCATGATATCGAATACTTTCTTTAGATCTGCAATGTGATCGCCTTTGGTACGATTTTTTACTGCAATATCATTTATGTAGCATTCCACTATTTTGCATATATGCTTGGGGAAAGTTGCATTCATAGTTCTCTGTTATGTCGCCCCCGCATCCTTCAATCTGAAGGGAATGACAGTATAGCAATACACCCCCAATGATGTCCTAAAAGATATATACTTCTCATCGTCAGGGTACATTTTAATTTGATTGTACCTAGAGAATCCGTCCATGAAAGACATCCGTTCAAACCCACAAGTGTTGTCTATCATGACATCCATGATTGGAAGGGGGAACTTATCTTTAGGACACGCCTCATTTAGACCATGGAAATCAATGCAAACCCGGATCTTCCCATTCTTCTTGGTGACAGGGACGATATTGGCTACCCAATCAGGGTATTGTTCTTCTCTGATAAAACTGGAGTCTATAAGCTTCTTGACTTCTTACCAGATCGCTTCCATTATCTCCGGGTGAAACCGTCGTTGTTGTTGCTTGATGGGCTTCACATCCGGATTGATGTTGACACGATGCATAGCCACTTGAGGATCAAGCCCAGGCATATCCTCATAGTTTTAAGCAAAAATATCTATATACTCTCGCACAAGAGATATTAGATCTTCCATCTCGGGAAGTGATAAGCTTTCGCTTATAAAGATAGGTTTGGGATTAGCTTCATCTCCCAGATTAATCTGCGTTATCTTATCCTCTGTGGGTGGTTCGTGTTGTTCAAAGCGAATGTCCAAGAGAGTATTTAGGTATTTGATCCAAGGATCTGTATCTGACTGGATCATTTTTTCATCTCCATCTTCAGGGTGGCCTGTTGAAACCATGCTTACCGAAAATTCTTTGAAGATGTTATCGACACTAACATCTGACTCCCACGATGACATGCCTGACGAGTGATTATGGTGTAATGACCCTTCAGACTCAGAGGCTGACGGAATTGGAATTGACACATAACCCAATCCTCTGCGAGTTTGATGATAATAATCAGGGGTTTTCCCTTTTGAAATGAAGGATCGAAGTAGTGTTCTCTTTCCTTCGCTGAAATTCAAGTCAGGACCACTTGTTAGGTCATACCCTATGTTCTCCATCATTTTGAGTACATTTGACTGGTAATGACAGAACTGAGGAAGTTCAGTCTCGCTTTCTGAATCTTCGCAAGTTGTTGGTTTGGACTCGACTCTTTCGGAAAGGATCAGTTTTTGGTCTTTGCGTCTTACTGGGACCTCAAAGAAAGATCCTTGTGCATCACTGACGCTTTGATATGTTATGAAAGATGATCTCACTAGTACATGCAATGATGTCAGGGCATCGATTGTTGACCAGGGTCATCACCTACATTGGAACTAGTATTTGATGGCATGAAACCAGAAGCAAACACAGAAAGATAAGCTAAATCTAACTCTTTATTAATATACTACTCGCCTACATCTTGGCGGTGTTATTGACATCGAGCTTATTAATGCTCATTACAAGTGAGTTCAGCACCCAAAGACATTCTTCTTCTGCCTCTGGCTCGACATCAGCTTCATTACCGGAGTCTAGTTCCTCTGGCTCGGGATTCTCACCTGTCTCCAGAGAATCCTGAGGCAGGAGGGAGTCTGTGAAGTAGTTCTCTACCCCCTTAAATGGATGCCTATCAACAATCAACGTTCAAACTTTTTCATCTCCGTCAATATACTTCATGACTTGATGGAGAGTAGAGGGAATGATGGAGTTGCGATGAATCCATGGTTATCCCAGCAACAAATTATATGAAGTGTTGGCATCAATAACGTAGCACGTCACCTCAGATCTTAGGTCCCCGATCTGACATTTGAGTTTAATCTTTTCCATTGGGCGTGTAACGTTGGCATTGAAACTGTAAATGGTAGTTTGTGTGGCACTCAGTCGGTAAGTGGGTATTCCCAAGTATTGCATGACCCGACGGGGCATGATGCTTAATGCGAATCCTGGATCCACCTGAATGCAGCTCACTTCAGACAATCTAATATACCCTATGAAGTACAGGGGCCTATCATATTTTCCCTTAACCTACATGTCATCTAGAGTGAAGGTCATGTAAGGGGCATGCTGAGAGGCATGGAGATAGTCTTCTTCATCCTCCTCTTGTGGTTCAGCCGAAATTCGGGCCATGAAGACCTCAGCATCAGCTAAAGCTTCTCTCAGAGCTTCTCTTGTTGACTTTGATAGTCTCATGAGCTCGTAAAGGGTGATCCTGGCTGGGATATTGGCCAAATGAGCTAAGATATCAAAGCAATAAGGTGCTGAAGATCCTTCCGCTTTGTTCTTCGGGAGAACCTTGTAATACCGAAGCTACTTTTGCTTCTCCGTGGGTTGCTTCGTGGATTGCTTGGTTGGCTCCAGGATGGGTTTAGGCAGATTTTCTACCATTTTATCATTTTTTTTCAGGTACAATTGACCCAAGTAGGTCCCTGCTATGAGCGACGCATTTGGTTCCGTAGCAAGGACGATTGTCTCTTCCGAATCAGTTAGCGAGGGAACATCAGTTTCTACATCCTGAGAGGAAGCAAACATCACATTGCAAAGCAAAGCTTTTGCTTTGCCCCTGGATTTCCTGTGGGTAACAGTAGTCCACTGTTTGCCTTCCACGAGGTCGGGATGAACCCACATGATTTCTCCCTGAGGAGTATGAACAGGTACGAGACCTTTCTCCCGCTGATGGTGTGGATCTATATTGAGTACCCTTAATTCCTCTTTTGGGATGGGAACTACTCCGGCCAGCGTTAGAGGCTGCACCCCGAACTGAAAAAAATGACGTCATGTTAGTTGTCACTTTCTTCTGCTTCGGGCGGAGCTTGAGCACCTTTGCATTAATCAAAGCTTGGAGAATGTCTTTGAAGATGTAACGGCTTTTGATAGGGCACCCCAATATCCTGTGGTATAAGCAGTAGTTGGTATTGTTGGTCTTGTCGACCTCCTCGGACATCTAGCTTCAGAAAGCTTTAGTCAGTTGCTCTTGTTAAGTAATTTGAACAGCGAATCGACATACTCGTTCTTGAAGGAGTACTGTTTGTTGGCGCGTGGCTGACTTGAAGAGCTACCCCCTCTAGCCAGCTGGGGTTTAGAGGGAGACTTTGTCTCTGTCGCCAGTGTGTCCTTCCTTTTAGATTGAAAAAATACTTCTAGTATACGCTTTATCGACTTTTCGGGTCTGGGCTTGTTTTCTTCTGCCCTAACCCTGACGATAATTTCTTCTGTTTGTTTGCCTTGCTAGACCAACTGCTTTCAGGTATAACTTTCAGCTACTCCTATCTGAGTTAGGAGTGAGGTTTGCAAATTATGATGGCATGTTTCCACCAGGTTGGCCTGGGTCATACTGCTAGGACATCGGAGTGTCATATTCTAAAATCTCTCCACAAATACTTTTACTGACTCTTCTTTTTGTTGCCTCATCATTAGGAGAGTTGGCATGGTAATCTTCGAGTCGTCTTCGAAGAAGCGTGTAAGCAAAAGCTTCTCCAGATCACCCCAGTTCTTGATGGAGCCTTCTGGGAGCTTCATGAACCATTCGAAAGCAATTCCCTTTAGGGTGCCGATGAACAAATACATCAGGATGGCATCATTTAATACTACATTCCCTGTCTGAGACTTGAAGTAGTATATGTGCTGGTTCAATGACCCCTTACCGTCGAAGGCCTGTAGGGTTGAAGCTTTGAACTTAGGAGGGTACGGGACAAGATCCCACTCAGCTGGGTACGGCTGGACCACTTCTACTTCTTGTAGGCCTTTTCAACTGGCAAGGGCTTCAAGATGCTGTTCCAGTTTACTCATTCTTTTAGAATGAGTGCTCGTATTTTCTGAATTGTCTTCCTCTTTGGATGAAGGTTTGGACAACTCAGAGTTGGAATGCTCCTCCTCCTCAGTATGTGTAGAAGATGAGCTTTTTCCTTCCTTCCGTTTGCCTTTGGACTTCTTGGAAGGAGGCTTGGCCTTAGGCTTTTTCTTTTTGCCCACAAGCAATTGCGAAAGCATCTGCTTGAGGCTGTCGATAGATTCTTGTTGAGCACGAATCATATCGAGTTGCTCCCTCTGGGCCTGGACATGCTGCTCAAAGCGTCTGGCCATTTCTTCAGGAGTGCTTACCATATATATAAAGGCTACTTTCTCTATCGAAGAGTTCGAAGCCTGTAAGTTTGCCATGGCAGAATGTGACTTGCTTACTTCGATGCCCCGGGCTAGGGCACTGTAGCTCACTGGGGCAATCACGCTAGTTCGAGTGTAAGTATGCCCGTACACTCCTTTCGGCTCGGTGTCAGACTCGTCAGAGCTGACTATTGGTTGCTTTCCCTTACTTCTGCTTGGCATAGTGCTTGGACCCACCATGTTCGTAGTAACTTTAGGGTACTCTGCGTCAGAGAAAGTTCTCCTTGTGCGGGAACGATGCCTTTTGGCCAACCAAGAGGCTGACGTAGATGATAACCATTTGAACACCGACTGTTTGCAGTGGCATTCAAAGAGCACCATTGTGATAAGCTGTTCACAGCAGCATAGTGGAGTGATTTGATGAATACTCCTCTTCATTGTCAAGTAATCCCTTAGATCCGTCGGAGGGGGATCGAGGAGACCAGCATCAAGTCTCTGAGGACGAGGACTTTTCAGCTTTCTTCTGACCCTAGCCGTCAGAGAGCGAATGTTAACATTGCGTTGCAACTCTGAGACGTATGTCTTAGGGGTGCAGGGTTCAGAGACGTGGAGCTCACATTCTATAGAATAGATGCGGCTCTCGTATCTTGGCTTTGAGACACGAGTCTTGTGCCTTTGCTGAGAAGAAACGCAGACCTCGCATTGTTGATTGTCGTGTTTGTCTAGTGACACTTGAGAAATGCAGACTTTATGAATCTCACATTCTGTTGTAGAGACGCGGGTCTCATATCTATGAGAAGAAACGTGGATCTCGCGTTGCTGAACATTGTGTATGTGAGGTGAAGCCTCAGAAATGCGAGCCTGTTGAGCTCTGCGTTTTTGTATCTAGATGCAGACTTCACACGTCTGATGCAGTTCAGAAGCGATGCAGGAATGAGCCTCACGTCCTGTATCTGTTGGATAGATGGTTTTTTCAGTTTCTTGCATCTGTTGTCAACGTGCGCATCGCCTTTGTTGACGTTCGGCATTCCGGTTATGCTTCACGGGATGTTGGGAACCCCCGGTAACCTAGAGCTGAGAAAGAGATGGGCTTGGCCAGATTGACCTTCAATGACATTGGCCTCGCGGGTCTTGTGGGAGACGTTGATGTGAGCCAGGCGAGCAATGCGGCCAAAAATGGGCTGTTTGTGAAGGCCATCTTTGGGGAAGCCTCCAAAGGGACTTGAGAGCGAACCTCCGAGGAGACCTTGCGGTACTGTCGTGCCACCCTAGGGCTCCTGGAGCCAGAAGATAGGAACTCTTCATACTTTGCCTGATCGAATTTCACGACAAGTGACTCGACCGTTTTCCCCATGAAGGTGACGTCACCTTACGCCATAACTTGCTCATCAGTGGAGAAAGTAGTCCCCAGCGGAGTCGCCATCTCTTGTTTAATCAAAAAATTAAAAAGGTGCAAGCTTCTTTGTTTGATTGTAAAGAAAATTACAACGGATCAATAATCTGATTACAAAGAGCAGAGAATGATTGGATCTCCCCTTTATTTAAGGCTAAGTTCTTTGTGTAGCGGTGGAAAGTGAATCTTTTTTTCTGTTGACCAGGTGAACGTCAAGCTCTTCTGAAAATCTTCTCTTTGGATCACAGACGGAGTAGCACAGCTCCTATCCAATGAAATCTCAAAGAGACTTGGGCAAAACTTAGAATCAGCAAGTTGGTAGAAGAATTTAACTCTTTATCGGTATTCCTCAGCTAAAATTTTTGACCAATTATGACCAAATTCAACCCCTGTTCAATAGCAGACTGAGCTACTTATAAGAGTTTCAGAGGTAAAATTATCCCTTAAAAACCCTCCATAATGGGGTTTAACTCCCCTCATTACGTGGGCAGTAACTGACCCGGTAATGAGTGCAGTTACAACTGAGACGTAAGGCTCCTCTGCTGTTGAAACACGGGCTTTGAGCTTTGCGTTTAGTCTTTGAAATGCTGTTGGATGCAAGTTTTGAGCTTTACTAGATGCGGGCTTTGAACTCTGCTAGACGCGGGCTTTGAACCTTGCGTTTTGGCATTGCGGTAATGTTAGGATGCGGGTTTCGAGCCTCGCGTTTTGACACTGCGGTGATGTTAAGATGCGGGCTTCGAGTTCTGTGTCTTGGCATTGCAGTGATGCTGAGACGCGAGCTTCGAGCTCTGTGTCTTGGCATTGCAGTGATGCTGAGACGCGAGCTTCGAGCTCTGTGTCTTGGCATTGCATGAATGGCTTTAATTATCCTCGCGTCTGAAGTATAGACTCTGCTATCTGATGATTTGTCCTCACTGATTTCTAGACAGTCTACATGTGTACCCAATGGAGTGAAGAGAATCTTCTCGATGAAGCATATGGTCTTCGAGGTGTGAAAATGAGCTTATAGGGAGACTCTTTATTCGGGGGAGATTATTGAGCAAGAAGTGTGATAGATGTCGAACAAATAGTTTCACATTGGCAAGACATGTGGATGGTCATAAGTATATAAAGATTTGGGTAACTCCAGCTAGAACGATAGTCTTTTGGATGGTGCCTCAAGTCCTTACAGAAAAAACTTTCATTTTCTCGTTTTGACTAGTTTTATAACAATTAAAATTTTGGAGTAGTAACTTGGAGAAAAGATTGAGAGAATAGAAGAAGTGGGAGTCGACTGGGAGCAGGAGCAAAGGTCAAGTGTAGTAGTTTTTTTCCCCTTTTTTAGTGTAGGATATTGAATATTAGTTATTTCTCTTCTTGCAGGATATTCAAATATAGGAGTCAATTTGTTTTATATCACAAGATTGAAAAGAGTATGAGTCAATTAATTTTTTTTGTTTGTGATTTCATGAGAGAAGTTCATAATTATTATTAGTTTAATTTAGAAATCTTTTTTAATTGATCTTTTTTTATCAATCAATGATGAGAATTTATAACAATGGTTCAATAAACCAATTCTATTATGATTTGGAGTTCTCTTTTTACCTGAGTTTTTCTTTTTTAATCAAAGGTGAGAATTTATTATGATAATCTCTAAAATTGCTCATAATGGAAGTGCTATTGATGCTTTTATTAGTATAGATAAAGTGTGTGTATGTGTGTGTGTGTGTGAGAGAGACCGAGTTCTTGAATGATTCTAAGTTGAATCTTTCCTATTCAAATTAAGTGATAAGCTATTCAAATGAAGGATCCACTTTGTTAAAATTTGTCTACATCATATAAAGTTAAAAATCAAAAATCAAGTGAAATTAAGTTTTCTAGCGTATCCATCAAGTAGCACAAAATATACAGATGAAATTATATTAGGAACTGCCGGAGATCTAAATGCAAACACCAGATATGACACAGAACATACACCATTTGGCATGAACAAATAAAGAGAAAGATATACAAAAAACACAGATATAATGAGGTTCAGCAATTGCTACATCCTTGAGGCAGAGAGGGAGAAGATCTTATTAATCAATCAATTGTATAATACAATACATGAGAACAATACCCCTCCTTATATAGCCATAGAGTCCATAAAGAAAAGGAAATCAAAAACTCTTAATTCAGATAAGAAGCAAATTCAGTACCATATTAGTATATGGCCAAAACCCAAATGCTATCAACAGTCGAAGAGCCCTGTTGACAGCCTGAGACACACTATGCTTTATGTAAATCGCTGTCGACAGGCCTGAAACAGGACCTGTCGACAATTTTGTTGGATTGTCGACAGTCTAGGGTGGTCCTCTCGACAGGTGATTGCATCTGCTTGTGTAACTCCTGCATCTTAGCACTTCGTGCAAACTCTGTACAATCACGAAGGAGTTAAAAAACTCCATCATTAATATTTTACACTCTCTCCCTGTAAATTTTCACCTCAATGAAGATTTCTCAAATATAAGTCGAACACAATATAATGCCATGTCAACTCCATCGAGCTGCACAGTTTGGTTGCCTATAAACCCCCTGCCCAGGGGATCAAGCCATCCCTAGTTCATCAAACGAAGTACATCAAACTCTAGTGAATGGAAGGCTATGGAGTAACTTCTTGCAATGCTCGAACTTCACTCTCAGAACAACTTTAGTAAGCATGTCGATGAGATTCTCCTTCGTGTGAATCTTCTTTAACTCGATATCACCCTCATCAAGAATTTCCCGACCAAAATGAAATGTGATGCCAATGTACTTTGTTCTTGCTTGATAAACCTGGTTTTTTGCTAAGTAGATAGCACTCATCCTATCACAGCTAATCTTTAATAGATCCTGCTCAATCCCTAAGTTGCCGAGCAATCTTTGAAGCCCAACTGCCTCATTTATAGCCTCCGTCATGGCTATATACTCGACCTCTGTAGTAAACTGTAAAATAGAGCGCCAACTCACATGTGCTTGGGCCAATGTAAACATATATCTTGTTGTAGATTGGTGTTTTTTGAGGTCTCATGTGCAGTCAGAATCAACATATCTAATACACTCCTGCTTACCTGTAGAATCCTTCTTGAGCAGCAAATCAATGTCTATGGTACTTTTGATGTATCATAAAATCTACTTTATTGCCTCCTAATGATCATGTTGGGATCATGCATGTATCTGCTAATCATTGAGATAACTTGTGATAGATTAGACCTCCTACACACCATTGCATACATTAACTACCAACCCGCTAGCATAGGGAACGTGAGTCATACACTCACGCTCTTCAGTAGTCATAGGAAACATAATAACTTTCAATTTGAAATGAGGGCTAGTGGTATACTTACAAACTTTGTGTTGTCATTGATGTTGAATTTCTGAAATACTTTCTTCAAATACCCCTTTTGTGTCAAACAAAGCTTGCCACCTTTTCGCTCTCGCTGCATCTCTATGCCTAGCACATATTCGCTTCACCAAGATCCTTCATCTTGAATTAATAAGATAAGTCCTTCTTCAATTTATCAATCGCGGGATCTACTCTTAGAAGCGATAAGCATATTGTCCATATACAATAGTAGATAAATGTACTCTCCACCCGGTAGCTTATTGCAATACACACATGGGTCGTCATGGCTTCATGTGTACCTCTTCCCTCTTATTAGGCTGTCGAAAAACTTATACCACTGCTTTGGTGATTGCTTTAATCCATAAAGCAATTTCTTCAATTTGCATATCATATTTTTCTTTCCTACAATCTTGAACCCCTTTGGGTGAGATAACCCGCAGAGAAATGTAGATCTCCTCTTCAAGGTTGCTATAGAGAAAGTCGGTCTTCACGTCGAGCTGATCAAGCTCCAACTCATACTATGCCACCAGTGCCATCAAAACTCGAATAGATGAGTGCTTCACAATGGGTGAGAGTGCCAAATTATAGTCAATGCCTTTTCACTGCGTAGCCTTTTTCTACCAATCTGACCTTGTAGTATATAATATCACTATCTAAATATTCATATTTCTTTACAAATATTCACTTACAACGGATCACCTTTTTTCTCTTGGGCAACTCTGACAGTTTTCAAGTATTGTTCTTGTGTAGAGAATTCATCTATTCCATTATGGAATCTTTCCACATCTTGAACTCTGAACTGACTTCAGCTTCCCTATATGTAAACGGGATTGCCTCCTCAATGATTGAAAAAGCATAGGCCATAATCATATTAGCAGTGAGCCAACTGAGCTATGTGGATTTCTCCGAGTGTTTCCAACTGCATTAGATTCTTGGACATCATCCATAGCATATCCCTGATCCTCAACATCCTCAGCATCTCGATCGATTACATGATCACCATACTGTGTCACTCAGGTGTGATCTCAAATGATATTAATCTATCTAGAGATGGTGGAGTAGCAGCACTCTCCACCTGCTGTGATATCCTATTGAACTTCTCACTTTCCACCTGCTGAGAGTCCATATGCTTCATCATTGAAGCCTCATTGAATGTGGCATCCCTGATTAAGTTAAACTTCTTGACATTTAGATCCCAAATTTTATAGCTTTTTGCCTTTTTTGAATCCTTTGAACACTCCTTTTCTTGCTCTCGGATCCAACTTGTCTTTCTTGACATGATAATAGGCCGGATAATCAAATACCCAAAGCAAGTTATAATCTTGAGCAACTTTTCCTGACCAAACTTTCAAATAAGTTGTACCTCCTATTGTAGATGAAGGCAACTTGTTATCGAGATAGCAAGCATACAACAATGCCTCAACCAAAAAGATTTTAATAATCCGGCATAGGATAACATGCAATGAACCTTCTCTAGTAAGGTTATGTTCATCATTTCAGCCACCTCATTTGGTTGCAGCGTTTCTCTGACAGTAAAGTGTCCTCTAAGCCCTCATCGCTGCATAATTGTAGGAAAGGATCGTTGGTGTACTCTTCACCGTTGTCTGGATGGAGTACTTTGATCTTCTTTCCGTATTCTTGTCCATATTTCTTTTTCACTTTACAAACAACTCCAAGACTTTCCCTTTGTGCTTCATGGTATATACCCAACATCGCCCAGAGTAATCATCTATAAAAGACACAAAGTAGTGGTTACTTCTATTAGATGTCATCTTGGTAGGTCCCCAAATATCTATGTGAATATAGTCAAGAATCCCCTCGGTGCAATGAATTGAAGTGCCGAATTTCATCTTGGACTTCTTATCGATGACGCAATGTTCACAAAATTTTAACTTGCAGGCCTTGGCACCTTGCAACAACTCTTGCTTTGGTAAAGCTTGCAAATACTTTTCACCTATTTGTCTGAGCCTCACGTGTCAAAGCCACATCCAGTCATTATGTGAATTGAGAGAAGTCATCACTTGCCCTGTAACCGTACTACCTGAAATAACCTAGAGGGGGTGAATAGGTCATAGCTAAAAATATTGCACAAATTAAAAACTTAAAGAAACAAGATAACAATGTTCAAAAATAGAAGCCAAGAACCAAAACTGAATTCCTCGTGAAGGGCTCTAGAGCTTTTCCTTATGATTCCTCTTTAATAAGAGTTGAGGTACTTTAATAGCTATCTTGGAACAACCAATAAGACAAAAATTGTTGTAACCCAACTGCTTCCCGGTGTACGTATCACCGTATCGGTTCGCGATACGACGTACAAAATTGATTTGACTTCCGTGGTAGTCCAATTTAGCTGATTTCAGTTTCAAAAATCATTTTCTACTATTTTAGATTTTTCAAGATTTTCTAGAATTTTTCAGGATTATTTTGGAAAATCTCCGTAGTCGGTATCGACCGATACCGATAACCGGCTTTACGATTTTTATTTCACAAACGGAGTTGTATTTTGAGATGCCGCTTTCACTGTGTGTCTTATAATCGTATTCTCTATGTTAGGATATTTTCGGAGATTTTTCTGAATTTATCAAAAATCCGGCCAATCGGTTTCGCCCAGTATTGGCGATACCTTCCGGGATTTTTAATTTGCAAACCGGATTGAGTTTCTACAAACCGTTTTCAGATTACGTCTCAGGTTAATATTCTCTATTTTTTGTAATTTTTGGGCACCGTTCGGAGCTGGTCGAATATTGAGCCCATATTATAATATTAAAATATTATTTTTTTACTCTTTTTCTTTTCCCTTCTTTTCCCTTCTCTTCTCCCTTTCTCTGGAAATTTCCCCCACCGCCTTACCAACCGCCCTATCTCTCTCTTTTCTACTTAAATCTCTCTCTCCCTCTCTCATTCGCACTCTCTCTCTAATTCTCCCCAAACACACACTCTCTCTCTCTCTCAAACTTTCTCTCTCTCCAAAAACCTCTCTCTCTATCACTTCTCTCTCCTCTCTCTATCTCTCTCTTTCTTCTCTCTCTTATTGTTTCTCTCTCCCACTCTCTCTTCCCCTATAGACGGCAGACCGCTGCCGGCCTTGCCGCCGGCGTGCTGGTGCGCCCCGGTGGCCGGCGCGCCACCGGGCTCCACGCCCATACCTCCGACCACGCGGCCGGTGGCCGGCCGCCACCGCGCCCCTAGCGAAGCTGCCGCCCTCTCTTCTTTTTCTTCTTCTTCTTTTTCTTCATCCCATTTTTCTTTTCTCTCTCTCTCTCCATCTCTTCCTCTCTTTTTCCCTCTCTCTTCCGCTAGGCGTCGTCGCCGGCGAGGCGTCGCCGCCGGCGAGGTGCCGCCGCCGGCCAGGCAGAGCGCTGGCCGGCCTGCGCTGTGGACCAGCGCGCAGTAGCAGCAACGCCTCTGCTGCTGGTAGCAAGTGGCGGGTTCGGGCTTCGGGCACAAACCCGAACCCCCTCACCTATATGATGAAAGCGGGTGTATCCCGTGCATCCCGTGCAGAAAGGGGTGAGCGATCATAACAGATATATAAACAGGGATAAATAAGATAACAGGAACAAAACATAAAGATACCTATAAAGGAATCCCGATGGTAAAGTCTACTATGTGAATCCAATGAACTAGCTGCCCGAACGATAACTCGGATCTCCAACCTGGGCACGCAAACCCAGGGTCGTCAGAAAGCGACCTAGTGAGTGGTAAAATGAAGGAGGAGGTGTAATATATACAATAGTAATACAAGCACGATATATATATAATACATGATGTGGGACTAGTGATACCATATGATAAGGATATAATAAGCAGTAGAAATAGATAAACATGTCATCTTTTATTATCATCACTACCTTGCCGGTTATCATCGGGTCAGGTCTATAGTTGTATCCAGTTTATAAAATGATGTTGTCTAGTGGTGACATGATATAAGTGAACATGCAGGTGGGCATATGCAATATGAACAGGCAGGTGGGCATATGTAATATGAACATGCAGGTGAGCATATGCAATATAACCATCATACGGTGTCGTGCATATACAGTCATGATGTCTGCAAGGAATACAGGAAACAGACCATATGCAATGCATAGTATCCATGTACATGAATCGCATAGTATCACATGGAATGTAACGAATATCAGAAAATGTAACATGATATACAGGTGACATGATAGCGAATAACATAGCAGCAATAGTAACAATTACGAAGGGACAATAATATACATAGTAGAGCATGTCATCTGATTTATACAATAATAAGGTATTCTTATACTTATGTCCTGCTGGAACTCCTGTGTATATTGAGGTTATGTCCTGTACTGAGGCTTAACGTACGCGTGAGGTTGTTTTCACCTCGCGTATGTACGTCGCCATAACGTCCCCGTACCTGCGGGATTGGGGCGTTACATAGTGGTATCAGAGCCTAGGTTCACACCTGGTGTGGGTAACCACCTGGGTCAATCATCGGGCTCTTACCAATAGTACAATCAGGTTCAGATTAACTGATCTGTATCTGAATTTGGGCATTCCAGCAACGAGTACAAGAATACCATTACCTTGACAATTCATTCCGTGACTCGTTTGTATTCCTTCCTTCCTTTCTGTTGTCCCCCAGAACATCCGATTTCCTTCTGGCTTTCCTTGCATAGTCTTGCTTCCAATCCGTTAGGATGAGTTCACTACCATACTTCTCCATCCCGAGTTCCTTAGCGATATCAGAGTGCGCAGCGGAAGTGTCGTGTGCCCGTAACATTTCGGCTTTGGGGTTGAAAATATTGTTCTCATACCTGAATTGAAATTTCGAGGACGAAATTTTTTGTAAGGTGGGGAGAAATGTAACCCCCTGATCCCTGGTGTACGTATCACGGTATCGGTACGCGATACGACGTACAAAATTGATTTGACCTCCGTGGTAGTCCGATTGAGCCGATTTCAGTTTCAAAAATTATTTTATAATATTTTAGATTTTTCAGGATTTTCTAGAAATTTCTGGATTATTTTGGAAAATCGTCGTAGTCGGTGTCGACCGATACCGATAAGTGGCTTTCCGATTTTTCTTTCACAAACAGAGTTGTATTTTGAGAATCCGCTTTCACCAGTGTTGGGTTTGGGTATTGGATCCAAAGCCGACCCGTTATGAGCCCAAACCCGCATCCAAACCCAATAAAGATAAGTTTACAGCAAACCTCCTGTGACATTTCAGTAATTGCATTTGAATTATTTTTATTTACATATTTACCCTTTTTGTTATGATTTAGTATTCGGGCGATATCGGGAGCATCCGGACTCCGATTTGGACGATTCTGAATCCGTTGCGATCGTGGGAAAGAGAGATACCTCCTCATGGCTAGTTTGTGAGTGTTTTTATTTTATAAATTATCTTTTTAGTATATTAATTGAACTTGGTTGTTTTATTGAAATAAAACATGATTACCGGTAAATCCTCATTGGTCATATTTACTAAATTGTAAACAATGTTAAAACACTGTAATATACAGGAAAGGACGTTGAGTGTGACACTGGATATCTATTAGGTCATGTTCATGTACCATTGACATCTGGGCCACTATTTCACCATATTCTTGGACACTATTATGACATGTATTGTATCACAGTTCCGTTACATGTCTATTGATCCACCGATACGCTATGACACTACCCTGCCACTAGACATGCATGCTAGACACCGTTACTGTAATTCACAGGACATGGTATTACATGATACACGGACTACCGTTATTACATGTACTAGTACTACGCAGATATGGTACACGGATTATGGTTACACAACTATGTTCCACTAGTACACGGCTAAGTACCACAGGTCATATTATGGTTATCATCATTACACAGATACTGTAGTTCACTGTACATGATATTAGACACTGACCACTGTTATTACCTGTGCATGTTACACAGATACTATGACACAGCACACTTGTTATTTCATAGGCATAGCCCACCGATACCGTTATATAATGTATTGTTATCCTCGTTACATGGATTCTCGGCATATCACTGCACGGGCTACTGCATTTCATATTAGCATGATCATCATACACATTTCTGTCATGCGTACATATTACAGTTACACATGTCTATGTTGTTTCTATCTTCTTGTCGTATGGATCACCGTGCTTATTACATGTATTATTGTTCCATGTTCCCGTATTCATGTTATATGATTGTGTCCTTTTACTGATATGGATTTCCCGTTACTGGACATGAGAGCTGTTGCTATGCGACATGTGGACTCCACATCTATTGTTCCCGTTTTCCGTTATATTGTTCCTGTTATATTGTTCCCATTCCCATTATATTGTTCTATGCTATCAACAGAGCTCAGGTCCAGTTATCATGTTACCCGTATCAGGTACTGTATTTATTCATTGTATACTTGACATATCAGATCATAAATTTAACTGGGGTATGGGGGAGACTCGACGGTTGATTAGATCTTATCGGGTGATGTACTGGATCCATATTGTTCTCCCACTGCAGGGGATGGTAGTGCTACCTACCAATTGCTCCATGAGCTCTCGTTACTTGATTATTGTTCCCCTCTTAGCGGAGGGCTCTGGTCTTAGCAGCCAGGGGTTTGATAAAGGCCGTGATCCCGGGTATGCACGGGATACACTTACCCGATAAGAACTCCTCGACCATGGGTTTCCAATTAACATAATAAAACAGTATACACAATAGTGACATCGGGAACACTTGTTATTTGGTCACTCTCTCGTTTGGATAATGGTACCCGTAGGCCATGTCCGGATTGGTTCGACTGGAGTGCGGGCTCCAGTATGAACTGCCAGTGGAATGGGACACTGGAAGAGATTGATTAAAATACCAGGTGGTACTGATTGCTACTATTGTATAAATAACATAACTTGCCTGAGACATGTATGCTATCTTGTTACTGGTCATGATACTTTATCCGATCTCATGATTACCTGTATCTTTGTTACTTTGCCTGGTACATGTTACACTTTCTGTGGTGACATACTACTCATGCACATGTATACTTTGCATTGCATATATTATGTTTTGTATTGCCTATATGCTACCTAGACACAACATAGTAGTATGGTTACGTTGCATACGTCATCTACATGTTTATTTCCATCCCTTCATCACGATACATAGGTTTAGTTCCAGCACTTCATCACGATACAACTGTCGGTAGTCTAGAAGACGGGATACTCCTATAGACATGACCCGATGATAACCGGCTAGGTAGTGATGGTAATAAAAAATGACCTGTTTATCTCTTTCTCCTGCTTATTATTTCCTTATTATATGATATCACCAGTACAACATTATGTATTATATATATCGTGCTTGTATTACTATTGTATATATTACTGCCTCCTTCATTTTACCACTCACTAGGTCGCTTTCTGACGACCCTGGGTTTGCGTGCCCAGGTTGGAGATCCGAGTTACCGTAGTATCAGAGAGTGTCTTGGAGTCACATCAGAGATTCCTCATTGGGGCTATTCCTAGGTATCTTGGTGCTTTATTTCCGTTATCTTAGTTGTCCCCATTTTTCATATCTGTTATGATCGCTAACCCCTTTCTGCAGGTATTCTTGTACTTATTTCATGCTGGAACTCATGTATATAGGGTGGTTATTTCCTGTACTGAGGCTTAATGTACGCGTGAGGTTGTTTTCACCTCGCGTATGTACGTCGCCATAATGTCCCCGTACCTGCGGGATCGAGGCGTTACAAAGTGGTATCAGAGCTTAGGTTCACACCTGGTGTGGGTAACCACCTGGGTCAATCCTTGACCTCTTACCAACAGTACAATCAGGTTCAGATTAATTGATCTTGACAATTCATTCCGTGACTCGTTTGTATTCCTTCCTTCCTTTCTGTTGTCCCCCAGAACATCCGATTTCCTTCTCGCTTTCCTTGCATTTTCTTGCTTCCAATCCGTTAGGATGAGTTCACTACCATACTTCTCCATCCCGAGTTCCTTATAGATAGCAGAGTGCGCAGCGAAAGTGTCGTGGACCCGTAACATTTCGGCTTTGGGGTTGAAAATCTTGTTCTCATACCTGATTGAAATTGCGAGGACGCAATTTTTTGTAAGGTGGGGAGAAATGTAACCCCCTGCTTCCCAGTGTACGTATCACCGTATCGGTTCGCGATACGACGTACAAAATTGATTTGACTTCCGTGGTAGTCCGATTTAGCTGATTTCAGTTTCAAAAATCATTTTCTACTATTTTAGATTTTTCAAGATTTTCTAGAATTTTTCTGGATTATTTTGGAAAATCTCCGTACTCGGTATCGACCGATACCGATAACCGGCTTTACGATTTTTATTTCACAAACGGAGTTGTGTCTTAGAATCGTGTTCTCTACGTTAGGGTATTTTCGGGGATTTTTCTGAATTTATCAAAAATCCGGCCAAACCGGTGTCGCCCGGTATCGGTGATACCTTCCGGGATTTTTAATTTGCAAACCGGATTGAGTTTCTACAAACCGTTTTCAGATTACGTCTCAGGATAATATTCTCTATTTTTTATAATTTTTGGGCACCGTTCGGAGCTGGTCGAATATTGAGCCCATATTATAATATGAAAATATTATTTTTTACTCTTTTCTTTTCCCTTCTCTTCTCCCTTTCTCTGGAAATTTCCCCCACCGCCTTACCAACCGCCCTATCTCTCTCTTTTCTACTTAAATCTCTCTCTCCCTCTCTCATTCACACACTCTCTCTCTAATTCTCCCCAAACACTCTCTCTCTTAAACTCTCTCTCTCTCTCCAAAAACCTCTCTCTCTCACTTCTCTCTCCTCTCTCTATCTCTCTCTTTCTTCTCTCTCTCACTATTTCTCTCTCCCACTCTCTCTTCCCCTGTAGACGGTAGACCGCCGCCGCCTTGCCGCCGGCGTGCTGGTGCGCCCCGGTGGCCGGCGCGCCACCGGGCTCCACGCCCATACCTCCGACCACGCGGCCGGTGGCCGGCGGCCACCGCGCCCCCAGCGAAGCTGCCGCCCCTCTCTTCCTTTTCTTCTTCTTCTTTTTCTTCATCCCATTTTCTTTTCTCTCTCTCTCTCTCTCCATCTCTTCCTCTCTGTTTCCCTCTCTCTTCCGCTAGGCGTCGCCGCCGGCGAGGTGTCGCCGTCGACGAGGCAGAGCACTGGCCGGCCTGCGCCGTGGACCAGCGCGCAGCAGCAGCAACGCCTCTGCTGCTGCTGCTGTTAGCAAGTGGCGGGTTCGGGTTTCGGGCACAAACCCGAACCCCCTCACCTATTGGGTTGGGTTTTGATATAAACCCGTTAGCCCTCGACCCGTTAACCCAAATACCCAATTAACTTAAAGTGTTGGGTTTGGGTATTGGATCCAAACCCGACCCGTTATGAGCCCAAACCCGCATCCAAACCCAATAAAGGTAAGTTTACAGCAAACCCCCTGTGACATTTCAGTAATTGCATTTGAATTATTTTTATTTACATATTTACCCTTTTGTTATGATTTAGTATTTGGGCGATATCGGGAGCATCCGGACTCCGATTTGGACGATTCTGGATCCGTTGCGATCGTGAGAAAGAGAGCTACCTCCCCATGGCTAGTTTGTGAGTGTTTTATTTTATAAATTATCTTTTTAGTATATTAATTGAACTTGGTTGTTTATTGAAATAAAACATGATTACCGGTAAATCCTCATTGGTCATATTTACTAAATTGTAAACAATGTTAAAACACTGTAATAAATAGGAAAGGACGTTGAGTGTGACACTGGATATCTATTAGGTCATGTTCATGTACCACTGACATCTGGGCCACTATTTCACCATATTCTTGGACACTATTATGACATGTATTGTATCACAGTTCCGTTACATGTCTATTGATCCACCGGTACGCTATGACACTACCCTGCCACTAGGCATGCATGCTAGACACCGTTACTGTAATTCACAGGACATGGTATTACATGATACACGGACTACCGTTATTACATGTACTAGTGCTACGCAGATATGGTACACGGATTATGGTTACACACTATGTTCCACTAGTACACGGCTAAGTACCGCATGTCATATTATGGTTATCATCATTACACGGATACTGTAGTTCACTGTACATGATATTAGACACTGACCACTGTTATTACCTGTGCATGTTACACAGATACTATGACACGGCACACTTGTTATTTCGTAGGCATAGCCCACCGATACCGTTATATAATGTATTGTTATCCTCGTTACATGGATTCTCGGCATATCACTGTACGGGCTACTGCATTTCATATTAGCATGATCATCATACACATTTCTGTCATGCGTACATATTACAGTTACACATGTCTGTGTTATTTCTATCTTCTTGTCGTATGGATCACCATGCTTATTACATGTATTATTGTTCCATGTTCCCGTATTCATGTTATATGATTGTGTCCTGTTACTGATATGGATTTCCCGTTACTGGACATAAGAGCTGTTGTTATGCGACATGTGGACTCCCACATCTATTGTTCCCGTTTCCCGTTATATTGTTCCTGTTATATTGTTCCTGTTATATTGTTCCCATTCCCGTTATATTGTTCTATGCTATCAACAGAGCTCAGGTCCAGTTATCATGTTACCCGTATCATGTACTGTATTTATTCATTGTATACTTGACATATCAGATCATAAATTTAACTGGGGTATGGGGGAGACTCGACGGTTGATTAGATCTTATCGGGTGATGTACTGGATCCATATTGTTCTCCCACTGCAGGGGATGGTAGTGCTACCTACCAATTACTCCATGAGCTCTCGTTACTTGATTATTGTTCCCCTCTTAGCGGAGGGCTCTGGTCTTAGCAGCCAGGGGTTTGATAAAGGCCGTGATCCCGGGTATGCACGGGATACACTTACCCGATAAAAACTCCTCGACCATGGGTTTCCAATTAACATAATAAAACAGTATACACAATAGTGACGTCGGGAACACTTGTTATTTGGTCACTCTCTCGTTTGGATAATGGTACCCGTAGGCCATGTCCGGATGGGTTCGACTGGAGTGCGGGCTCCAGTATGAACTGCCAGTAGAATGGGACACTGGAAGAGATTGATTAAAATACCAGGTGGTACTGATTGCTACTATTGTATAAATAACATAACTTGCCTGAGACATGTATGCTATCTTGTTACTGGTCATGATACTTTATTCGGTCTCATGATTACCTGTATCCTTGTTACTTTGCCTGGTACATGTTACACTTTCTGTGGTGACATACTACTCATGCACATGTATACGTTGCATTGCATATATTATGTTTTGTATTGCCTATATGCTGCCTAGACACAACATAGTAGTATGGTTACATTGCATACGTCATCTACATGTTTATTTCCATCCCTTCATCACGATACATAGGTTTAGTTCCAGCACTTCATCACGATACAACTGTCGGTAGTCTAGAAGACGGGATCCGATAGACATGACCCGATGATAACCGGCTAGGTAGTGATGGTAATAAAAGATGACCTGTTTATCTCTTTCTCCTGCTTATTATATCCTTATTATATGATATCACAAGTACAACATTATGTATTATATATATCGTGCTTGTATTACTATTGTATATATTACTGCCTCCTTCATTTTACCACTCACTAGGTCGCTTTCTGACGACCCTGTGTTTGCGTGCCCTGGTTGGAGATCCGAGTTACCGTAGTATCAGAAAGTGTCTTGAAGTCACATCAGAGATTCCTCATCGGGGCTATTCCTAGGTATCTTGGTGCTTTATTTCCGTTATCTTAATTGTCCCCATTTTTCATATCTGTTATGATCGCTAACCCCTTTCTGCAGGTATTCTTGTACTTATTTCATGCTGGAACTCATGTATATAGGGTGGTTATTTTCTGTACTGAGGCTTAACGTACGCGTGAGGTTGTTTTCATCTCGCGTATGTACGTCGCCATAACGTCCCCGTACCAGCGGGATCAGGGCGTTACAATTGTATAAAAAATAAATACTATTAAGTAAAACAGTAAGCAATGATAAAGTAGAGTAGAGAAAGAGTGAGTAGCAATCACAAACACAAGAGGATTTTTTTTAGGTTCAAACAAATTATTATACGTCCCCGCCTTCACCGCAATGAAAAATTTTCACTATGACTTAAGAACTGATTACACTTCACGACATATCCTGCAAGATCCCAAAGTTGCAACTCCTAACTCTTTCCTCTTCACTAGAGAAAACTTTCTCACAAGAATTACGGAAGCAAGGTAACCTTCTTCATATCATAAATAGCTCACAAAACAAAATCCTATAGCTTAGAATAGAGAGATGAGGCTCAAGGATTTGGTGAGTGAGAAAATAGTAGAGAATGGGAAAGAAAGGCTTAAAAACTTTTAGTAGAGAATATGAATGTTATTTGCACTTGAAAAACTGTTGTAGAACTATTGAAAATAATCCAATATATAGATTTTTAAAACTAGCCGTTTAGAGAATCCAAAAACAGAAGTTTTGTTAAATAAACACGTTTTAAAATTAGGGTCAAAATTATGAACAGTCTGCTATAGTTGTTGACAGCCCAAGAGGCATGTCGATAGTGCAGAGTGCGCTGCTTCAAAAATGAGTTGTTTCACAGCTATCCCTGTCGATGGTCCATTAGTGTTGTCGACAATCCACATTGATACTTAGTGTATCAGATGTCAATAGTCATATTCGTCTGTCTAAAGTGACCTACAAAACTTCAAAAATCAACTCTCTGTAAAAACCTATCGACAGTCTCAAAGAGAACTGTCGACAACTCTGTTGAAATGTTGAGCAACGAGCTCTCGAGAAAACCCTGTTGACAGTCTCAGAGAGAGAACTGTCGACAGCCATGTTGATACTTCTGTTAACAGAGATCTCGAGAAACACCTGTCGATAGTTCAGTAAGTAAGTGGAGTTTTCGACAGCCTAAGCTATCCGTTAAACTTTTTCAAGACATAACTGGTTTTCAAAAACTTTTTACATAAAGATAGATTTACCATAAAATGTGCAAATAGTGTGTGTGTGTGATTCCATTAAGCTTCTCTCTCTAAACTAAACTTCAACAATCTATTACTTACAAAAATTAGACTTTCTAGTCTATAAGATATACGTCTTCAAAATGATAGATAGTGTATACTATCAAACTTTGATCTTCTATAGCAGTTGAAGACGAATCCAAACTTGAGAACGTAGAACTCATAAACACTCAAATAATCTTGTTAGTTCTCATGTATATTCATGAGTAGAGAATCATCAAAACAAAGAGCGATTGTACCTTTAGGCCAACAATCTCCCCCTTTTTGACGATGAGAAAACTCATGAATATTCAAGAAAAGAGTTTATACATAAACAATATGCAAAAACAACCACCTACCATCCATACCACTATCCATCATCGCATAAAAGAACAAGATCACAAAAATATGCCATAGATAAGATGTAACATATTACAAATAAGATATTCTAAAACATAGACAACATAAACACCAAAGCATTGTTCTGAAACTAACTATAAAAGTCTTTAAGGATTACATTTTGAAATACAACTAGTAAAAATGAAAAGCAACCAATCGATGTGCACTAGCAAATATGACTCCCCCATTTTGTCATCGATCAAAAAAAACAAAAGAGATCATCACCAGCAGTATCTTCATCTTCGTGTTATGGGTAGCCACGATCAGGAGCCAACCATGAATCATAAGCAGAAAATCTAGGACCATTAAGAGGAAGTGGATGAATGTAATTAGATGGAGGAGGAATCTCATAACTAGGTGATGCTGAGTCTGAGTAAGATAAAGCTCATTATGCCTTTGAGATGCTGAAAAGTGGGAGGCAGTGGAGTAGAAATCTTCTCACAGTTGGTTGTGAAAAACAACAAGATTGTTCATTATAACCAAAAGTGTGGAGTAAGGATTAGAAGGAGGCATAGGAGGAGGAGAAGCGTGCTCGGGTTCTTGGAAGTCTTTTTCTTCTTCATGAGGATCATCATAAGAAGGTTTGGAAGTGTGACTCAACTTTCTATTTATGAATCTCTTATTGAAAAGTTTAGGAGGGGCAAGAAAATGTTCCTAAGATATATCAACACCCCAGTAGTCAAACAGGATAGTAAGGAGCATACTGTAAGGTAAGTTCGTATTGTCAAAATTACCAGTAGTCATATTATCCAAGACTAACTTAGGGAGATTGATCGAAAGCCCTTTCATGATACAGTAAATCAAGAGAGTGATGCACCCTCTAGCTTTACCATAATTCACAGATTTCGGAAGGATGTTGAGCATGATAATCTTCGCAATAATCTGACAAGGTAGAGTGAGCAATGAAATCTTATCATTCAAAGTGAGCCTATGATTGTCATTATTTTGGATAAGCATTGAAGCGAGCTCATGTGACTCTCCTTCAGGGTAGTCTTCAAAATAGTTTAGATATTCTTTACAAAGATCGTACCCTTCATTAGGTAAGACAAAAACATGGGCAAGATCATCAACTAAAAGGGAAACATCAACACCACCAATCCTACTATGGATAATATTATTTTAATCTATAGTAAGATTAGCATAGAAAATTTACACAAGTCGGGGATAATATTTCTCATTAATCTCAATAAATTCCTTCCAACCCATGTTGATTAACAAGATTCAAGTCTATACTCAGCAAAACTATTTATAGCAATACATTTACCAGGAAGAACAGTTTTTCTAAAGTATAAAGTATTGAATTTCTTTTGAGCAGTAGTGCTCACAAATCTTTGGAAGGATGGAGGAGTTCTAGGTCCAGAAACTCTTGATCTCTTGGATCTGGAAGAAAATAGCCTAGAAGTTTTAGAAGAATCTACATCAAGTCTAGATCACTTTTCTTGAGACATGATAAAGAAAATTTAGATTTAGAGTTGAAAAGAGATAAGAAAGAGATCCTTACCAATTGAGAGATTAAGAAAGAACAGAGCTTGAGAGAGTTGATCCTTAGTAAATCCTTGATTTTTGAAGAAAAAATGGGAGTGTAAGATCTGAATTTGAAGAAGAAGCTAGGGTTTTGAAGAGGACAATCGACAGGAGAAAGAAAGTGAGAGCAGCAATGAAGATGGTGCGTGGTATATATAGTTGCTGCTTGTATGTCTGTCAACAGCTTAGTATGACTGTCAACAGGTCACTGCCAATAGGTCAGTTCGACTGTCGACAGTTGGAGACCCAAAATAAATATGATTGAAAATAAGTTTAGATGAAAAACATGTAGATAAAAGTACTTATTGAAAACAGTGATAATTAAAAAAATCAAGATAACAAACATGTATATATGTATACATCAAGTATGTAATATGCATAAATTAGTTCACCACAAATATAAAAAATTCGTTAAAATCAAGTAGTTTAGTAAAGATATCGCCTAATTGCATGTGAGTAGGCACATAATCTACATCAATATCACTTTTTTCAAGAGATCTCTAAGAAATGATATCTAATCTCCATATGTTTAGTTTTACTCTGTTGATTTGCATTTTTCATCATTTGTATCGTGCTAATGTTATCACAAAATATTTTATTGTGTTCAAATTTCAAATCATAGTCGTGTAGAGTATGTTTCATCTAAAGTATTTGCGCACAACAAGCACCCGTTGAAATATATTCTACCTCGGTGGTTGAGAGTACTACTGAATTTTATTTCTTAGAGGACCATGAACAGGACAATTATCCAGAAATTAACATGTTTCACTTGTACTCTTTCTATCCACTCTACAACCAGCATAGTCGGCATCCGAATAACTCGTCATAGTAAATTATTCGACTTTTGGATACCACAAACTCATATTAATTGTACCCTTAAGATATCTAATAATGAGTTTAACCTCTATTAAATGCAATTCTTTTGGACATGAATGAAAAAGAGCACAAAGGCATTCACTAAACATGATATCTGATCTTCTTGCCGTTAAATATACATACCTCTATAAACTTTAATATCAACATACTTATCTTGATCGTCCTTGTCAAACTTGGTCGTAGTGGCCATGGGGGTTTTGCATGGTTTGGTGTTTTCTAATCCCAACTCTTGATCAACTCCTTTGTGTACTTGGCTTGATTCAAGAAAATTTCATCCTATTTTTGCTTGATTTGTAGTCCAAGGAAGTAGTTAAGTTCTCCCATCGTACTCATTTCAAACTCTTCTTTCATGCAACTTTCAAAATCCTTGCATAAACTATTACTACTTGAACCAAAAATTATATCATCTACGGATATTTAAACAATAAAAATATCATTATCAACATATTTAGTAAATAAAGTTGTATCTACTTTACCTTTAGTAAAATCCTTGTTAATAAGAAAATTACTAATCCTATCATACCAAGCTCTTCGAGCTTGTTTTAAATCATAAAGGGCTTTATCTAGCTTGAGTACATAGTCGGGATGTATATGATCAACAAACCCGGGGGGTTGTTAAACATACACTTCCACTTCGATAAATCCATTTAGAAAAGAACTATTTACGTCCATCTGATATAGTATAAAATTTTTATATGAGGCATATGCAAGAGTCATTCTATTGGCTTCGAGCTTTGCAACTGATGCAAAGGTTTCCTCAAAATTGATTCCCTCGATTTTATTGTAACTGATCGAGGTGAAACCTACACATGAAAACAAAGTTTAGAATAAAAATTAAGATGTGCTAAGATTCCTTAATACTATCCCTATAGCAAGTGGCTATGCAGGTCATGATCCAAAAGGAGAAAAGCGATAGAAGCATTTCGGTAGTCTTTATAAGTTACTAAACCCGGTTAAAGATTTCTTCTTTGTTTTAAAATGAAAAGAAAAGAAACACTAAGTTAGATGGATGAGTGGGAAGAGAAGAAGAAAATAGAAGAAGAGATAGTTGGTATTTTTGAAATTTTTTTAAAAGAATAAATTAAAAGAAAATAAAAAACATAGAAATATACTTACCTCTTTTGGATAATTACTTTACCTCTGATTTTCGGTGAAGGTTTACCTTGTGTTAGAGGCGTTCAGCGCATAGCCTCTAAAATCGGATTCAGTTCTCTCCATATTACATCATTAAAACTTCAAAGAGTAAGTATGAAATGATATAAGCATAAAAAGGAGGAATCTATCATCATGAGCTATCAGTGACACTCGCAATGGCGAGGCTATTCTGATATTATAGATTTATATGGATAAAATAATCAAGCAAAGAAGACAAATACCAAAAGAACAACACAAAAGAATAAAACAAAATATAACTTTGATTAAATAAAGAAACTATAAAAAAAATTTAAAAACTTACATTGGTGTCAGTCTCAATACAACTTTTCTCTCAATTTCTCTCATGAATCTCTCTCTAATCTAAATTATATAAACTGAAAATTACATAAGAAGAAAATAAAATCCTAAGTTAAAACTAAAAGTAAAAGCCTAAACCCTAGCTCTCTACCACTGTGGTACCCATTTGCTTTTAGAATGTGCATTATTTATAAGAGAAAATGGAAGTGGTGAAGAGTATAAAGATATGGGGAGCAAAAGCTCCCCCAACTGCTTCAATGGAGCCGCGAAAACGCGGCAAAAGCCGTGTTTTTGTGGTCTGGATCAGGCCATTGGGCCAGATCCTGGAACGCATGAATCAGTACTCTATGTTATCTTCTGATATTTAAATAGGTTTGTCTTTATCTCTCCAGGATCTTCAGAATATCTGTCCATTCCTTGATTTTAAATTAAACTCATTTAAATCTGAATTTAAATGGGCTTTTGGCTCCTTTCTTCTCCATCTCCATTAGCAAAGGCATGCACACCATTAAAAAAAAGATGATTTAGTTAGCAGGATTTATTAAAAATAAATATGAGAATGTAATAATAAATATGCAAAATATGTGTACGATCACCCCTCACACCTATCTTTTGCTCGTCCTCGAGCAAAACAAATAAAAAGAAAAATAGAGCTAACCTAATTTAACTCACTTTCGTAGGAATCACGGTTGCACTTAGCACGTGCAACAAGCCATTGAACCTCTAAGTTACTCCTAGCGGACGAGTTTTGTCTCGTGAGGGTTTTCAGTAAATTACATCCAAAAAATCCATAAGGAAAGAAAAACAAAATGTTAGTATTTTAAAAAATGCATTATGAAAAAGGGAAAACATGTTTGAAGTATTCTTGCAAAAATTCAAGTAATCTATAAGTATTAAGATTACCCAACTATTCATTCTTAAACTTAGTTTCTATTCAAAAACTTATTATTAATCAAGATAAGGATTAAAATTGTATTCTCATGTAGTCGATTATTTTACCCTAAGTCATATGCATCTTTATGACCGTGAATATTTGACTCGGGATTCTTTAACTCTAACTCTTATATCTTATTTTACGTTTTATGGCGGTATTAATCTTAATCTTATTTGGAAGATTCTGGAGACATTATGATGCATGATGTCAACATTGAGAAAATGACAAAGGCAAAACTATCGGTTTTAGCCTTGTCACTCTTCTCTTATATATAGACTTGTATTCACTTTCAGTTTGAAAGTATAGGTCACATTTTGAAGTTGAGCATACTTAGGCAACAGTTTTAGGCACTCTTCTTTCCGGTCATCTCTCTCGATGGCTTTTCTATTCTAACTTTTTCATATGTAATAGTGGCATGTCTCCAACCACTTCTTCCCCTTTTTGTGGATCATGGCTCTGCTTTATGACTATTCCACTCGAACACATGACGCAGCTAATCATCTGTTTGAATGAGTTTATTTGATGACTTGTCAAGCTGAACTCATTGAAGAAGGCTCGTGATGAACTCATTGAAGAAGGCTCGTGATGCAGTTGATCATCTGTTTGAATGAGTTTTTCTGATGACTTATCAAGCCGATCTTATTGAAGAAGGCTCGTGATGCAGTCACTGAACTCATTGAAGAAGGCTCATGATGCACTCACTGAACTCAATAAAGAAGGCTCGTGATGTAGCCGATCATCTGTTTGAATGAGTTTATTTGATGACTTATCAAGTCAAACTCATTGAAGAAGGCTCATGATGCAGTCACCGAGCTCATTGAAGAAGGGTCGTGATTCAATCACTGAACTCATTGAGCTCGTGATGCAGCCGATCATCTGTTTGAATGATTTTATCCGATGACTTATCAAGCCAAACTCATTGAAGAAGACTCGTGATGCACTCTTACATAACTTTTTAGTGTTTCTACATTCATTTCAAGGCCTGACGATTGGTTGAGAACCAAGGTCTTGATTATGAGAGAGAGAAAAGAAATCTCACAGGAAACTCTAATTTTCTGACAAATTTCTTACGGAGTTTATACTTACTTCTTTAATTCCCAGTTAGATTCTAGAGGTTATTTGTGGAACAAAAATCCTACAGATAAATCACATCTCAATACAAAAAAGTCACTCAAAGTGACATAACAATCCAACGCCTCCGATCGCAAGGATAGAGAAAAATATTGGCTTTTAAGCCTAATACAAAATTCTCCGACAACTCATCATGCTTAAGGAATAGCATGGCTATCCCAAATCAAATGGTAGTTAGCAAAGACAAACCAAATCCGTTGATACATGAGGGTTTGCTAAAAATCTTAAGGGAGCTAATCTCACTTATTCCACCAAAATTCTTTACCAATTTTTTCATGAAATAGTAGATTTACAAAAAGTTATACTCACTTCCTCAGCGGAATGAATTACAGATCGAACCTGTCATGTTAAAGCTTACGCCTCTGATAGTAAAACTTTAATATATCCCCAGCGGGTAAAACTTCTATTTGTCAATATCCTTACACGGAATTACAAATTCACTAAACTTGCTCAAATCACAAAATAAATCCCTATCAAGTTAAAATTTGCACCTCTACAATAAAATTTTTACTTGTAAATTCTCTTCAATAGAATGACAGGTCTACTAAACTCAAAATTACACCTCTCCTATTCAACTTGCTTAGTGAAGTTATCCAACTTTCAAGTGCGTTTGCTGAATTCAGTCCTGTAGCAAGTCGGCGTGTTGTTTGCTGAATTGACTCATCAGACGGCTGAATTTGATAGAGTTATATAGAAGAATTATAGTCCTTCAAGTCTTCTTTCTGTAGCATTTAGAATCATCAAATTTGAATATCTGTAGCAAAAGTTATGATCTTTCAACTAAAACGTGTATAGTCTGAATCCGAGCCTGAATTGATTTTGAACTCCATTTAATTTGAATTATTCTCCTTATTCCTTGTAGAATTAGCTTTATCCCCTTCATCTTTTAAGACTTTATCTTCTGAATTTGAACTTGAATAGGAGATGAAGATTAATCTTTTTCTCTTTGGATTCAATTTAATTTAAAATCCAACTTTGGATAGAATTAGGGATAAAATGAAGTTTCTTGTATCTTTATCCTCTCATTTAAATAACTACACACCATAATCAAAAAGAGGGTTAATAGCATTAATTAATAAAGGAATGATCAAGGATATATATGTAAAAGTGATGATAAAAATACAATTTTAGAGTACAATCACACCCCCACACCTATTTTTGGTCGTCCTCGAGCAAAAAGAAAAAGAAAAAGATTATGAAAATAAAAACTAACCTATTCTAACTCACTTTCGTAGGAATCACGGTTGCACTTAGCGTGTGCAACAAACCGTTAAACCTTTAGGTTACTCCTAGAGGACGAGTGTTGTCTCGTGAGGGTTTTCAGTGGATTACACCCATAAAATCCATAAAAGAAAAAGAAAATGTTAGTGAAATTTTTTTTATTTTGAAAAAGGAGAGAAATATTTGAAATATGTTTAAATAAACTAAGCAATCTATAAGTTTTAGGATTATCATTTTTATTCATTCTTGAACTTAGTCTCTATACAATAATTCGTTATCAATTTTAGGTAAGGATTAAAATTGAATTTTTATATAGTCTATTTTGTTACCCTAAGTCATATGCATCCTTTTGAACGTGAATCTTTACTAGGAATTCTTTAACTTGGACTCCGATGCCTCTTTATTATTATTTATATATATATATATTTATTTATTTTAATATGTATAACTCATCTAATTTTCTTTTGTATAAGTATGAAGGCTTCTTGAGGCCCTCATACCTAACTAATTGACTATTAGATGTGTTAATACATATATAGATAATATTTTTTAGTTTTCTTAGGCTTACTAATTCACCCATGTAGCGAGCCTAAGGTCGGTGGCTCCCAAACTGGTCGGTTTTAGGGCACCGGATGAGAAAACACCCCACGGACTTAAGGATTCGAGTAAACTAGGCCACAAAACTAAGGACTTCATTTATAAAATCACCTTTAGGTGTGAATACTTTTGCTTCTTGAGGCACATGTATCCAGCTTAATTAGTGAATTTTTTATTTTTTATATATATTATTATATATATTTTTTTATAAGGCACAAGAGTCTTTGTCTTAGAATCCTAGATATGTAAGTGTATTAGGTATGCACATTTCATTAAGGTAAAAATAAAGACTAATTACTTATTTAATTTTTCCTCTTGTACCTAAAAATCCAACAATTTATTTTATTTTGACCAAGTTTTTAGAAATCCTAATCATGATTTTTCTAATTCTTAAGATCAACTTAGATTTCATTCAAAAGCTAAGTCAAAATATTGTTTCCTTTTTCAAATATATATATTTTTATATTAACCTAAAGTTAGTAAGTTAATCATTATATTAGTCTGGTTAGTAAATATTTTTTCTTATATATATATATATATATATATATATATTTTAGAAAGAAAATTTTTTTAGAAAGAAAAATTTTATTAAGTCAATAACCTAAGGTTATTGAGTTATGTTAACAGCAACCTACAGTTAGTCAATAATCTATGTTTAAATAAATTTTTATTCTTTTTTATTTTTTTATTTTTTATTTTTTTAAAAGTTAAGGTTAGTACCCTCCCCCACACTTATCTCATGCATTGTCCCCAATGCATGAAAGAAATGAATAGATACATGAAATGAAATGTAAGAGAGGGATGTGTGTGTGTGTGTGTGTGTGTGTATAATATACAAAAATATGTACTACAACAAGTTTATCCCACGTCTAAATCTTTTAGGTCTCAACCCACTAGCTCGCTTCCCATCATTCCAATGGGTTCTCTTTAAAGGGCACAATGGAGAGGCCAATCTTTTTGTCGTTTTAGCGCTCTTCCTTCCCAGTCTCACTTTTCTTAAATTTTTCTTTCTGATAAGTCTACATCCATTATTCAAAAATGATCACCATAACACTTCTTAGTTGGAACTTCCTTACTATAATTGCTTAAGAATTCTAACTCAGTTTCATATATATCCTTAAAACTTAAATCAATACTTTTTCCTGGAGGTGTGTAATTAACCAAAATATCCCTAGTCGATTCATCTAAACACATGAGTTCTTCAAAGAGATTTTCAAAGGTTAGGTCAATCGGAGGTTCTTGAATAATATTCTCATGTGATATATCATCGAAAGTGAAGATATTCAAATTAAATTTTCTTTTTTTAAAGGGGACCCGAAAACTAGGATCCCCAACATATGTTTTCTCATTAATATAATCGCCTTCATTCTTAAATAATTTATCAAGAAATAGAGACTCATTCTCTATACCTTTACTGTCTTCATCACAATTGTTCTCAATGAAGTTTACCTCAAACGTTTGGTCTCTTATCTTACGAGGTTATTTGTCTAGGTTGAAGACATTGACCTCCTTGGTCAAGTCTCCAAATGTCTATCTCATGGATCCATTCCTGCAACTGATAATTGCATTTGCGGTCGCAAGGAATGGTCGACCTAAGATGACTGGAGTTTGAGACCTAGGGTTTGACACGGGCTGTGTCTCTAGCAATGAAATCTACGGGGTAAATAAACTCTCCAACCCTAATTAGGACATCGTTGATTTCTCCATTTGGAACCTTAATTGATCTATTGGCTAGCTGAATCGTAACTTGGGTCGGACTCAGTTTGCCTAGCCCAAGTTGTTGATAAATGAAGAAGGGGAGTAAATTAATGCTCGCACCTAAATTAAGAAGTGCTCGACCTATTTCGGCTTAACCTATTATGCATGCTAGGGTAGGGCAACTAGGATCCTTGTACTTTACTGAGATTTGGTTGGACAATAGCTCACTAATGCTAGTGGCTAAAAAAACTTTTTTGGGCACGCTATTCTTCCTCTTCTTGGTGCACATGTCTTTTAGAAACTTTGCGTAACTAGGGACTTGTGGTATTGCCTCAAGAAGTGGGATGTTTAGTTTTACTTCTTTGAACATTTCTAAAATTTTCTCCATTGGTGCACTATTGTTACACTTAAGCCTATTTGGGTATGGGACTTTGGGTGTGTGCACCAATTTGACTGGTTGATCTTTTTGGGGCTCATTCGAGCTAAAAGGAGTGGAACTAGAAGGGGTCGATTGTTGAGTCGAGTCTTATGGCATCATTACTTGGTTATCAACTACTTTTCCTGACCTTGACCAAGTTATATTGATTCGTGTCTTAAGATTCATTAGCCTGCCTAGTGTTCCTAGGGTTTGGCAATGGTTGACTTGGTAGGGCTCCTTGTTGTCTTTCACTAACGGGGTTAACTAGTTGACTCATTTGATCCTCTAACCTACTCAAGTTTGCATCACTGTTTCTTGAGTTTTCAAAAAGAAGTCCATTTTTCTTTCCATAAATGCAAGTCTTGACTCCATTTGTTGCTTTTGAAATGTGGGTGGATTTTGGTTTGGGAATTGTTGATGATATTGAGGTTGTGAGGCTTGGTTGGAGAATTTGGGCCTAAATTGATCCTTTTGTGGGCTCCAAGCAAAGTTAAGGTGGTTTCTCCAACCGGAATTATAAGTGGGTGAATATGGGTTATTAGCTGGCCTATCAAAGGCTTTATTCGAGTGTTCGGGGACTCTTTGTTGAGTTAGAAATATTGGACACTCCTCCACTACATGAGACATGGACTGATAGTAAGTACAGCCTGCAGGGAATGCTGGGCTGACTTGGTTCATGACTTGCTCTCTAGTTCCTAGAGTCTCAAACTTGATCTCTAAAGACTCTATTTTTCGCATCATGCTTGTCAATTTAGCTTCATGAGCTATATAATCCTCTATAGAATAGGCACCTCCTTTGGAAGCGATTGAGTCATTCGACTTAACCTTTTCCAGATTTGGTTGCCATTGGATGGTCTTATCAGCCAAGTCCTCATATAAGGCTCATCCCTCCGTTTCTTTTTACCCAAAAATCCCCCTTGGCACATGGATTCTAAAAGGGTCTTAGTAGAATAATCTAGACCATCATAAAGAGATTGGCAAAGTCGCAAATTCTCTATCCCATGATGAGGGTATTGAGCAAGTAGGTCCTTGAACCGTTCGAAGAGTTTCTAAAAAGGTTCATTTGGCAATTGTCTAAACTGCAAGATGCTATTCCTAATTTGAGCAGTCTTATGAACCGGATAGAATTTCTTCAAGAATGCCTTGACAAAATTATCCCATGATGATATGGAGCCGGTTTCTAGACTATGAGCCATTTCTTTGCTAAGTCTTTCAATGCGAATGGGACAAAGTGAAGTTTAATAGCATCTACTCCTAAGTTGGCTATTTTCATCATGAGGCATGCTTCCTCGAACTCTCGAACGAAAAAGTATGCATCCTCGGATTCAAATCCATGAAACTTTGGGAAAGTGTTTATGTATTGGGGTTTTAACTCAAATTGGTTGTCCCCAACATCAGGAAGGTTAATACTTGAAAGTAGAGAGGTCCTAATAGGATAGAACCTATCTTGCAATGTTGGTTGTTGAGCCATATCTTTAGTTTTTGGTGGTGAACTGTTTCTAATTAGTCTAGACGTAATCGGGTCTCTTGACCAAGTTGACATGCAAAGTTAAGTTACTAAAGTTAACAAACAAGTTCACCCAAGTCAGACAAGTCAAACAAGTCCTAGTCTAAGCAATCAATCCTAGTCTAAGTTAGCCTAGACGTAGACGACTCCTAACTTTAGGTTATCCTTGGGAGGTCAATTGTCAACCCTAACTACAAGTTAATCGGCCAGGTAGGTGGCAAGGTTGGTGGGAGGTTATCCGTCAAAGACGTTCCTTAATTAAGTAACCACCAACCTTCAGGCTTTTTACCCTTAATCCCCTTCTTAGACACTAATTTAGCAAGAGTTAGTTTCGAACAACCTCCTCCTTGGTCAACCTCCTAAATGAGTCCGAAGTCAACCTAGGGCCAACGTTTAGTCAAATTTTAGTTAAGATTAGGATGATGCTTGCACAGAATGTGGTTTGTGGGCCAAGGAAGGGTGATGAAATCCCCACCTTATGTTATTTATGGGTTATGCCCTTAAGATGTTTTAAATGTGTACGTGTCAAACAAAAGAAACAAAACACACTATATTGAACTAAGTCAAACAAGGATATTTCCTATTCTATATGCAATACGCCACGTACATTTGGTCTCCAGCACTCACCGAAAATAAAAGAGAGAAAAATAGACAATGCCCCTAGATGCAATATCTAAACTTTTTTTTATTATGTTTCGATCACGTCTGCATGTAGTGTCAATAATTTTTTTAAATTAAAACTTGGGTTAGATATTACCGTGACGTTCCCTCCCTGGCAACGGCGCCAAAATTTTGATTGAAACTTGAACGAGAGAATAAATATGTACAAAAATAAAAATAAATAATCAAAGAATTAGAAGGTTAGATTCTTCTCGTTGTTCAATTCTATCCGCTGCAGCAAGGGCCAAAGCGGGTTGTGTTCCACTGGGAGAGAGGCGATGGAAGCATTGACAGCACGGTATATCTGTAGTCAAGACTTAGAAGAAAGGTTGGTTGTAGTTTGAAATAAGAAAGTTGACCTAATCAAGAGGGAGAGTCTAGGTCGCTAATCTACCTTCACGACTAGTCTCGATCTAGGGGTTGTATCCTTTTAAACTAATGAAACATTTATCTAAGTTGTTAACCCTAAGTAAGAAGAGTAAGATGTCCAACTTAACTTGTCCACACTACGTCAAGCCAAACCCTAATTTTACCCTAAGCCAAAGACAATCCCTAATTATTAAACTATGCCAAACCCTACCCTTAAACTTAATCTAAAGCCAAACCCTACTCTAATCCAAAGCCAATCCCTAATTATCTAAATCATTAAGTTGGACTATCATCACTAAACTTCAAAGGATTAATCTAACCCTAGATTGTAATTCATTAGATTAATCAACTAACCCTAGATCTAATCCTAGTCGATCTAGTGATTAGCTACCCTAGAATTATTCTAGCCTAGCATCATTTTTGTTTTATCCATATTTTTATTTTTAAGATCTTTAAAGAAAAGAAAGAGAAGGAGGAAAGATTAAAGATAACACCAAAAATCAAACCAAGAACAAAGAAATAGAAAGGTAGACTTGAAATTAAAAGAACAAGAATAAGAACATAAAAAAGAAAAGATAACCTTTATTGATGCAATCTTTGGGTACAAGCTCCTTCTCCTTCCTCCTTACAATAGCCAAGCCAAAGCCAACAACAATTACAAAGAAGAGAACTCAAAAGAGGCTAAACTAATCTAACAAAAACCCTAAATCCTTAACCCTAGCCTTATTCTTCTTCTCTCTGAAAGAGGTGATTATAATGAGAGATTTCAGCTCTTTAAATAGGCCTCAAATCTAATCACAATAGGATACAAATTAGAAGGTTTTCTAATTCAATAGGAAATTCAGTCCTGCAGTAATTTGGCGTGTTGTTGCTGAATATGACTCATCAGACGGCTGAATTTGACAGAGTTATAAACAAAAGAATTGTAGTCCTTCAAGTCTTCTCTCTGTAGCATTTAGAATCATTGAATTTGAATATCTGTAGCAAAAGTTATGATCTAAATACTAAAACATGTACAGTCAAAATCCGAGTCTGAATTGATTTTGAACTCCATTTAATTTGAATTATCCTCCTTATTCCTTGTAGAATTATCTTTATCCCCTTCATCTTTTAAGACTTTATCTTCTGAATTTGAACTTGAATAGGAGATGAAGATTAATCCTTTCCTCCTTTGGATTCAATTTAATTTAAAATCCAACTTTGGATAGGATTCAGATAAAATAAAGCTTCTTGTATCTTTATCCTCTCATTTAAATAACTACACACCATAATCAAAAAGAGGGTTAATAGCATTAATTAATAAAGGAATGATCAAGGATATATATATATATATATATATATATATATATATATATATATATATATATATATATGTAAAAGTGATGATAAAAATACAATTTTAGAGTACAATCACACTTCATGAGACATCAATGAGCTTTCATCTAAATATGTAGTTGATATGACTATTTTTTATGTCGTATCATGTGTTGCTATTTGTCACTTTTGACCTTAGATTAGTTATAGTATACGTGAGACTGGACTTGATTTTGTATTTGACCCAGTTATGATTAGTCACTCTATATCTCTAGTCTTCTCTATTTGATGTCATTTAATAGCTATCCAGTTATTAGATGGTAGTTCTCAGTTATTAATTATTCAGTTATCGGCTATGATAGACATCGTCATTTGTTGGAGATATTCGGTCACAGTTTTCATTTTAATAATAACTCATATTATTGCCTGTTAATAAAAGACAATATAACCCGGGGAACAGAGGTAATTGCCTGATGATATATGTCGTGTATTTTAGAAAGACTAGGTATGGTATACTAAGTTTAGGTTCCAACCATAGGGACCAAGGTAGTACTGACTACAAGTTATTCAGTTCTCAGTTATTAGGGCTTTCCCGGACTACGGTGCCACACTAGTTACTCTTTTGTGTGGGGTTGTGGTCTTCAGTTATTTGGGCCTTGCGGTCCGTCCTGATTTAGCACCAGGGGTGTTAGATCGTGGTACCGGACATGCAAGGTACCCTTCCAAAACACATGCACTACATTGACAGGAAATTACAACAACAATAATATTTGTTTGATATGTGGGAAAACGGATGTGGCATGGGACACCGCTAAGTATTACATTAGTTAGGTTAATAATAACTAACCAGACTAATAACATATACTAGATTACACATCTTTGACATGGGCAGTTATTTTACTGTGATATAAGTTATATCCTTTTCATAACATTTTTTTGATATTGATTATTTAGTTATCTTTTATTTACAGAGGTATCATGTTACTAGTTGGTTATCTGTTTATACATGTTGCTACTATCACATTGTTTCTTACTTGTTTAGTGATTTTGTACATATTGTTTATATGCACGAGCATCTCCTCCTTTACACACACTCATTAAGTTGCTTCTGACGACCCTGTATTTGCATGTCCATATTAGACGCTTTCTTTCTATTGTTCAGGTGTTGGATGAGACCATACATGTTGCGAGGAGCTGGAGTCTCTCTCTACTTGATTCCGATATTCTTATCCCTCTTGTCTTCTTTTATTCCTGCGATTATTACTTGATTAATCTATATCAGACTAGGCTTCTATTCCATTTCTTATTTCATTTAATATCATATGAGGACATATGTATATGTTATTACAGAGATCACGCTTTATTATAGTTTAGATTTATACCTTGTTCTGGGTTACTTAAGGCTTAGCACGTATACGTGAGGTATTCTCCTTGCGTATAGGCGTCGCTGACTCTCGTCGCGTCTCCGCTCCAGCGTATTTTAGAAAGCGGGCATGACACCTTATCTCTGTACTTTTATCCCTTATATATTTCTTCCCTATAAATACCTGCATACTCGAAGGCAGAGGGGCAGAACTCCAGAGAGAGCTTTAGGTTAGTTTAGTTTAGATTTTTCTTTTCTTTTTTAATGTAATTTTTATTTTATTTTAGGTTAGAGAGAGTTACATGAGAGAAGAAGAAGAAGAAGAAGAAGAATAGTAATTAAAGTGACACTAATGTAATCTTTCTTCAAGAGAGATTTTATTGAAGTGACATCAATGGAGTTTTCTACTTTTTTTCATCATACTCATTCTAACCAAGCACCGCATTCAAGTTACTTTTCTATTTTGCTTTATATCACTTTGCATTGAATCATGGTATTTTATTCAATAATAAAGGTAAGTCTTCTTTCTTTTTCTCTTTTCTATTTTTCTTTCTTAAATTGATCTAACAATTTCCAAAATCAACAATTTCTCTTTCTTTTTCTCTAAACTCATTTTTTTCCTTTAACAACAAACCCATCTTCTTCTTTAGATTCCTTTTATTTAGATTAACCTTAACTATTTTTATTTTTCTTTTTCTTTTAATACTGAGAAGAGAACTCTTAACTTGTTTTAGTGAATTAAAAGAAGAAACTTACTTAATTGCTTCCATCGCAGTCCCTCCCTGTGGATCACGACCCGTTAACCCTAAGCTACATGGTAAAGTTGAGGACCTAGAAATGTTTTAAAAGTTTATATTTTCTGTGCAGGTTTGGCTCTATCATAACTTTGGCGTCATTACCGGGGAGGGACGATAAGTTTTCTTTCTTTCTAATTTATTTTAATGAATTAATCCCTTTTTCTTCTCTGTTTTGGTATACGGAGGCTAATTTTTAAAAAATAAAGAGCTGCAATGGACATATAGCATACCTGAGCCTCTGCTCTCGAAAGCAGAGCTCAAGGAACCTAACTATTGCCGCGAAAACGCGGACTTTGCTGCATATGCACGGCAAAGTAAGGAGAACTCCAAACCTGCTTTCTTGCAGGTTGCTTGATTTTCAAAGATTAGCTCTCTACAGCTATTAGTTTATCTGTTTACATTACTATGTATATGTTTCTAACCTCAACAGTAACGGGATTGCTTTGTAAATTTAAAAAAACTTTTAAACGCTTGCATTCTAGGGCATCTGTCTAATTTCGTTTACCTTTTATATTACTGCTGAAGAGTGCTACAGAAAAAATACGTCTGCATTTCATATAGCTTAGGAAACACACTTGTATGTTATATTGCTTGGGTATTATTTTTCCTATATACTTGCACACAAGTACGAAAACGATCTAAGGGCATAACCCATTAAACTACATAAGGTATGAAAGTCATTACCCTTCCTTTACCCAAAAATCATCTCCTCACTCACTAACCCAGCCTAACTTAAAATTAAGTAGACGTTGGCCCTAGGGGCATCTTGTACTCAAATAGGGATTGACCTAAGGGAAAAGTTGTTAGAAGTTGACTCTTACCAAATCGGTATCAAAGGTTGGGGATTGAGGGGCGAAACCCTTAAGACTGGTAGTTTGGCATAATTAGGCATGTTGCTTAGGCACGAATACCTCCCACTGGTCTTACCCATACGTGGCCGATTAACTTGTGGTCTGGATTTGCAGTATACCTCATGTGAATAATCAACAGTTAGAAGTCGTCTAGGTCTAAGGTCTACCCTAACATAGGCTAGATTTTTCTTTGTTTCTTATTTGTTTATTTGTTTGTTTTTATTTGTTTTTGTGAAATGAATTATAGTTAATTATTCTGATTATAACTCAAACCTATACTTCACCCCAACCTCTTTCAATTCGGATATTACCAACCGGTATTACATAACTTTAACCAACCATGTATGCCAGATTGGTCTTATTCGAGTCAATATATGTCCCAATCTCGAACAAGATTGGGATAATCATCACCACTCTTCACCGAGTCAGTGGGGATACAACTCCCCCGAGCCTTACTCTTAACAATCTTACCAACAAACAGTTTCATATACTCTATATCAAGACAACCTATAGAAGAAAATCTTCTTTAGAAAAGAGTTTTGAAGCCTTCCTTGAGTCCACACGACAAGTACAAATCATAGTAGACTCAATGCTCCTAAACAATTTCCAAATTCAAGATCTTTACTCTAATTTTTAAGTCCAACCACAACAAGAAGAACCCAAAGAGAGTATGGAATCCATGATTCCGAGTGAAGATCCCTTTACCGACTCCATCGACATGATAGAAGAAAGACTTATTCGATTGAAAAACATACATAGGAATGAGGAAACTCTCTCTATCCAATCCTTGACTATTCTCAATACTTTTAGCCATAATAATGGAAACAAGAATTATGGTATCTTGAAGATTAATTACAAGATTCAATTTCACCACAAAACCTTAATCTTGACTAATACCAAACTATTGACAAATTAACAAGTTTTCATTTTAGTGAGATTGAATTTGAAGATGAATGTAACACTGATTCCCAATGTTGTGATTCAGTTTCATTTTTTGAATCGATGATGACTCTGGTATCCTTACCCGATTTGGACCCAATTCTGAAGCCAATACTAATTTCTATCCCTATAGAGTCTAAACATGAACCACCTATTTTGGATAGTTACGTTTCATTGTTGGAAAATGAATGTGAACTTGAATTCTATGATTTGAATCAAACTCATAAACCAACTCCGACTCTCGAACCTAAACTTGATTTGAGTTTTATTCCTGAGTCAGTATTGATTCTCATTTCCTTCATTGTTAAGACCAAATCATCTATTTCACAAAATCACATTCCATTGTTGGACCAAGGTTTAGATCAATATGACTCTGTGATGATACCCTAAGATCGGTCATATAACCGAAAAAAATTTCATACTAAGATCTTGCACGATCCTATTCATATTGGGGAGTATAAAAATGTTAATAAGAAAAAGGCTATAAAAGGTGGGTTTCATGAAAATTCACAGTATCTAGATTGAACAGAAACGCTTGGCCCAATGAGATCACCACCGGAACCACCACCTTGAGGTAACAATTTTCTTCCCTTTCTCCTTTTTCGTGTATTACTACATTTCATTTATACATTAAGGACAATGCATGAGTTAGGTATGGGGGAGGGTTTACTAACATAATAACTTTACTAAAAAGAAACCTTTCTTTAAAAAACTTTTTGAAAATGAAAATAATACTTTGACTTATTTTTATAAGAAATTAAGTTAATTTTAAGGAATAAGAGGATCATAATTAGAATTTCTTATACTTGGTCAAAATAAAATTATTTGTTTTATTTTGAGGCTAGGAAGAAAAGTTGGGAAAATAATTTAGTCTTGATTTTTACCTTGATGAAATATGCATACTTTATATACTTACACACTTAGGGTTCTAAAACAAAGATTCTTATGTCTTATATATATAAAAAATTACTATATAAAAAATCTTTTGATTAATCTCGGTATTTATGTCTCATAAAGCACAAATATTCACGCCTAAAAGTAGTTCATATAAATAAAAAATTTTAGTTTTGTGGTCTTATTTGCTCGAGTCCTAAGTCCTTAAGGTATTTTCTCACCCGGTGCCCTAAAGCCGTCTGATTTGGGAGTCACCGACTAAGGCTCACTACATGGGCGAATTAGAAAGCCTAATAGAGCTAAGAGATATTACCACCATAAATGTAAAAAAATAAAAAATAAATAAATAAAATATAATAAGGTATAAGAGTTAGAGTTGAAGAATCCTGAGTCAAATTTTCACGGTCATAAGGTGCATATGAATTAGGATAAAATAATAGACTAGATGAGAAATACAATTTTAATCCTTACCTTGATTGAAAATAAATTTTTTAGAAAAGATTAAGTTTAGGAATGACTAAGTTTTGATAATCCTATGACTTATAGATTACTTGAATTCTTACATTAACACTTCAAATATTTTTTCCTTCAAATTGCGTTGTCAAAAATACTAACAATTTAGTTCTTTTTCTTTATGAATTTTGTGGGTGTAATTCACTGAAAATCCTTACGAGACAAAACTCATCCTTTAGGGGTAACCTAAAGGTTTAACGGCTTGTTGCACGTGCTAAGTGCAACCGTAATTCCTACGAAAGTGGGTTAGGTTAGTCAGTGTAGTTTTTCTTTTCTTTTTGTTTTGCTCGAGAACGAACAAAAGATAGGTATGGAGGTGTGATCATACATATGCATTACATATTTTTATATCATATGTGTCTTATTTCTACATTTATATTTAAATAAAACTCTGTAATTAATATATTTTTATGTCCAGTGGCGTGCAAGGTAATTAAGGAAGAAAAAAGAGAGATTGACAGATTTATCCAATTAAATCTAAAAGTTCAAAAGAAAGGGGAACGATTCAAACCCAGAGTTTCTAGAAGCCATCTTATCTGAAAACTGTGTATATCAAATGAGATAAATACTAATTAAAATTCAAGTAAAAATAGATTTTCTGAAGACCCAATTGGTTGAGCTGAGGATAAAAGGATGTATCGTCAACTTCAGAGTAAAAATTCAAAATCTAAGAAGATAAAGGGATAGCGGACATATGGACGGATAAGCGCCCCCAGACCCTGGCCTAATGGCCAGGTTCTGGCCGCGAAAACGTGACCAAAGCCGTGTTTCTGCGGCTGGGTATTTGAATTAGGGGGAGCGTTTGCTCTCCCTATCTCTATACTCTTATCCCCTATCTGTTTCTTCCCTGTAAATACTTGCATATTCGAAGGCAGAGGGGCAGCACTCCAGAGAGAGCTTTAGATTAGTTTAGTTTAGTTTTTTCTTTTCTTTTCAATGTAATTTTTTTTATATTTTAGGATAAAGAGAGTTACATGAGAGAAGAAGAAGAATTGTAATTAGTGACACTGATGTAATCCTTCTTCAAGAGAGAATTTATTGAAGTGACATCAATAGAGTTTTCTACTTTTTTTCAACGTACTCAATCTAGCCAAGCGCCACTTTCAAGTTACTTTTCTATTTTGCTTTATATTACTTCGCATCGAATCATGGTATGTTATTCAATGATAAAAGTAAGTCTTCTTTCTTTCTCTCTTTTCTATTTTTCTTTCTTAGATTGATCTAACAATTTCCAAAGCCAACACTTTTTCTTTCTTTTCTCTAAACTCGTTTTTCTTTTCTACTTTAACAACAAACCCATCTTTTCTTTAGATTCCTTCTAACTTAGATTAACCTTAACTATTTTTTTACTTTTAGAACTAAGAAGAGAACTCTTAACATATTTTAGTGAATTAAAAGAAGAAACTTACTTAACTGCTTCCATCACAGTCCCTCCCTGTGAATCACAACCCGTTAGCCCTACACTACATGGTACAGATCCTTGGATCAAACACCTAAACACACTCTGGGATATTCGCTTCGAACAACGTGAACCACCCACAGAGGATAAAGTCACCCAGATCAATCTGGGAGATGAGGCTAATCCTAAGACCATCTTTATAAGCGAAAGCTTATCACCCTCTGAGAAGAAAGATCTAATTCTCTTGTGTGGAAGTATATAGATGTTTTCGCTTGGAATTACAAGGATACGCCTGGACTTGATCCTCAACTGGCTATGCATCGCCTCAACATCAATTTGGATGCGAAACCAGTCAAACAACAGCAGCGACGGCTCCGTCTAGAAATAATAGAAGCAATCCAGTCAGAAGTCAAGAAGATTATAGACTTCAGTTTTATCAGGGAGGAATAACACCCTGATTGGGTAGCCTATATCATCCCGTTACCAAGAAAAATGGAAAGATCTGGGTTTGCATTGATTTTCGTGATCTAAATGAGGCATGTCCTAAAGATGAATTCCTCCTTCCATTCACAGATGTCATGATCGACAACACGTGTGGATTTGAACGGATGTCCTTCATGGATGGATTCTCAGGATACAATCAGATCAAAATGTACCCAGATGATGAAAAACATACATCTTTCAGGACGCCATTGAGGGTGTATTGCTATACTGTCATGCCCTTCGGATTAAAGAACGCGGGGGCAATGTACCAGAGAGCTATGAATGTAATTTTTCACAAGCATATACGCAAAACAGTAGAATGCTACGTCGACGACATTACAGTAAAAAGCCGTACCAAAGGCGATCACATAGCATATCTGAAGACAGTATTCGATATCATGCGGGCATATCAATTAAAAAAGAATCCCACCAAATCCTTTCTGGGGGTAGCCAGCGGTAAATTCCTAAGATTTGTTATTACATCCAAAGGAATCCACCTCGACCCAGAGAAAGTCCGCGTTGTCTAAGAGATGCAATCTCCAAGGAATCTCAGAGAGCTTAGAGGATTGTAAGGGTGATTAGCATATATCTAGAGGTTTATCTCAAATCTCTCAGGAAGATGCCAACCCTTCACCAAATTGATGAAGAAGGGTATTTCATTCATTTGGTACGATGCTTGCCAATAAGCATTCGAGAAAATCAAACGGTACCTCACGTGACCACCTGTCCTTACAGCTCCGGTGTCAGGAAAACCTTTCCTGATATACATACGAGCGATGGATCATTCTTTAGGAGCTTTGCTAGCCCAAAATAATGATCAGGAACACGAGCAGGCAATCTACTATTTGAGTAGAACTATGATCGGAGCCGAACATCGGTACAATCCGATCGAAAAGGAATGCTTGGCGTTGTATTCGCCATCTAGAAAATGCGACACTACTTGGTGGGCCAAACTATATATGTTATATCAAAAGTCAATCCTTTAAGATTGCTTATGACAAAGCCATCATCACTAAATGGTCAATTGGCGAAATGGGCCATATTACTCTCCTAATATGAGATGTAATTCCTGCCAAAAAAAGCCGTGAAGGGACAAGCAATGGTAGATTTCCTGGCTGAGCATCCAGATCAAGAGCGATCAAAATTTATGTGGATCTCCCAGACGAGGTCGCTGAAGTTTGCTTGACCCGGACATCTTTCGAAGGACAGGTGTGGCAACTCTTTTTCGACGGCGCATCAAGAACGGGTCCGTGACGAAATATCGTAGCAGGAGTGGGGACAGTACTTGTTTCCCATAGAACTACGTAATCTTTCGTGCATTCTCATTAACTGAGCCATGTTCCAATAATGTAGCAGAATACAACGCTCTTTTGATCGGAATGCGTATTGCAGATGAGATTGGCGTTAAAAATCTCAAAGCAGATGGCAACTCAAAGCTCATCGTTAACCAGGTTTGTGGGGAGTATGAAGTCAGACATGAAGACTTGGTACTTTATCATAACGCAACTATCTACATGGCAGAGAGATTCAGAAACTTCAACATCGACCATGTACCTCGCCAACAAAATGTGCATGCAGACGCACTGGCATCTCTAGTTGCTTCCTTGGCTCTTCCAGCCGGAACGGTAGAGAAAATACTCGTCTACAGGCATGACTTGTATTGTTCAAGATTCACTTTTGAAGACAATCAAAAGCCAACAACAGATCTTCAAGTCAAAAAAGCTCTAGAAACTTCAACAGACCCAGAGCTCAGAAATTAACGATTCCCGTACATCGACTATGCATTGTACGACATCTTTCCTGATGACCTAAATTCTACTACAATACGATCACAAGACACTATATCGCCGATTGCATGATGGGATCCTCCTCCACTGCCTGAACAAAAGGAGGCACAAGAAATACTCAAAGAAGCGCATGATAGCATGTGCGGAGCTCATCAGCCTGGTCTGAAGGTTGGAGATCAACTCTGAAGACTGGGGTATTATTGGCCAAAGATGATCCCTGATGTCATCGCTTCAAGCGATGTCACGCCTGTCAGGTCCATGGTAACTTCATCCACCAGGCACCACGACATCTTCGCCCTACAACTTCTTCCTGACCATTCAAGATGTGGGGAATGGACGTGGTTGGTTCTATCAGCCCACCTTCATCAAAAGGGCGTCGGTTTATCCTAACCATAACCGATTACTTCTCTAAATGGGCTGACGCTATTCCCTTGAGGGAGGTAAAGACATCTGACATGATCAAGTTCGTTAAATATTACGTCATTTACCGCTTTGGCATGCCACGATGAATTGTCCATGATAATGGGCCCCAATTCGTCAGCCAAGCCTTTAAAGGGTTCTGCAACAAGTTCAAAATGCAGAGTGTGTCTTCAACGGTATACTATCCAGCCCCTAACGGCCTTGCGGAAGCTTTCAACAAGACTATTAGAAAACTTCTCAGGAAATTCATCTAGAAAAGCCACGTGACTGGGACGACAAATTAGGTGAATGCCTATGGGCTTAGCATGACAGTTCGAATCCCGACAAAAGCTACACTGTTTTCTCTGGTATAAGGGTGTGAAGTTGTACTCCCATTAGAAATTCAGATCCCATCTTTACGCATCGCTTTGATAATAGAGATGACAAATGAGAAGAACCAACGAATGCGACTCCAAGAGCTGGAAGCTTTGGATGATAAACGCCTGCAAACTCAATAGCAAATCGAGCTCTATCAAGCTCGAATTACCAGAGCTTTTAACAAGAAAGTCAACGAGCGGACTTTCAAGAAAGGTGACCTTGTCTTAACCGTCAAAAGACCCATGGTGATGACGCATAAGATCAAAGGAAAATTTCAGCCCAAATGGGAAGGGCCATTTGTAGTGGAGTCAGTCTACTCGAATGGAGCATACCACCTTATAACCCCAGACAGCGATACGCTCATGATGCCAATCAACGGCAAATTCTTGAAGAAGACTATCCTTGATAGCATTCTTCTCCTGATCAGGTTAATACTACGCCGCTGATCAAAACTCCAGATCCAAGGTGTTTGGAAGAACGCCAAAGAAAAGCTTCTTCCTTCCTTCGCTGGATCGCGTTCTAGTGAATTAGTGTCGAGCCAATCAAACGCTGGTTATATCGTGATGCATAACATAAATATTAAAGAAGAAATAAAGTGCAAGACTTCGGTTTTAGCCTTGTTACTCTCCTCTAGTGTATCTATGGACATCTGACGCCTTCGACGGCTAAGGATAGAGAAAAATGTTAGCTTTTAAGTCCAATATAAGTCTTCGACAACTCGTCATGCTGAGGGGAATAAAATGGCTAGCTCAACTCAAACGGTAGTTGGTAAAGGCAAACCAAATCCATTGATAGCTGAGAGTTTGCAAAAAATCCTAAAGGACTAGGTCCTATCCTTTCCTCTGAAATCTCCTACCAATTCTCACCCGCAGAATGGTAGGGCCACAAAAATACCTGTGTTCATTTCTCTAACGAAATGAGCTGGGACTTGTCATATTAAACAGTAAACCTCTTACAAGCCAGATTTTTCGATCCCCAGCGGATTCAGTCAAGTTAACATTAAACCTCTGACAATGAAACTCATTTAAAATCTCTGTTGTTATATTAATATTACACCTCCAACGGGCGAACCTCTCATGTTCCCAGAAAATCAATGATTGTCACGTTAATATTATACCTTTGATAATTCATTTTACTTTCCACCAAAATTCCCTACCAATTCCCTCACATGGAGTGGTAGGTCCACAAACTAAATCACTGCTATGTTAACACTACATCTCTAACAGTGAAAAGTTTCAATACTCCCCTGCGAGTACGAACTTCCACTTGTCGCTCCCCTACATGGAGTCACAAGTCTTTAAAATTATCAAGTTTAACACTACACCTCTGGCATTCTAAACTTCACTTGTCAATTCTAATCAATAGAGTGACAAGTCCTCAAAATTGCTCATATCGCAAATCAACTACTGTCATATTAACATCACACCTCTAACAAGTTACTGTTAAGTTTAATACTACACCTCTAACAGTGATTAAGTTGCTACAAAGTTCAATATTAAATCTTTGATAGTCACTTTTCCTCAGGCTTTCTTATTGAAGCTGAGATAAGCGATACTAAGTTTAATATCACATCTCTAGCATCCAGTTCATTGTTAAGTTCAATAATACACCTATGACAATGAATTTCTCTCGAACTTTCATATCGAAGTCGAGATGACTAATGCCAAGTTCAAAATTACACCTTTAGCATTACCTCCACTGTCAAGTTTAATACTACACCTATGACAGTGGTATTTTCGGTTTTCCTAAACGAAACTGGAATTCTCATAGAGCTAAGTTAATATCACACATCTAGCTCACATCCTTGTCAGGTTAATATCAGACCTCTGATAAGATTTAATTCAAAGTTAAGTTAATATCACACCTCTAACGGTAAAGATTCTGCTAGGTCCCCAATGGGTCTAATTTCACTTGTCATTCTTATCCATAGATTGGCAAGTCCACAAAAATTATTCCACTCCTGTCAAGTCAATATCTCACCTCTGACAGTAATCTTAAATTCCTTAAATGGAACTTTTTAACTTTGACTTGCTAAGTTAAATATCACATTTCTAGCAAATCAAGAGTAACCACTTCTATTTGTCTGATTTTCAATACAAAGAGGAAGTCAAGACATATAAGAAGATAGGAAAAAGTGTCACTTTTATTGATGCTCAAACTTATGAAAGTGATACAAGGTGCTCTCTTATACAATAAGATTGAGTGTTACAATAAAGGAGCACAAAAAAGTCCCTCTTGCTCAGTGAAAGGTTGCACTCACTCCTCAAAACATTAAAGATACACAAAGTTCGTCCTCTTGACTACGGCTAGGAATAGTGGATCAACTTTCTCTCCTCTTGAGAAGAATGGTGTTTCTCGAGGTCAAAATGTAGGGGAGCATTCTGATTCCACCGGACCAACTGGTGCGAAGATCTTCACAAGATCGTAATCCTTCACTTAATGGGAAGCTCCACCACCAGAAAGTCATCTAACGAGTATGAGTTTTTCATCGCTATCACTTTTTTGGGTAAGATTGGTGAAGGGAGGATCTGAGACCTTACAGGTGACGTCCTTTTTCCTGTGGCCTTCACAGGCGCCATACCCATTGTGACCATGAAGAACCCAAGGCATTACTGGTGCGTCATATCCAATAAGGCCTTGACAGGTATCAGTAACCGCGCGGATCCTCCTCACCCATGGACGTGAGCTCTGACATCCTGAGTGCTCACCAATTGAACAAGCTGGCCGGTCCAAATATTCTCCCATGAACCCGGTACACCCTTAGACTGGAGCTCTGACTTTCCGAGTGCTCGCCAATCGAACAAGCTGGCCGGTCCAAATATTCTCCCATGAACCCGGCAAAGATGCTAGAACCAGCACCATCGATCTGGCCAGAACCTGTAAGAAACAAAAACCCTTAAAATTCTGTAAAAATAGAAACAACAAGCTAGGAACATAAACGCGAAGCGGAAATCATGAACTTCAGATGTGGATTTAACCGAAGCAGGGATAGAGAATATGAATCCAGACGCAGTTTGGTGTTAGACTCGTGTCTGATATATGAGACGCGAGGCATAAATCAAAGACGTAGATGTGGGTCTTAAAAACTGCCGAAGTAACTTCAAGATGCAGAGTTTTCCATACTCGCATCTGAGATGCAGGGCTTGTCATGTTCGCATCCAAAGGTCTCAAAAGAGCGGACTTAAAATTCTCTAAGTCAAGAACCCCAAACGCGAGCTTCATATGCAAAACTCGCGTTTCAAGACCCAAACACAGAGTTCACCCCACTCGCGTCTGAAGAACTTGAGACTTAGACTTTGAAATCACTGAGCTTGTGTTTCATCAAGTAATGTGAAAGGCGCGTTTGCAGAACAGGGACACATGAATCCCAGAAAAAGATTTCAGAAAGAGATCAAGAGATTGAGTCTCTTCATGGACGGGGATGACAGAACTTCAGAGAGACTGAGCCTTATCATGGTAAAAGCCAGTTCCAACTCGAAAAAGAATTCTCTAAAAGTTGGACTTCATTTGTCAAGGCACAGCCGTGAATGCATTTAAAGCAATGCTTTTTAATCTTGAAATCACTTAACAGTGATAATCTTCAAAGAAGATTGAAAGAAAGCATGGAAGCTTTAGATTCTTTTTGTGCTTCAGAGCACATGCCCTTGAAGGGAAGGTGGACAATCAAGACGATGTCCCTCAGAGCGCATGCTTGCAAAGGAAAACAGCCGAGATGAATGACTGTTAAGAGGCTGAGGCATATTTATAGGCTCTCTAGAAGGCCTATAATTAATGACTTAAAAATCAAAGTCATCAGCCTTAATTCCTACACAAATATCAAATCCAGTATGGATAAGACACGTGGATTTTTACTCTGGAAAAGACCAAAGACACAAGTCCGACGTGGCATTGAAAGATCCAACAAAATCTTTAAGACGGATTGCATGTGACGCTTTAGAGGCTGCGTCCTAAAGTCCGCGTCCTTTCACAATACTTGAAGGCTGCGCTCAGAAGTCCGCATAGACTCGAAGGCCGCGTCCAGAAGTCCGTGACCTTTCACAAACCTGAGGTCCGTGTTCCGTTTATCAAATTGAAGAAGCCAAAACTGCATCCATTAAGCAATCCAGAGCCGCGTCCTCCTAGCGATCTAGAGCCGCGTCCTCTCAACGAGCTAGAGCCGCGTCCTCTCAACGAGCTAGAGCTGCGTCCTCTCAGTGAGCCAGAACCGCGTCCCTCAACAATTCAGAGTAGTGTCCTGAAGTCCGCGTCCTTTCACAAGCCTGAAGGTCGCATCCCCTTTATCAAATTGAAGAACGCAGGTTTGCGTTTCTCTCAATAATTCAGAGCCGCATCCTCTCAAGGGCCAGAGTCACGTCCTCTCAATAAATCAGAGTTGCGTTTCTCATGACAAATTAGAGTCGCGTCTCCACTACAAATGAGAGTCACTTCCCAATCACAAACTTAATACAGCTTGAGTTTATTTTCTATCATTCATGGCCGCGTTGCGACTATGAAAGCTGAGTTCATCCAAGCAAAGAGTCCATCTAATTCTCAAAGGCGAAGAAAGAATAAATACGAGACAAAAATTTGATAACTTTTTTTATTTGATAAAAAATGATAAAAGTAATACAAACACTCTCTTATATGACAAGTGAAGTGTTATGAAAAATGAAAAATACAAAAAGGGGAAGAAGGCTAATAATCCTGCTTAGCCAAAGAATAGATTCGTTCCCGGAGGCGCTTCATCTCCTACTGGCATGCCTTCTCGACTTCCGCTCAAGCTTGAACCCGCAACTCTTCCTCTGATAAGAATCTCTTCGTAGGCAGCTGTGTCTGAAGAGACTCCAACCTAGAGGAATGAGCAACAAGATTTTCTTGGACCAGCTTCTTAGTAGCTTCCAGCTCTTCCAGCCTTTTTCTGGTAACAGCGAGCTTCTGCTCGTTTACTTGAATCAAAGCTTGTGCCTTAGCAATAGTTGCCCGACCAGTGGCAATGACCTGTTCCGCACTCTTGGTGACGATCTCGGATTCCTTCGAATCGTCAACCAACATTTAGTAGTCGTCTTGGAAGTTGTGGAGATGACAAGCCTCTTCATCCATCTGCTCCTCTATCTCTTTTCCCTCGTGTTCTTGAGCGGCGAGGAGCATACTCAGTGTTGACCAAGCCTCATCCATCGAGCTAGCCTTTTCCAGGGTCTTTAGTTCCCTCAAGCATATCCCCAGCTGTTCAACTAGGTCAGATATGCCCTTGCTTGCTCCGGGCTTCCAGTGTGACAGATGTTCTCATCTGATTCTCAAGAAGCATCCGAGCAAACTCAAAGGAACTTCCCCCAGAAAGGACCAACTCAATGCAGGATTTCATGGAGGCGAAAAATTGTGGCACTATTTGATGCGCTAATTCTTTCATGATGCCAGTGGCTGGAGATAACCCTGCTGATGCACTCCCGGATCCCCTTTCTATGATAGTATGGGTAGTATCTACAGAGATGGGATCTAACTCAACTTGTGCAGGGATAAGGCCAACAGCAGGCTCTTGCGGCGCTGAGGTCGTGGCCAACACCTCTAGAAAGGTTATTGTGGTAGCCTCCATAGCAACAGGGGCGCAACAAACTCCACAGCACTGGGTTCACCGGCCGAAGTTTGAACTACCCTGGTACTCTCTGCAACCATAACATTAATGTTAGTGATAACGATAAAAAAAGAGTATACGGCACATCTTTGTTCCATTACCAAGCTTAGGATCTGAAGATGGAAAATCTTTGGACAAGCCACTTGGAGATGTGGGTTCCCCGATCGCGGTGGTTACACCCTCTTGAGGCATCTCGGTAGCGGGAACTTCAAGACCTTCTTGCTAGGGCAGCTCCTAGATCATCTCCTTAATGTGAGAAGAAGTTGTGGCTTCGCTACTGGTGGCCACCCCAGTAGAAGAAATTCAAAGGAAATGTTAAAATATTTTCCCAACCTGATGGAGAAACAATTAAGGGGGATAAAAGAAATACCCTCAGCCGTAACAATCTCTCCTGTCGGCGGAACCATTGCAGGGACATACACCTGCATCTCTTCCTCTGATATATGTGAGAATTTACTGGTATCAGGAAGAGCGAATTCATCGCCGAAGTCGACTTCTTTGCTGGAATAATATTCGTGCTCCTCTGATGACGAAGATGACAATTGGACCTAAGAAGTCTCAATGATCGGGGCTTTACCACTAAGAACCCCGGTAGTAGGGCTGGACTCAATAACCCCCGAGGTAGGCATCAATACGCTGGGAGACCCAGGTTGTTGCACCTCCGCCCTTCTCTCATGGGTCGAAGAAGTTCCAGCCTGAGTTGAAACTCCTGGAATCTCAACTTCAAGCCCCTCCACCACCTCTTCAGGTCCTTCAGCCCCTTTGGCCATGGTGGATTCGCATGCAGGCTCTCCCTCCGTCAGGATCGCAGGGCCCTTACTACGCAAGCCTCGAGAACGAAGTGTTGAGCTCCTTCCTCTTCTTCTTCTTCCTCTTCCTGCTCCTAAGCACCAGGAAGGATTACTTCAGGCATCCAGGCTGAAACTTCAGCCTCAGACCCTTTCTTAGCCTTCTTTGGCTGGGCTCACCCTGGGAAGTGGAGGCACGAGGACGCTTAGACACCACTTGTCGAGCCCTCCGGACAGGGTGCTTCTTCGCAGCTCCCGCGCCAGATTCCAACACCAAGACCGCTTCAGTCCTACTAGTCTCCCTCCTTGCCTCCCTTTATGTTTCCATCTTAGCCTCTTGGTACTCGCTCATCCCTCGTATGCGTCTCTTAGAACCCAACTTGACTTAATAAGATGCCTTAATACTCTTAATACAAGAAGTATTCATGCCAAAGCTGGGAACCCTGCTAGCGAGGAAGTACCATGTGCAGAAACTGAGGCTTGTATAAAAGTTTGGCGTCCTGTGAGGTAGACTGAAAACAGCCTTTGTTCCCCCAGCTACACTGTAATATCACGCTCGGGCACCTTCAAATAGGTTACCACTGAAGCGGAGTCTAGTGTTAGAGTTTCCGACATATAGTTGATCATAACCAAACTGCCTAGCAAAGCGACTCGGCATGTAAGGCTCGATCGTATATGAATCATCTTGCCGGAAGACCAAATATACGGGCCGAATGTTGGTGAGCCCCCAAAAGACTCCAGACTGTAGCCATGTGAAATCATCTGGTCCTGCAAGGTCGGCAAACTTATCCCTATAGTATGCACCAGAAATCTCGGGGAAGCGTCAACCATGCTGATAATTTGAGCTGCTTAGAATAATTTTTCGGATATAGTACATACAGTACTGTGACCAACTCGAATTCTCCAGCCTCTACACAAAAGGGACGAAGCCTTCTGAGGAAGACACCGTCGTCATCAGTGATGGGCAGTGCATGATGTACCAGGCCATCGGTACATGTTGCTCGACTCTGGGATTGAGAGTCTTCACTTCTGACCTTCCCTCTGAATCCACCACTGGCCTGCCCTGGGAGCTACAATAGCCTTACAATAGCCTTCACTTGGCACAGGATTTTGGTCAACACCCACAAGCCACTTTGGATGCCTGCTACCATCACTTGAAGAAGAGAGATTGACTTCCAATGCGCTAACAGGACCGCTGGGTACACCACATCTGTGATGATCACTTCAAGCGGTAGCGTTGGCACCACACAGCGCTTCAACCACAACATGAGGAAGCCTGCCAGTAGAATCCGGTCAGATATGGGAATCCGGCCTGATAGTGAAAACTTTCATAGACCGTATCAGGTTTGAAAATATCTTCATTCAACTCAGTCGTATATGAGCTTGTGGAAGCACTGATCCTCTCGGCGATCTCTTCATCAGTGCAAGGGACCAGAACAGTCATTGGATTAGACTTTTCATTTATGTTATTGAAAAGGTAGCTCACCCAGGAGATCTGTTTAACGCCCCTGTTCCTCCAGATGAATATTTACCCGCAGATATGGAAGTGGCATAATACTTCCCAATAAGTCTCATACACCTGAGGATCCTTTCTCTTCAACAGGTGAAGCTCCTCAGTAGTTGGGACATACTCTTCATATGGGGCATCTCCAATTATTAACCCCGAGGCTTCGTACAACTCATGAAGAACGAACCCCATCTCTCCAACCGGAGTAAAAAAATGTGCCCGTCAGAGGATTGTAACGCTCCAAGATGCCATAAAAGTGGTAGGAGCTCTGGGGAGGCCATGCTGTACGGCCCTAACTGAATGGTATAATCCTACCTGCTTCAGTAAATCCCCAAGCTCAGCGAGAACAAATCCAACCATCCTACCCCACCATGACTTATAGGTAGAGTGGACCCACCCGAGCGGACAAAGGTCAGTGGGAAAATCACCCCTTACCTTCAGTAATTGATTGATGAAGGTGGTGATCAACTAAGGGGTTTCTCCTTTCGGATACTCGGCCCTGACCAATTCGGGATATAAACTGAATACATCTTTCCCGTGGCCAGCAGTGTATACTTCCTTTACACCTAATTTGCCCAGGGACACGCCGAGGATAGACTAAAAAAGGTCCTACTCCATTGCGCGGTGTACCAACTGTGCTGAAGATAGGCTAAGGGGTACATCCTCTCCATGTTGGGAAGGAAAAATCTCCTATCCCCTATCTGACGGAGCCACTTGTAGTCTCTGTCATACAAAACCTTATCTTCCTCAGTGATAGCGTTGCCAAAGAAGAAGTCAGGTTTCTTCAGCATAACACGGGTGTCAAATTCGAATAGCCCATTGGTCATGATCTCCTGGAAGGTCAGCATATTAGGGTTGGTGAGCCTGTCCCGATGCTCTCTTAACTTTAGAGCAAACACTAGAGCAGTCCTTGGAAGCATGAAGGTCAGATTCAGATTAGCGCCATCTACGTGTCCAAACTGGCACTTCTTGTACAGAGGATTAGAGGAATATCGCACTGCAAAGAAGGCAACACACAGTCAGAAATCTAAAAAAAAAATGACTAAGTGTTTGAGGCTCAGACGCAAGATTGAGTCTAAATGCGGAGATCAGCAAAACCCGCATCTAAACTCAAAGACACGAGGCTCGCATAAAGCCCGCGTTTTAAAATTCCACAGCTTAAAAATTTCTTTAAGTGTTGGACTCAGAAACGAGACTCAGTGAAGCCCGCGTCCAGTCCCAAAGACGCGAGGCTGACATGAAGTCCGCGTCTGAACTATCCCCCACTTAAAGAAATTCTCTAAAAGTGTTGGGATCAAAACGCAAGGCTCAATGAAGCTCACGTTCAACAAGCAGACACGGATTCAAGATAATGAAGTGAAGACGCGGAGGTCATCAAACTCGCGTCTTGCCTACCAACGTAAAAGTCGTGTCTGAATGTTAAAAACGCGGACATAAGCCTCGTATTGGCGGTTCAGTTCAGAAGAGACTTAAGAGTTAAGACAATTCTTCAAGCCCCTTAATGGTGAAAACCAGTTCAAATGGTTTTTACCTGAAATGGGGTTTCTTGCGTGGAAGAGCCGCCCATTTGAACCTCTAGAATGACAGCGCTCGATGACGAAGCCACAGGTGTTATTTTCAGGGCCATTTTGACCGTGAATTCTGTATCGAAGATGAGAGAAGGAAGAAAAAAGCTCGGAGCTCTTCTTAAGTTCTGAAAGTCCTCAACGCAGGGCTCAGTGGAGAAGAAAAGAGTCTAATGATGATTCTTGAAAGACTAATGTCTTTTATAGACACAGTAATCCACCAAGATACGCGACATGCATCTCGAGCCCAATCTCCGCCTGACGTGTGGCACGCGCCTTGAACGCGATCCTTATGTATTAAGGGAAAGACGTCTCCTCAGCTCTACCAGACACGTGGCAATGCCCCAGAACGCAAGTCTCGCGTTTAATAGGATCGCGTCTCTTTAAAGAAGGACCGCGTCACCACCTTGAAGTTCGCGTTACTTCAACAAAGTGAAAGATGTGTCTCCACTTTAATGTTCTCGTCTCTCCAATATAAAAGAAAGAAAGTCTCATTTCTACTTCAAATGAGGTTTGCGCTCCCAAGGCAACATGACCTCTGTGTTTACAAGACTTGCGTTCAGTCTTTACTTCTGTAATCAGTTCAATAGTACACTGGCAAAAGCAGATGATTGTTTACCCCAGATTCAATAGTACACCAACAACCAGCTTAGCATCGAGGAGATCCGGACTGCGTATCTAGACACTCACAATGATCATTTCTGGTGGCTTCAAAGAATTTAATAGTAAACTCATGGAGACTAAAATCCAGACAAGGTCAAGCTCAAAATATCTCAGAAGATTGTTAGTCCAGTCATGAGAGCATTGCTGCTAGAAGAAAAGTTCAAAGTGTTTCAAAACACGTCTTAGTCAACCACGGAGTTTTGAAAACTTTGGAGGGGGTTCTGTAGACTGTCTAAAAATCACTGAAGACAAGTCATCAGAGAACAGAGTCTATACTCCAGACGCGAGGCTAATCATAGCCACTCGTGTAATACCAAGATGCAGAGCATGAAGCCCGCGCCTTGACATCAATACAGTACCAAGACACAAAATTGAAGCCTGTGTTCCAGCTGCACTACAGTAACCAAGACGCAAAGCTTGAAGCCCGCATCCTGGTATCACTACAATGCCAAGACGCGAGATTCGAAGCCTGTGTCTCGATATCATTGCAATTTCAAGATGCAGAGCCTGAAGCCTGCGTTTGGCAGAGTTCGAAACCGGCGTCTAGCAAGGCTCGGAGCCTGCACCCGAAACGCGAAGCTCGAAGCCCGCGTTCCGACTATAGAGAAGCTCTGCGTCTCAGTTATAACTGCTCTCATTACTGGGTCAATTACTGCCACGTAATGAGGAGAGTTAACCTCCATTATGGAGGATTTTTAGGGGACAGTTTCACCCCTGAAACCCCTAAAAATAACTCAGTTTGCTACTGAAGAGGGGTCAAAAGTTTTAGAGAAATTAGAATCTTTAGCTGAGGAATACAAAAGAGTTCAACTCTTCTAATAACTTGTTGAGTACAAGTTTGTTCTTACCTCAAGTCTCTTGAGATTTTATTGGACATGAGTTGTGCTACTCCATCTATAGTCTAAAGAGAAGATTCTTAGAAGATTGTGACGTTCACCCAGTTAATGAAAAATAAGATTCATTTTTCACCGCTACATCAAGAAACCAACATTAAACAAAGAGAAGATTTGAGCTTGAATATCTTCTCTCTTGTAATCGGGATTGTTTGAGATTATTGTAATCTTTCATTGATTCAAGAAAATTTTATTACGATCCCCTAAATTTTTTCCGGTCCAAACAAATATGAGTACATGACTCACGTGTCGTATGCCAGCGCAGTTGGTAGTTTGATGTATGCAATGGTATGTACAAGACTAGACTTATCACAAGCTATCTCAATGATTAGCAGATACATGCATGATCCTAAAAAAGGTCAATGGGAGGCAGTAAAGTGGATTCTATGGTACATTAAGGGTACCATAGATGTTAGATTGGTATTCGAGAGGGATTACACAGATAAGCAGGAGTGCATCGCATATGTTGACTCTGACTATGCTGGAGACCTTGACAAATGCCGGTCTACAACAGGGTATATGTTTACATTGTCCTAAGCACCGGTGAGTTGACGCTCTATTCTATAGTCTGCCGTTGCATTGTCTGCTTAGAGGTTGAGTACATGGTCGTGATGGAGGCTATGAAGGAGGCAATATGGCTTAAAGGGTTGCTCGATGACTTGGAGATTGAACAGGATCTATTGAAGATCAATTGTGATAGCATGAGTGCTATCTTTTGGCAAAAAATCAGGTGTATCATGCAAGGACGAAGCATATAGACGTCGGGTTCCTCTTTATTTGGGAGATTCTTGATAAAGGTGATATTGAGTTATTGAAAATTCACACAAAAGAAAATCCTGAAGATATGCTTAATAAGGTGGTGTCAGGAGTGAAATTTATACATTGTAAAGAGTCGCTCCATATCCTTCCAGTTGCTTGAGCTCGATGGAGCTCGTTTGGACGAACTATAGATGGCTTGATCCCTTGGGCAAGGTACGTAGGCAGCCACACTGGTGCAGCCACTTTCGATTCGACAGGTATTATGATGAGTTCGGCTCAGATTTGAGAAATCTTCATCGAGGTGGAGAATTGTAGGGAGAAAGGAGATAAAATATTATGATGGAGTTTTTTAAACTCATCAGGAAACACAGTGCAGAGATCGGAAGCCAAAAGGAGCAAGAACGGCATGAGAACAGGGCTTGTATCAAACCAGCAGCAGGGCCGGTCAACCGGTGTGCACAAACATGCACAGGATAGCTCGGTCGATCGGCCGGTCGATCATAGCAAGAGAACGGCCGACCGCTCGGTCGACCGACTGACATGATGAAACTCTCGATTGAACACAGTCGACCGAGCGGTCAATCGGGTTATTGGGTCGGTCGACTGCCCGATCGACGACAGGCGTATCTGGGCGGGAATCTGTATCTTCTTTTAGGATTTGGACTTTGTTTCTGAATTGGAGACGAATCTAATTGGGGTTTCCTAAATTCCTGGGTCTCTTTGATTATAAATAAAGGGACAGAGCCCTCTGAATTGTGTATAAGGTACAAATTGTATTGGTTGTTGAATCAATAAAATCTCTCTCCCTTGCCCCGAGAACGTAGGCAAATTGCCGAACCTCATTAAATATTGTGTTTGCTTTCCCTCTTGTTTCTTGGTCTTATTATTCTTAGGGTACTTCTCTGCTGCATCTATTGGGGGGTCGTTGGTTGTTGCCTCGCGCACAACAACGTGCTTAAGTTCAATTTCACTGTTTGATTATCCTTATTGGTTAGGTCATCCCTCTTTGTCAGTTCTAAAAGTTTGAATGATAAATCCAGTTAAGCTGAGTCTTTAGAATGTGAGTCTTATCATCTAGGAAAGCATCATCAAATGCCTTATCCTAGGAGGGCGAATAAAAGGCTAAGCACTAATTTAGTTTGATTTGTTCAAATGTATGGAGTCCATGTTCAATAAAATCCAAACTTGATATTCAATATTTCATTACTTTTGGATGATTATTCGCATTTTACTTGGCTTAATCTCATGAAATCTTATTCTGAGATCTTTTCTATATTTCAAAATTTTTGTTTTGAAATTAAAACTCAATTTAACACTTCTGAGAAAATGTTACAATTTGATAATGCAAAGGAGTACTTTAGTTTATTGTTCACTAATTTATAACTGAACATGACATTATTCATCAATTCTCATTGTACATATACTCCTCAATAAAATAGTGTCGTTGAACGTAAAAATCATCATTTTCTTGAGAGTGCTCGCACATTCTTTATTCATGGGAAGTTCCTAAATATTTTTGGAGTGATTCAGTCCTTACATTATGTTATTTAATTGATTGACTTCTTTTATTTTCAAAATCAAATCTCGTATTCGGTATTATATTCACAAAATGATTTGTTTTCCCTGCCACTAAATTTTTTTGGATGTATATATTCTGTTCAAGACACTAATTCTCATAAAAAAAAACTGGATTCTCATGCTCTCAAATGTATTTTTCCTCGATGTTCTCAGATAAAGAAAGGATATTAGTGTTATTATCGTTCATTAGATCATTTTCTTGTTTCTGCTTATGTCATATTTTTTAAGTCTCAATTCGGGTATGATAGTTAGCCTTCCTCTTTAGAACCTGAGGATGTCAATTGTTTCTCCTTATCCAGGATTTCCCAGTTGAGCATATTCCATCATCGGTTGATAAGATTAGAAACATAGCCACTTATACATGAAGAACCAGCCAGAGATTATACAAGATGTACTTTTACTATATATGTGTCAACATCTTCTACTATTCTAATTTTTAGATCACAAACTGATGAGAATACATAAGCATTACCCTCTAGTGAGTCTCTAACTACTGATTCTGATACTGTTTCTAATGATGACCTTCCTATTTACCCTTCTTAAGGGTAAACATATTTGCATATCCCATCTTATCTCACACTTTGTATCTTATTCATACTTGTTTGCCTTCTTTCATACCTTTTTTTCCTTCTATCTCAAGTCTATGTCAGAAGCCCTATCTATCCCAAGTTGGAAGGACACCATGCAGGAAGAAATGATGGCTTTACAACAAAATGAAACATGGGATCTTATTGTTCTTCCCCAGGAAAAAAAGTGATTGGATGTCGGTGGGTGTACATTGTGATGTTGAATCTGGTGATGGATTCTTGGCTCGTTTGACGGCCCGTCTAGTTGCCACAGGGTATACTCAGGTATATGATATGGATTATCAGGATACTTTATCACCAATTTCTAAAATGACATCTGTTTAAATTCTTATATTTTTGGTTGTCACTCATCAGTAGCCCCTCCAGCAGTTAGATGTTAAGAATATTTTTCTCAATGTATTCTTGATGAGAAGGTTTATATGGAGCAACCGCTTAGTTTTGTTTCTCAAGGGAAGTCCGAGAAGGTGTGCAAGGTGAAGAAGTCGTTATATAGATTGAAGCAGTCACTTAGCTTGGTTAGGATGATTTGCCTCAGTTATTCAGGCCTTCCATTCTTAGAAGGACGATTTGTCTCTCATCCTCAGAAGGACCATTCTGCATTTTAGCGACAACATCAAGGGAAGATGTTATTACTTGTAGTATATGTGGAAACTATCATTATCACAGGTGATGATGCACACGGAATTTCATATCTAAAATGTTATTTACAGAAGCACTTTCAGACAAAAGACATTAGATCATTGCAGTATTTCTTAGGCATTGAAATAGCTAGGTCCAAGAAGGAAATTATTCTTTCCCAAAGGAAGTATATGATTGATATGCTATCTAAGAAAGATTTGTTGGGGTACAAGACTACTGATGCACCTATGAAAGTTAATATCAAGTTGTTACCAGATTAGGGGGGAGATATTAGATGATCCTAGTACATATCGCAAGTTAGTAGGTAAGCTAAATTACCAACGGTAAGTAGATCTGATATTGCATTTGTTGTTAGTATTATGAGTCAGTTTCTCTCAACACTAAGAACAAATAATTGGAATGCAGTAGTTTGGATTCTCAGGTACTTGAAAAAGGCTTCAGGGAAAGAGCTTCTATATTGGGATTGTGGACATAATAGAGTTGTTGATTTATCAAATGCAGATTGGACAGATTCACACATTGATAGATGATTTATCACGTACTTTTGTGTTTTTCTTGGATAAAATCTTGTGTCGTGAAAAATAAGAAGTAAAAGTGTGGTGTCGTAATCTGGTGTGGAGTTAGAATATCATGTAATATTACATGTGACTTGTGAATTGATTTGGATTAGAGACTCGTTGACTGAGCTTGGTCATGCTCCAGAGTATCATATGAGATTATAATGTGATAATCAAGCTACTATTCACATTGTTGAAATTCTAATATTTCACAAGTACATAAAACACATTGAAGTGAATTATCATATGGTGCGCTGAAGATAGAAAAGAAGATTGTTCAAGCTCAACATGTCTTATACGGATATCATCTGCCAAATTTACTCACAAAATCTCTTTGGAAGAAACGAGTTTACTTTATTTGTGACAAGCTGAGCATGTGTGATATATATGCTCCAGCTTGAGGAGGAGTGTTAGTAGTAATGTTTTTCCCCAAATTGGTTGTATTAATAAATTGTATCTCAGAATTTATCTATATAATAAACTAAGGAGAGAGAGAGAGTTAGGGTAACTAACTGTCTATTTTCAATAACCTAGATTTTATTATCTTTAAAGATATGTAATTTGTTTGAACATACAGTAGCATGTTAGTTTTATCTACGTGGCTCAAAATAGAAGTGTTTGCTTAAAAGAAAAAGGGGAAAGTCAAAATGCATGCCTAAAGCTCATGAGAACTTTTTGAGGACTTGGTTCCTTTAATTCTGCATAAACTCATTGAATTACTCTCTGAGGTTGGCATACTGAATCAAGAATTGGCTTCAAAACAAAATATCCGATGGGAAACAACACAAATACTTGCATGCTTGACACGTGCAACTACGATGAGTCTACAAGGGGGTGAACCTCATGAAGTAGCAGCATCTACACCAGTTGTGTTTATACGAATTTTCGAGTTCTTCTATGCTATTGCATCTAATAAGCAAAGGTTCATAAGAGTTTCCCAACTTCCTTCTCTATTTGGTTGTCAAGTTGTGCATGAATTCTGATAGAATTTGCTCTTAGAGGAGTGCATAAAATTAAGAAGTAAACAGAGATCCCAGAAAGTTTTGTTCGAGCTGGTATTTCTGGACTTGTTGAGTGATAGCTCATTTTCTACTGTATATTTGACCCTCTGTGGGCTCGTATTCAAATTGTTTTGTAGATTTGTGTCTTGTATCAATTAATGGCATCAAAATTAAGAGGATTAAAGTTGAGGTCCCCTGTTCATAGCTTTTTCTTTTTTAAGTAAATGTGAGTATTCTCCACCATGTCCCATTAAAGAGATTATGGGGTTGTTTGGATTCAAGGAAGCGGGCGGAAGTAAGAAAATGGGGAAGTGTCATTTCTCACTTCCTTATCTATCTAAGCACCCAAAAAAAAAAATGAGAAATCCCTTTTTCTTTTCTCTTTTCCCTTTTACGCAACCATTTCGTCACTTCCAGGGTGCTACAGTAAATTTTGTGGTCATATCATCTCATTTGTAATAAGTTGTAACTCAAAACAGTTAATTTTTGTGATGATGTAAATCTCACTTGTATTCTAATTACAGTCCAATTTTTATTTTTCTCGATTAATTTTTATTTTAATATTATTTTGCAGTCAACTTTGTGGTCAACTTTTTTACTTTCACTTCCACTTTATCATTCAAATACCGAAAAAGGCATAACATTTTTCAAATCACACTTCCCAACATCCAAACACCGAAAAACTTGCTAACCAATTCTCAAGCTCCAAAAGGAACTATTACTGCTTCCTCACTTTCTCACTTTCACCCCTAACCAAACAGCCCTTATAATGAAACAAAGAAAAGTACCATGAAAGAAAAATGTGCCATCAACGGTACATCGCAAGTTCTGATGCTACAAAACCACCCATCCAACTATGGGCAAATAAAGGTGGGCAAACTAAAATGACATAGGCGCGACAGAATAGTAGCCACATCCTCCTTTTGTTAAAGTGATATCATCATTCACCGACGGTCCTTTCGGGTTCGGTTCATGTGTGTGAGCCACACATACATATAATAAGAGAACCAATCTCACATTGACACGTGAATTGGACCTCATATAATCTCTTATAATATGTGTGTGAGGCCCACACACATAACATATTATAAAAGGATTAATACACGTGTCAATGCGTGATTGACTCTCTTATTGTATGTGTGTGTGGCTCACACACATGAACCGAACCCGGGTCGCTTCTGTGGCAGTGCGATCCTGGGCATCAGAAAACAGGGGACCCACTCAAAACATCCTCTTTGAGAAGTAAATGACATAATCTGAGAAATGATTTGGGGATAATCTAAAGCAGTAAAAATGAAAACATTGATTATTCTTATCTAACCAAATACACGATATAGCGGCCGCAACTACAATGTCCCCAGCCGCAAAAAGCCTAGGATTAACGTGTCCCTTATGTCAAGAGGACCACAGTCTGAAATCTTCTGCGGGAAGGAGATGATGTCAAACGTCCTGCAGACCACCTCCGTAATAGGAATCACCGGGGGAAAGTCATGAAGAGGTGCTTTGTAACTCCAAATCATGTAAAACCTCACACATGGAAGTATCATGCAGTGTCTTCTAATTAGGTTTTCTCTGGATTAAATTGCATTTTGTGCAATGAGACAGAGGAATGCTTTAACTTTAATAGTGTCGGAATCTGCCAGAAAACATTTGACCTCTCCAACCTGCATCCTATATAACACCCTGAAAAAATTTAAACTAATTTACATATCTTTTTATGAATGTTTCGATCTGACCAAGTTTCTGGCCATTTGAAAAGCTATTTATATTTCAAATGTTGAAAACATATCCATTTGAATAGATTTAAAGTATCAAATATTTAATTTATCAAAACTGCGCATTTACTAAATTCCGGTCTATTAGTCGACTTATAATAAGTATAAATCAACTAGGCTGTAAAATGAGTATGTGTACATGTTTCTATTTGACTATTTAGTCGACTTATATAATCTATAAGTCAACTGGTCTAGGTATTAGTCGACTTATAAATGAATATAAGTCGATTAGACTTCTGACCTACAGCAGTTTTGCACTGACATATATTCAGCATTTTGGTCATATCTTTTTAATCTTATCTTTGTTTGTTACAGTGCAAATTGCATTTGAAAGTTAACTTCAAGAACTATAAAATGCCTTTATGAACTTTTATGATTCGATCGTTTAATATATTAAAAATCAGCTTCAATTTAGTCTGTATGCTGAAAATAGTTTTCTTTTAGTATATGTTGGGGTTAGTCGACTAATCCAACTGACCTATGCATTACTAGTGGCAGAGCTGTGTTTTGATTGGACCTTAATTCCTTTTGGTCTACTCTATATACGTTGCGGGGAGCTGAATTTTCTTATATTTTTCATTTATAAAACTCTAGTTCTTCCTTCTTTCCACTTGGCCAACTCATTCTAGAGAGAGAAAGAGAGAATATCTAGAGAGAGAAAGTGAATTTGAAGGAGATTTCACGGTGAATCTTGAATTTTCTTTGGGGATTGGATTCCTTTGCTTGGAGATGGACTTCCTCTTTAGAGTTCTTCATCAAGTCATCTTTTCTTTTGCCTAGTAAGGCAAGTTTTCCTCTCTTGATTATTTTCTTCCCATTATCTTGATGTTTAGGATATGTACCATGTAAAAATATGTTTTTTATAATATTAGCATGATTAGATCTAAACAAGATTAATATATATTCATCACTTGATTGATGATATATATACCTACATGAATATTGAGTTAGAAGGACTTATAAAAATATGATTTTTATGAAATCTAGAAATGAAATAATAGAAAATAGGTTATTTTTCATGCTAGATTTATATTAGAACTCCCCCTCTCCAACGATCAACTTGAGCTTTTGTATGTTGATATTAATCAATAACGATAGATTAGAGCCTAATGGATTATTGTAGAATGAGTATTTATTTCTAAGTGTTATATAGATCCAAATATTATAATCTTCATGTGGTGTATGCATTGGATATAATGTACACTTGATTATGTATGCATTCATATGTATATTGAGCTTGTTAGATTCATAAGAAACATGATCAAAAAAAGTTGGATGCTAGTAGCATGAGCAAAAACTTGGATAATATGTTACGTGATATAAGTATCACCATGTGTGATATTTGATATTTGAATATGTTATGTGATATGAGTATCACCATGTATCATATGTAATATATGAACACGTTATTTGCTATATGCATGCTAGGTTTATAAAAGAGTTCTTTTATGAAACCTAGGAATAGATTCATTTGAAATAATATGAATATTTTGATACAGAAATTGAAACCATATTTGATTGTATGAAAGTAATACTTTCATAATTGATGAGGTTTGTAGATAAAGGGGATGGAAACAATATTGTTCATATGTTGTGATTTGTATGAGATAGTATATCTTGATGTGTGTGTGTATGTTGTATAGATTGGTGGTTGCCGGGAAGACACGAGTGATATACATATTTGTTGTATTCATTCGTGAACGGGAGAATGTGAATGGTATACATGGTTGCATTAAAGATATTCATAGGAGGGGGAGAACGTGAATGATTTCTTTCATAGGAGAGAGAACGTGAATGATTACATTCATAGGTGGGGACGAACGCGAATAATTATATTCATAGGTAGGGACGAACGCGAATAATTATATTCATAGGTAGGGACGAAATCGAATGGTGTATGTTTGTTGAAAGTGAATGAGTGTTCTGTGTATCATTGCGTATGTGTCCTCTGCCTACAACAATTTAGTGTGTGTCTTTTAGACACCAAAATTGATAATTATTCGAGGATACTTGTGATTAATTCATTGATACTTAGAATTATTCTGAAGTCTAGAGTATCGGACCATAGTAACCCGGTTTGGTATAGAGTCATGTTATTAGCTTGAAAGATAGCTTATAGTAATTAGTTATAGAATAACTATTAAGTTATTCATTTGAGGATATTGATTTAGTATTGATTAAGATTATGTACCTTGACATATTTAGAGATTTGGCCGGATATCCAGTATTGCGATGTGCCATGTTGATTTTTGTATATCCTTTATATGTCTATCATGTTTCCTTCTATGTTATATAATTTTCATGATATATGTGACCTCTCTTAGACTGAGTCAGCCTCAGGGTCATGGTTGGCGGGCAACCTTATGAGGCAAACTTATTGGCATTCTAACGCTTGTTGATTTATTATTTTCAGGTTGTTCGTAGGGTGTCCATAGAGGGGCCGAGTGATGGAGACGTTGGTAGTCATCTTTTTATTTATTGATAGGTGGATAGAGTGCTCTATAGAGAGTCTTTCTTTTGTATTCATGTAAAGGCATTCTTGTATTTGATGTTAAACCTTGTATCCATAATTCTGTTTTAGATTTTGTATCCCTATATTGATATGACTTGAGACACTTACTCTTAGTGGGATTTCTTTTATATATGTCATGCAGCTTCAATTTCTACCTATATGATCTCCTGTCATATATTTATATTTGAACTGTCTGAGTTATATATCATATTATAACAGTTCTAAAGTTCTTTCCCAGACTGCGATCAAATCGACTGTAGCCAGTGGGAGAAAATTCAGGGTCATTACAAGTGATATCAGAGCTCAAGATTCAAATATCCTAGGTATTCATAACTCTTGTCTAAGTTTAGAGCAAGTCAAGGATTCTTCGAGTTTAGAATCTACGGTATTATGAGTTCGAGTGAGGACAATTGTTTGATTTTATTGTGTTGCTGATTTCAACCGAGTTAAAATCTACTTAATATTTGGGTAGTTCATTCTTAGACCATCTGTTGTTCGCCTCATGATTGATATTGAGTGATTCTTTTTGTTTGCTTTGTTGCATGCATTAGATGCGTGGGATAGCTATGTGAGAGTATGCCACTAAGGTAAAATTGATACTACCTTATTTATTAACCATGTTGATGATTATCTTCTATTGGTGCAAATTTATATTGATGATATTATTTGCCACTAATGAGCTTCTATGTGAAGATTTTTTTCAAAAGTATGCAACAAGAATTTGAAATGAGTCTCATGGGAAATTTAATTTCTTTCTTGGATTGAAAGAAGAAGGGGATGAAATCTTTATTAAACAAGAAAAGTATGCTAGATAGCTCGTAAAGAAGTTCAAGATGGAGATCTCAAAGGATATTGTAACACCAATGAGTACATATACAAAACTTGATAAGGATACTAGTGGTAAGAATGTTAATTTAAAGCTATATAGAGATATGATTGGTAGTCTATTATATTTAACCATTAGTAAACCAGAAATCATATTTAGTGTTTGCTTGTGTGCACGCTTTCAAGTTTTACCTAAAAAATCATACTTGCATGCCCTAAAAAGAATTATTAGATATGTGAAAGGCACTTTGGACTATAGTCTATTTCATCAAATACTATTGAAGAAAAATTGATTAGAAAAGTACAAGTGGAACACGTCAATTCCTTGATTATTCCCTTGTATTTTTGTTTAGTAAGAAATTAAATTGTGTTGTAATATCTATAATTGAGGTAGAGTACATTGCCTCTGAATTATGTTGTGCACAAATTTTATAGATGAGGCAAACTTTGCAAGATTATGGAGTTCAATTTTATATTACTAGTATACTATGTGATAAAAATAATGCAATTAATTTTTTCAAAAATCCAATTATATATTCACACAATAAATATCTTGATGTGAGAAACCACTTCCTGAAAGATCATGTTGAATGTCAGCATATTAAATTCGAATTTATTGACACACATAATCAACTTGCCGATATTTTTACAAAACCATTTCGGGTTAGAAAAAAATTTTAATACTAGAAGGCAATTAATTGGGTATTTGTGTTTTAGAATAAATGTACTCTAAAATTTCATATGAATTTGGAAGTTTTTAAGAATTTTGCTAATTATTATCAATGCATAACTGATTTATGATGATTTTTTGTAAGTTTATAAGAATAAGTCTATTCTGCTAGAAGATTCACCAAGTATTCTTAGATCTAAAAGTTTTGATCAGAGGTGTAATGTTAACCTGATCATGAAAGAATCCTGTCAAGGATAATACTTCTTCAAGAATCTGCCTCTAATCGGCATCATGAGCGTATTGTTGTCTGGGGTTATAAGGCGGTATGCTCCATTCGAGTAGAATGACTCTACTACAAATAGTCCTTCCCATTTGGGCTGAAATTTCTCTTTGATCTTATACGTCATTACCAAGGGTCTTCTGACAGCTAAGACAAGGTCACCTTTCTTGAAAGTCCGCTCCTTGACTTTCTTGTTGAAGGATCTGGAAATACGAGCTTGATAGAGCTCGATTTGTTGTTGAGCTTGTAGGCATTTATTGTCCAAAGCTTCCAGCTCCTGGAGTCGCAATCCATGCTTCTTCTCATTTGTCATCTCTGTTGTTAAGGCACGCGTAGAGATAGAATCTGAATTTCTACTGGGAGTACAGTTTCACACCTGTATACCAAAGAGAATGGTGTAGCTTTCGTCTGGGTTCTCACTGTTGTGCGATAAGCCCATAAGCATTCACCTAACTTATCATCCCAGTCGTGTTTGCTTTTCAAGACGAATTACTTGAGAAGTTTTCCAATGGTCTTATTGAAAGCTTTTGTAAGGCCATTAGCGGCTGGATAGTATGTCGTTGAAGACACACTCTGGATCCTAAACTTGTTGCAGAATCTGTGAAAGGCTTGGCTGACGAACTAAGGTCCATTATCATGGACAATCCGTCGTGGCACCCCAAATCGGTAGGCCATGTGATGTTTAATGAACTTGATCACGTTAAATGTCTTTACCTCCCTCAAGGGGATAGCTTCAGCCCATTTGGAGAAATAATCAGTTATGGCTAAGATAAACTGATATCCTTTGGATGAAGGTGGGCTGATAGGACCAACCACGTCCATTCTCCTCATCTCAAATAGTCAGAAGAAGTTGAAGGATGAAGATGTCCTGGTGTCTGGTGAATGAAGTCACCATGGATCTGACAGGCATGGCATCGCTTAGCGTAAGAAATGACGTCGGGGATCATCTTTGGCCAATAATTCCCAGCCTTCAGAGTCAATCTCCAAGTTTTGGACTGGGTTGGTGAGTTCCACACATACCATCATGAGCTTCTTTGAGTGCATCCTGTGCTTCTTCGTGTGATAGGCAACGGAGGAGGATTCCATCATGCGATCAGTGATACAGCGTTCATTTGATCACATTGTAATAGAATCGAGGGGCCTTCCTTTTAATGGCAGCCTCCTCATTAGGGTCATCAAGTAGAATGCCATACAATGTGTAGTAGATGTACGGTAATCGTCAATCCCTGAGCTCTGGACCTGCTAAAGTCTCTGGAGCTTCTTTGACTTGAAGGTCTCCTGTTGGCTCTTGGTTGTCTTCAAAAGCGAATCTTGGACAGTACAAGTCATAACTGTAGATAAGTACTTTTTCTGCCACTCCGGCTGGAAGAGCCAAGGAAGCAACGAGAGATGTCAGTGCATCTGCATGCGTATTTTGCTGGCGAGGTACATGATCAATGTAGAAGTTTTTGAACCTCTCTGCCATGTGAATAGTTGCGTTATGATAGGGTACCAAGTCTTCATGTCTAACTTCATACTCCCGGAAGCTGGTTAACGATGAGCTTTGAATCACCGTATGCTTTGAGATTTTTAACGCCAATCTCATCGGCGATTTGCATCCCGATCAAGAGAGCATTGTATTCTGCTACATTGTTGGAACATGGCTCAGTTAATTAGAATGTATGAACGTAGTTCTATAGGGAGATAAGTACTACCCCCACTCCTGCTACGATGTTTCCTCGAGGACGCGTTCTTTATGCGCCGTCGAAGAAGAGTTGCCACACCTATTTTGTGAAAGATGTCTGAGTTAAGCAAACTTCAACGACCTCATCTGGGATATCTTTATAAAGTTTGATCGTCCTTGGATCTGGATGCTCAGCCAAGAAATCTGCCACCCCGCCTGTCCCTTCACAGCTTTTTGTGACAGGAATTGCATCTCATATGGGGAGGCAACATGACCCATTTTACTAATCGACCATTCAATAATGATGGCTTTGTCATAAGCAATCTTAAAGGATTGACTTTTTTATGACATGTATGGTTTGGCCCACCAAGTAGTGTCGCATCTTCTGGATGTCGAATAACAATGCCAAGCATTCTTTTTCGATCGGATTGTATCGATGTTCAGCTCCGATCATAGTTCTACTCAGGTAGTAGATTGCATGCTCGTGTCCCTGATCATTATTCTGAGCTAGTAAAGCCCCTATAGAATGATCCATAGCTCAACGTATATTAGGAAAGGTTTTCCTGACACCGGAGCTGTAAGGATAGGTGGATGCGTGAGGTACCGCTTGATTTCCTAGAAAGTTTGTTGGCAAGCATCGTCCCAGATGAATGAAACACCCTTCTTCATCAATTTGGTGAAGAGTTGGCATCGTCCTGAGAGATTTGAGATAAACCTCCGCATATATATTAGTCGCCCTTACAATCCTCTAAGCTCTCTAAGATTCCTTGGAGGTTGCATTTCCTAGACAGAGCGGAGTTTCTCTGGGTCGAGGTGGATTCCTTTGGATGTCACGACAAACCTGAGGAATTTACCACTGGCTACCCCCAAGAAAGATTTGGTGGGATTCATCTTCAATTGATGCGCCTGCATGATATTGAATACTGTCTTCAGATCTGCTATGTGTTCGCCTTTGGCACAGTTTTTCACTGCAATATCGTTTACGTAGCATTCCACTGTTTTACGTATATGCTCATGAAAAATTGCATTCATGGCTCTCTGGTATATCCCCCTGCAGTCTTCAATCTGAAAGGCATGATAATATAGCAGTACACCCCTAGTGGTGTCCTGAATTATATTCCGAGAATCCATCCATGAAGGACATCTGTTCAAACCTATACGTGTTGTTGATCATGACATCCGTGATTGGAAGGGAGAACTCGTCTTTAGGACACGTCTCATTTAGATCACGAAAATCAATGCAAACTCATATCTTTCCATTCTTTTTGGTGACGGGGACGATATTAGCTACCCAAACAGGGTGTTGTTCTTCCCTGATGAAACCAGAGTCTATAAGCTTCTTGACTTCTGACTGGATCGCTTCCATTATCTCTGAGCTCCGATACTACTTGTAGGTCACCTAGAGGGGGGTGAATAGGTGACTAGCTAATCTAATGATGAATAATGCGAAATTAAAACTATTTATGCAAACTAAAAACTATTAAGCTAAACACACCAAGTATAACACAAGAGTGTAGCCGAATTCCCGGTGAAGGGCTCTGGACTATCTCCTCAAGATTCCTCTAGATAAGAGTTGAGGTGTCGCTATGGCTCTCTTGGTTGAATACAAGTGTGAGCAAACAATCCCCAAGCATATATCAATTTAAGCACAAGTATATCAAGCAAGTAATGAATATGAACAATAAGAGCATGCAAGATATAAACACAAGTGAGAGATAGAGAGAAAGCAATCGCAAACACGGGAGATTTGTTTCGAGGTTCGAGCACCCTTGCTCTACGTCCCCGCTTTCAACACTATGAAGGATTTCCACAGAATCGATCCCATCGGATCACTCGGTGCTGCAACACCTACAACGAGTTCACACTGGAACTCCTTGGACTCACTAGTCCTTCTCTTGTTCTCGCAAGAACTATACACGCAAGCATACTAGCTTGCCGAGGCCGCATCTCTACACCGAGCTCCCACAAGAACTCGAAACAACACGAACCCGCAAGTTCGCCTCCTCAAATACAAGATGAAACACTTTGGTGAACTCAACACTTTGATCACCTAAAACTCTCTCACAACAAAGATCCCTATAGGATTGATATAGCAATGGATAGCTCAAGTATGTGTGAGAAAAACTTGGATAGAATTTGTGGTGAAAAACTTAAGAAATCTCTTTTTCAAAATACTCTTAAAAAATTCTCCTTTTGATTGGAAGTATTTGGCTTTAAAACAAGTCGAGATAAACACTTAGAAAGGTAGGAAAAACTAGGTTGAAAACTCACTTCAAATCTTGTATAAAACAGCCCAAAAACAGCTCCAATTTATAAGCCTAAAAAATATAGCCATTGGGGTCCAACTCAGCAGGATTCCCTGCTATCGGTCGACCTGCCGGTCGGTCGCCAACGGTTGGATTTCCGACCGTTGTGCCACCGGTGGACCGCCTGGTCGACCGAGGCCTGGATACAGAGAGCAGAAGCTCTCTGCTGGTCGACCGCCCGGTCGACCAGGGCCAGATCCAGAAAGCAGAGCTCTCTGGCGGTCGACCGGTCGGTCAACCGGCCCTTGAGCCAAAGTGGATGTGTAAGTTTGTGCACATCGGTCGACCGGATCGGTCGACCGACTTCTGTCTCGATCGACTGCCCGGTCGACCGGAAGAAGGCCAGGTCACAAATTTTTAGGGATTAAGACATGGTCTTTTTCCCTTCAATAAAATCACATAAATTCTCATAAATTATACAAAAATAAGTTCATTAATATACTTTGAATTACAAACATGTTTGATTAAAAATCATAACATATTACACACATTTTGAACTATTTTTGTGATAAGGAAATTTTGGCTTAAACAAAAATTTGTATTTTTCAAAAAATGATTTTTTTCAAAATTTCTCCAAATACAAAACAAGATATTTTAAACCCTTTTGAAACTTGGTGAGTATGGATATGATCTGCTACACATATATGATGAAATATCTATGTTTTTGACAATAAGTTTTGATAAAATACATGTATATTTTGAAGCTTAAAAATCAAACTGGTATTTTCCAAAATGAAAACTCTTTTATGAAAATACATATAAATCTTGTATGTGAGTGTATATGAACTTGAGCAATCCACCAACTAATTTATCCTTTATATTTTATCTAAAAAAACAAAATCTTGACACTTACAAAATCCGACACAAGTCTTCTGAAAATCTTCTCTAGAAAATTTTCTTCTCCTTCTTGACTTGTCCAAACCTTGATCCAATGAGGTAGGCTTCTCTTGAGTACTTGATGCGATCTTGATGCGCGAGCTCTTGAATCAACACGTGCTAGCTTCAAAATTTGACTTTAAATTCTTTGTTGAAGCTAAATACCTACTAAGATCTTGATCAAATATCTGAAACTAATTAAACACAAGATCATTAGTACTATAACTACATGAGTTAATCATCATCAAAACTAGAGCGATGGGCCTTCGGGCAACCAGTATAGGCATGAATAGCTTGGTGATCCTAAGATTTATAGATTACTTGATTTTTGCAAAAATATTTTCAAATATTTTCTCTCTTTCAAAAATGATTTTTGAAAAAACTAACATTTTTTTTCTTTCTTTTATTGATTTTGTGGGTTTAATCTATTGAAAACCCTCATGAGACAAAACTCGTCCTCTAGGGGTAACTTAGAGGTTTAACGGCTTGTTGAACACGCTAAGTGCAATCGTAATTCCTACGAAAGTGGATGATTAGATTATGTTAGTTTTAATTTTTTTCAGTTTTGCTCGAGGACGATCAAAAGATAGGTGCGGAGGTGTGATTGCATCTGAATTTTACATATTTACTGTTACATTTGCATATTTATCCTTGATCATTTCTTATTTATTTTGCTATTTAATCCTCTTTTTGTTTATGGTGTGTAGATATTTTAAAAAGGAAGATAAGAGTAGAAGAAGCTTCTAATCTATCCAATTATCCTATCTAAATTTGAATTCAAATTTAATCAATTTGAGTAAAGATGAAGGAAGGATAGAAGAGATAATCCCTATCCTACTTCAGAGATAAAAGAGAACGTCAACTCAAATTAGGTTGCTTGAGCTCCTAGTCAAAGATAAAGGGAGATTCAAATTTAAACTCGGATTAAGAGATAACTTGATTTTTAAATTATCTAGGAAAGGATGATATTATAAATTTTAGAGTTTAAATTAGGATTTAGAGCATAGATCTTCAGATGGGCGGATGAGAAGAAGCCACGCACAAAATTCTGTGCCCTGACTCCCCACTTTTACCGTGACAACGTGGCAAAAGCCGCGTTTCCGCGGCTTTCCTGTGGCCATCTTGTTGGCAGTTAGGGGCACATATTCTATTAGAACTCTACTTCCTATTTTTTCCTATAAATAGCACTCCAGAGGCAACAGAGGAGGATATCTCAAAGCTGGCCGAGAAGATCAAAGTTTAGGATTTCCTTTAGTTATTTTTCTTTCCGAATTTAAGTGTAATTTTTAGCTTTTAAGCTTGAAGAAAAAGATTTGTAAAGAAAGAAGAAGAGCTCTTATTTTCGGATCGTGACAATTCAATAAAGGTTCTTTATTCTTTCATCTCCTTCTTATTATTTAGTTGCTTTATTCTTTTAATTGTTTTATTACTTTGTTATTTCATGCAATCATATTCATATAATATGCTTAGTTTAGATTATACCTTGAGTAACTTAATCCTCTTTCATGACTTGCTAATATCACCACCATGAGCTTATAGTATTAAATAGATAACTCAATTAAATTCTATGCATGCTTAAACCCTAAATTTATCTTGAAGGCACATTATAGTAAGTAGATCAACTATTTGCTAGTACTTTTTAACTATTTTTCTTGATCTATGCTGGACAATTGTCTTGATATTTTAATGTTAAATTTTAATTAGTGCTATTTCAATTAAATCTTATTATTTGTCTTGTGTATTTTACTTGAATTCTCGGATAGATTATTATGTTTAGGGTTTAGCGTCAAGATAATCTCTAGTTGATATTATTTGTTTATGCTGATAGATTATTAGCAGGTTGTGATCCTTCTTTACATTGATCAAAACCAAACCCTTTTTCAACTTAATCTTCTTCTTTAAGTTCTTCAGATAAAAGAAGAAAGTGTAAGGAAACAATAATACTAAAATGCTTCTATCGCATCTTTCCCTGAGGTTCGACCCGTATAGCTCTTGCTACACGATTAAATTGCGAATATTCAGATTCAACAAAAATCAGCTAAACACTTTACATATTCTCTGTATTTTCTCCCAATCACCCTCTCTCCTCCCATCTCTTCTTGGTCGCCAACCTACACCACTACCACCTTCCTCAGTCCTGACCAGCTCTGAGCTTCCCCTCTCCTCCGACCAACCACCACCCCATCCTCACTCTCTCCCTCTCCACCATCTCTCTCATTCATTCTCTCCTCTCTCTTTAATCTCTCTCACTCTTTCCATCTCTCTCTCTCACACACACACACACTCTCTCTCTCTCTCTCTCTCTCATTCTCTCACTCTCTCTCAACTCCTTTTTCTTAGCAGCCGGCCAACCAGTTTGGCCCCATCATCTCGGCCACCCCCGGCAGCCCATGCAGCTCCGTGCACAGCCAGTCCCTCATCCTCTGGCCTCCCCTCCGAGCGCAGTCCAGCCCAGGCCGAGCCTCACACCCCCTCTCCTTCCTCCCCGGCGCGCCACCACCACCCCGGCCAAGCCCCAGCTGAGCTCCACCACCTACGCTCCTGCCCCCTCCTCCTCTGGCTGCAGCCCAAGCTGCATCTAGCGTAGCTTGGCCAGCAGGCCAGGCCGTAGCTAGCCCCGGCCAAGTCACCGTTGGCTAGCCCCTGGCCTCATCACCAGGACCTCTCTCTTTCTCTCATTCTCTCTATCTCTCATTCTCTCTCTGTCTCTTTCCTTCCTCTGTCTCTCTTCTGTTCTCCCTCCGTTAACTCTCTCACCCTCTCTTTCTCTCTCTCTGTCTCTATCTCTTTATCTCCTCTCCCTCTGGTTTCTCTCCTTCTTTCTCCATCTCTGTCCCTCTCTCTCTGTCCCTCTCTTTCTTTCTTTTTCTCTCTTTCTCTTTTTTTCTCTCTCTCCATATCCCTCTCTCTCGTTCTCTCTCTATTTCTCTCTCCTCGCGTATTACGCCTTGGCTCTGCTGGAGCTCCACCATCATCTCCACCGCGCCTAGGTCATCGATAGGCGGGTACTCGTTATATGTTTGTGCGAGTGTTTGATGTTTTCTTATGTGAGTGTTTTATGCGGATGTTGTTACTTGCTTGCATGTACTTGTTATTTGCTTGGCGAGAGCTTGTGCTAGTACTTGTTATTTGTCTATGTGAATGCTTATTGCGCGGTCCACGAGTGCTTTTACCTCGTTCCACACGAGTGCTTTTACCTCGTTCCACGCGAGTACTTCACTCTAGCCTTCAGGCTTAGCCTTCGGCATCACTTCAGCCTCAGGGCTTAGCGTTTGGGCTTTCACTTCAGCTTTTGGGCTTAGCCTCCAGACTTTACCTTAGCCTCCGGACTTAGACCTCAGGCTTCACTCCAACCTTCGGGCTTAACCTTCGGGCATCACTTCAGCCTTCGGCCTTAGCCTTCGGCCTTCACTTTAGCCTTCTGGCTTAGCCTCCGGGCTTTACTCCAGCCTCCAGGCTTATCCCTCGAGCTTCACTCTTGCCTTCGGGCTTAGCCTTCGGTCTTTACTAGCTCCACCGGTAGGCGAGATTAGCACTCAACGCTTTACTGCTGGCTTCTCCATGAGCGTAGTTACATCATGAGCGTTAGCTTCGTGTATGTGTAGCTTCGCCGGAAGCTTTGCTGCGAGCATTGGCTAAGCGTTCATACGCTAGTTTCGCCGTGAACGTCTAGCTACACCGCGAGCGTAGCTTCACTGGGAGTGTTAGCTTCACCACGAGCGTTAGCTTCGCCTACGTGTTACCTTCATTATAGGTGATAGCTTCGATGTGTGTGTTAGCGCCTAGCACGATGCCAGCTTCGTCGAGAGTCTAGCTTCGTCGTCTGCCTAGCTCTATGCGCTGTAAGCTTAGCTTCACCTATGGCTTAGCCTCGCCATACACGATTTAGCTTAGCCCTGCCTGACTATTTTATAGTTTGATTTATTATTATTAATATTATAGTTGTGAAAAGTTTGAAATTTTTTATACTATTTTCGCATGATACTGTAATCCTATATTTACTTGTATTTTATACTTCACTCGTACCATGATACTTGACCGATTAATTACCTAATTCGTGATTACCAACTTTATAGGGAGTTGATAGCACAATCATGTTATACACCCAAAAATCATGTACTCTTGTTATTATTTTCATGTTAATCCCTGTAAACCGATCATTATGATCATAATCTGTAATAATTAGACAAATTACATCAGGATGGGGGAAGCTGATGGAATTAATATGTGTACGTGTTTATAATGGTCAAATGTTGTGCATCTGAAACTTCGATTCTACCTGAGAGCCCCCAAGTGTTCGGTGAGGTGTATTAGACACCCCAGCTCTAAATTCCATCCCAGGCATACAGATAAGATCCTTACTGCTAAGCGATAGGTTCCGACTCAATACTATATGCTCTTGAGGTTGTTGTCCCAGATATGCATATGACCCACTATAAACATGGTTCGTTGATCCCCCATCAGTTTCTAATAATCAATCTCATCTTAGTCATATGTGAATGTATGTGTACTGGGACGTCGGGACACATACTTAGGCATACGAGTCGGATGAGTAAGAATAATAATATAATAATTTGATTTCATTCTACTAGATTAGATGCTATTTCCATATTTCACTGTTTTGTTATGATTGGTTTTATGTTCTGTGACTTGGGACACGACAATTACCCGGTACATGATGTATTTAGTAACCCAATAATGTTAATATTAGGAGTGTACGCTATTTGGTCATTTCCTCGTTCGAATAATGGTACTCATATGTCATATTTGGAAGAGTTCTGCTGGAACACGGGCTCCATTATGGACTACCAGCAGTATAGGACACTGAAAGAAAATGATTAAAATAACAGGCGATACTAATGATTATTATTGGAGAATTAAAGTACATTGCTCGCCACTTGTGTGGTATCATGTTTGTGCCACTGTATTAATTTTCTGGCTTACTATTTGTACTTGCCTGACTGAACTATGTCACTATGGATCCTGAACACGTGTGACTGCCTATGTGATCGGAGAAAACCGCGCACAAAAAGTATATGCTTTGAAGTTAAGATTTAAAGTGTGTGTGCTTTGGCTTTCTCGATACTTCCGTTATAGCATAGAGGCTAAAACGAGTCAAATCCACAAGGATAGGAGACGATAGAAGCTTTACTGATTGATTCACGTGTTTGTTAAAAAGTTCTTCAAAGTTTTAAAGAATGAAAAGAAAGGAAAAGAAAGAATGAAAAAGAGAAGAGTACGGTGAAATATGAAGAAGTGGGAAACATGGAAAAGAATGATTTTTGTGGTTTTTGTATATCTAAAACAAAGTGAAAGAGAAAAAAATCCATGGCTACTAACTACTAATGGCTCCACCAACATGCTAACCTCTTAGTGATAGTTGCCTCACATGTATCATTGGCCATCACTAGTCCTTGGTTCAAAAGCGATACAAAGCATGGTCCATATGTAACTCATCACAACCCAACTCAACAAACAAGTGCAAGCTACACTTAAACCATCAAAACTATAGAAAAGTAAGCATAGAGTAGAGTAATGTTAGCTTGTTAGTGGTTAGTGATTGAGATTTAAGATTTATAAATAAAAGATCGAGTTGTAGAGTTCTTAGTCTCAATGCTATCCGCTGTAGCAAGGGCCAAAGCGGGTCGTGATCCTCAGGGAAGGATGCGATGCAAGCTTTTCGGCCAATTTCTCTTTGTGCTTCAAATAAACAAAGGAGGGATTAGATTTGAGTAAATATGAGTAAAGAAGTATGATTTTACTGATCTACTACACAACCCACAATGCAAGTCTTGGATGTTGAATTTCATCTTGAGATAAATGTGATTTACCCTAGATTATTAAAAGTGATTCAAGCAAGAAAATATGATACTAGAATCTAACTAAGTTGCATTATCAAAAACTAAACAATGTTTCATCCTAACATCTACGTACAGCTTAAGAAAAGACTAATCTTAAATTAGGCTGTCCTAATTCTTAAGTATGAAGGCATGAGGAGTTATTTAAATGTGCAACCTAGATTAAGAAATCTAATTATCAGTTTAATCTTCAAGAAAAACAATCTTTAGACCTAGGTTTCTAAAAACTGGTCATCAATCGATTCAAATCCTAACTTGCCCTAGGGTTGCTTAAGAGATCAGCAACCACACAAAGAATTAGTTAGACATCATTTTTTTAATATTTTTTATTGTTTTTTATTTTCTTTTTTATTAGAAGAAAAGAAGAAGAAACAAAACAGAGATCACAGATGAAAACCGAAGCAATTAATCGCAGAGAAAAGAAATAAAAATTGACAAGAATTAAATATGCAAAAGAAAGTACCTTTATTCGAAAGTATGTCTCCAAATACAAGCTCCTTCTTCTCCACAAAGCCTTTAAAACGAAATTACAACGTGCAGAAATTTAAGAAAAAGCTAAAGAAAAAACCCTAATCTTCTCTGGATGCCCTCCCTGTTGCGTCTGCAGGGGTATTTATAGGTGCAGAAGGTGATAGAGTCCCGGCTAAACTCCTCCACGAAATCTGTTCCCTGGACTCATCTTGTTTGCCGCTGAAACGCGGCTTGGGCCGCGTTTCCGCGGCCATACAGTGGCAGATGGCCACGCGCTTTGGCGCGTGGCTTCTCCTGGTCCGTCCATCTGGGCGTATGCTTCTGGAAGCTGGATCCTGGCTCTTCATTTTGGATTTTCGAGATAACTTAGAAATCAAGTTACCCTAAATCCAAATCCCTTCAAAAAATCTCTCCCTGCACTCTTATTTATCCTTATCCACCAAGCATTTAGGGTAGAATAGAATTCTATCCTTTCCCTCTTTATAGTATTTGCAATTTTTACAATTTGTATTTGCACTTTTGACTTCTTGTAATTGCACTTTTGCACCTGGGCTTGGACTTGGGCTTGGGTATGGGCTTTTGGGCTTCATTAAGCTTTAATTCTTTATTTAATTCAATACTCAAGTCTGCACACATTAAATAACAAAATATTAGTTAATGTGCAGAATTATATGAATAAATATGAAAATGTGATGGTAAATATGATGACAATTATGCATTTTTCACTACCAATCACACCCCCATACTTATCTTTTTGCTCGTCCTCGAGTAAAAATCAAAAGAAAAAACTAAACTAGCTAACTCACTTTCGTAAGAATCACGGTTGCACTTAACACGTGCAAAAGCCGTTAAACCCCTAGGTTACCCTAGAGGACGAGTGTTGTCTCGTGAGGGTTTTCAGCAGATTACACCCACAAAATCCATAAAAAGGAGAATATTTGAATTATTTTGAAGAGACTAAGTAGTCTATAAGTTTTAGGATTATCATTTTTATTCATTCTTAAACTTAGTCTTTTATAAAGTAAATTGTTATCCATTTTAGGTAAGGGTCAAAATTGAATATTTGTATAGTCTTTTTCGTTACCCTAAGTCATATGCATCCTTGTGAATTTTTACTAGGAATTCCTTAACTTGGACTCTCATGCCTCTTTATTATTATATTTTTTTTCTTTTTTTTTAATATGTATAACTTATCTAATTTTCTTTCGTGTAAGTATCAAGGCTTCTTGAGGCCCTCATACCTAACTAATTGACTATTAGATGTGTTAATACATATAATATTTCTTAGTTTTCTTAGGCTTTCTAATCCACCCATGTAGCGAACTTAAAGTCGGTGGCTCCCAAACCGGTCGGCTTTAGGGCACCAGGTGAGAAAACACCCCGCGGACTCAAATTCGAGTGAACTAGGCCACAAAACTAAGGACTTTATTTTATTTAGAACTCACCTTTAGGCGTAAATACTTATGCTTCTTGAGGCACATGTATCCAGCTTAATTGTGAATTTTTTTTTTATTTTTTACGAGGCACAAGGGTCTTTGTCTTAGAATCCTAGATATGCATTAGGTATGCACATTTCATTAAGGTAAAAATTAAGACCAACTACTTATTCAATTTCTCCTCCTATACCTAAAACTTAAACAATTTATTTATTTTGACCAAGTCTTTAGAAATCCTAATCATGATTTTTCTAATCCTTAAAACTAACTTAGGTTTCTTTCAAAAAATAAGTCAAAATACTGTCCTTTTTATAAAATATTTTTTTTTTTGCAAAAGAATGTTAAAATATAAAGAAATAAAATTTTTTTGTTTTTTTTTTTTAATATGTTAGTAAACCTTCCCCCACACTTGTCTCATGCATTGTCCTCAATGTATGAAATGAATGCATATATGCATGAAATAAAGTATAAAGAGAGGCAAAGAATAATAGTATACCATTGTATGTACAACACATGTATCACTCTTACCTAGAGCTGCTTAGGATTCATCTCTCTAGCTCGTTTCCCATCATTCCAATGGGTTCTCTTTATAAGGCACAATGGGGAGACCAACATTTTTGTTTTAACTCTCTTTCTCGCCAGTTTCATCTTCTTTAGGCTCTTCCTCATCATATGTCCACATCCATTATTCAAAAATTCATCACGCCTTTCAGTTGGAACTTCCTTACTATGAATGCCGAGAAATTCTAGCTTAGTTCCGTACATCTCTTCAAAACTTAAATCAACACTTTTCCCTAGAAGTGAATAATTAACCAACATCTCCTTAATCGATGTATCTAAACACAGGAGTTCTTTTTCAAAGAGGCTTTCAAAAGTTAAGTCAATCGGAGGTTCTTGAACTATATTCTCATGCGATATTTCAGTGCTTGGCTCATTGAAGATACTCAGATCAAATCTTCGTTTTTTAAAGGGAACTCTAAAATTATAATCCCCAACATGTGTCGTCTTATCACTAAAATCGCATTTATCCTCAAATAACTTGTCAAGAAATAGAGACTCATTTTCACTTTCTTTTTCACAAATGTTCTCAATGAAGTTTACCTCAAATATTTGGTCTTTTATCTTACGAGATTGTTTTTCCAGGTTGAAGATATTGACCTCTTTAGTCATGTTTCCAAAGGTCAACCTCATGGATCCATTCCTACAATTTATGATCGCATTTGCAGTTGCAAGGAACGGACGCCCTAAGATAACGGGAGTTTGAGACCGAAGAGTGGATACAGGTTCGGTCTCCAGAACAATAAAATCTACTGGGTAGATAAACTCCCCAACTCGGATGAGCACATCGGTAATTTCTCCTTTGGGAATTTTTACGGATCGGTCAGCTAATTGGATTGTAATCTTAGTCGGACTAAGCTCGCCCAACCCAAGTTTGTTGGTAGACTGAGAAGGGGAGTAAGTTTATACTTGCTCCCAAATCAAGAAGTGCATGCTTATTGCAGTTTGACCTATTGTGCAAGAGATGGTGGGGCAACCAGGTCCTTATACTTGACAAGGATCTGGTTGGACAATAGCTCACTAATATTAGTGGCTAGAAAAACCTTCTTGGGCACATTAGTCTTTCTCTTCTTTGTGCACATGTCCTTAAGAAACTTAGCATAACTAGGGACTTGTTGGATTGCATTAAGAAGAGGTATATTGATCTTGACTTGATTAAAAATCTCGCGTACCTTATCCATTTGTGCACATTGCTTATCTTTAAGCCTATTTGGGTAGGGTGCGATGGGCTTGTGCATATCTTCGGCTGACTTGTCTTTTTTAGTGTTGTTGGCATCAAGTTGAGATAGAGTGGGATCAGGCAAGCTGAATGCTTGTTTAGAACTTGATGGTGTTGATACTTGATTATCAACTTGTTTTCCCCGACCGCAATGTATGAATCGCATTGCACTGACTCATATGATTCTCTTGAGCCAAGTGAGCTTGACTAGAGTTCCTAGGGTTGGGAATGGTTGACTAGGTAGAGTACCCTTTTGCCTTTCTTGCTGATTCATTTGCATCTCTATCCTAGTCAAGACTTGAGCCAGCGTATCGTTGCTTTTAACCAGAGTGTCCACCTTTCTTTCCATATTGGAGAGCCTTGTTTCCATTTGTGAATATTGGAAAGAGGGTGGAGGATTTTGATAGGGCGGATTTTGAAAATTGTTGGAGAATTTGGCCTAGTTTGATCATTGTTGCCTGGGCCCCATGAAAAATTGGGATGGTTTCTCCAACCGGGATTGTAGGTGGGCGAATACGGATTGTTGGCGGGCCTTGTGAAGGCCGCACTCATATGTTCGGGCAAGCTTTGATGCGCGATGAAGACAGGACATTCCTCGAACACATGGTTCATATCTTGACAATAAGTACAGCCCGCTGAAGATGTAGGGCTGACTTGGTTCACAGAGACTGGCTCTTTAGTTTCAAGAGCATCTAGTCTTCGCATTACAGCAGCTAACTTAGCATCGGTTGCTATGTTGGCCTCAATGGAATGGATACCTCCTTTAGAAGAAGTAGGGTCATTAGTCCTAATTTTTTCCGGAGTAGGTTCCCATTGGATGGTATTTTAGCTAATTCCTCATACAATAGCCATCCTTCATTTTCGTTCTTTTTCATAAATCCTCCTTGGCACATGGATTCTAACAACGTTTTAGTTTGATATTCTAATCCATCATATAGAACTTGGCAAAGTCGCCATTTCTCTATCCCATGGTGAGGGCATTGGGCAAGGAGGTCCTTAAAACGTTCGAAATATTTCCAAAAAGGCTTATTGGCTGTTTGCTTAAACTGTAAGATGTTCTTCCTAATCAGTGCAGTCATGTGAACGGGATAAAATTTCTTTAAGAAGGCCTTAACAAAATTATCCCAAGAAGATATAGAACCTACCTCTAGACTGTAGAGCCATTTCTTTGATAAATCCTTCAAAGCAAGGGGACAACCTAAGTTTGATGTCATCTTTTCCCAACTTAGGAATATTCATCATGAGACATACTTCCTCAAATTCCTTATGAAGAAGTATGCATCCTCGGATTCAAGTCCATGAAATTTGGGAAGGGTGTTGATGTATTGTGGCTTAAGCTCAAATGGGTCAACACCTTCATCGGTAAGCTTGATGCAAGAAGGAAGAGAGGTCCTGATAGGATAGATCCTATCTTGGAGTGACGGCGGTTGTGCCATGTGTGAGTCGGGCTTTTGCTCGGGTGGTGAACTAGTCCTATTAACATGGATGTAAGTGGGTCTCTCGACCAAGCGGGCATGCATAATTAGCAAACAAGTTCACCCAATTAACCAAAAAAGAAAAATAAACAAAAAATCCTATTCTAGGGTTATCTTGACCTAGACAACTCCTAACTTTAGACTATCTTAGGAGCTCTATTGTCGACGTTAACCACAAGCTAATCGGTCAGGTAGGTGGCAAGACCGGTGGGAGGTTTTCCGTCAGAGACGTTCCTTAATTAAATAACCACCGTTCTTCGGGCTTTCGGCCCTCAATCCCCTGCCTAGACACCGATTTGACAAGAGTTAATTTCGAACAATTTTCCTCCTTAGGTCAATCTCCTATTGAGTCCGAGTTAACCTAGGGCCAACGTCTAGTCAAATTTTACTTAAGGTTAGGGTTGTGAGTGTGACGGATATGATTTGTGGGCCAAGGAAGGGTGATGAAATCCCCACCTTATCTTGTTTATGGGTTATGCCCTTAAGATATTTTTATGTACGTGTAAAGCAGTAGAAAAGTAATCACTCAAAAAGCAGTAAACAGCCAAGAGTGTTTCCTAATCTATATGCAATGCAGACGTACCTTGTCGCCAGCACTCTTCAAAAGAATTAAAAAATTAAAATAGACACGTGCCCTAAATGCAAGAGTCTAATTTTTTTTTTATTATCAACAAATGGGTTAATGTTATTAATTAGCAGTTGCAGAATGATCACAGAGAAAATATATCACAGCAGTAAGCAGTATTAGCAATGTTTAGCAACCTGCAGAAAATATATGAGTAGTGAACTACTCAGGCCGCGAAAACGCGGCTTTTGCCGCGGACCCGCGCTCTGAAGTAGGCTCTGATGCTCTGCCTTCGAGGGCAGAGGCACAGAGTTGCTATGTGTCCTCGCTGCTGCTTTTTTTTCCTGTTCTCTGAATCTGCAAACAGAAAGAATAAAAAATAATTAGTTTGAGAAAATCGTGTCGTTCCTTCCCCGACAACGGCGCCAAAATTTTGATTGAGATTTAAGAATTTATAAATAAAAAGATCAAGTTGTAGAGTTCTTAGTCTCAATGCTATCCGCTGTAGCAAGGGCCAAAGCGGGTCGTGATCCTCAGGGAAGGATGCGATGCAAGCTTTTCGGCCGATTTCTCTTTGTGCTTCAAATAAAACAAGGAGGGATTAGATTTGAGTATATATGAGTAAAGAAGTATGGTTTTACTGATCTACTATCACAACCCACAATTCAAGTCTTGGATGTTGAATTTCATCTTGAGATAAATGTGATTTACCCTAGATTATTAAAAGTGATTCAAGTAAGAAAATATGATACTAGAATCTAACTAAGTTGCATTATCAAAAACTAAACAATGTTTCATCCTAACATCTACGTACAGCTTAAGAAAAGACTAATCTTAAATTTAGGCTGTCCTAGTTCTTAAGTATGAAGCATGAGGAGTTATTTAAATGTGCAACCTAGATTAAGAAATCTAATCATCAGTTTAATCTTCAAGAAAAACAATCTTTAGACCTAGGGTTTCTAAAACTAGTCATCAATCGATTCAAATCCTAACTTGCCCTAGGGTTGCTTAAGAGATCACAAACCCACAAAGAATTAGTTAGACATCATTTTTTTTTATATTTTTTTATTGTTTTTTATTTCTTTTTTAATTAGAAGAAAAGAAGAAGAAACAAAATAAGAGATCACAGATGAAAACCGAAGCAATTAATCGCAGAGAAAAGAAATAAATTGATAAGAATTAAATATGCAAAAGAAAGTAACCTTTATTCGAAAGTATGTCTCCAAATACAAGCTCCTTCTTCTCCACAAAGCCTTTAAAACGAAATTACAACGTGCAGAAATTTAAGAAAAAGCTAAAGAAAAACCCTAATCTTCTCTGGATGCCCTCCCTGTTGCGTCTGCAGGGGTATTTATAGGTGCAGAAGGTGATAGAGTCCCGGCTAAACTCCTCCACGAAATCTGTTCCCTGGACTCATCTTGTTCGCCGCGGAAACGCGGCTTGAGCCGCGTTTTCGCGGCCATACAGTGGCAGATGGCCACGCGCTTTAGCGCGTGCTTCTCCTGGTCCGTCCATCTGGGCGTATGCTTCTGGAAGCTGGATCCTGGCTCTTCATTTTGGATTTTCGAGATAACTTAGAAATCAAGTTACCCTAAATTCAAATCCCTTCAAAAACGAATCTCATCCTTGCACTCTTATTTATCCTCATCCACCAAGCATTTAGGGTAGAATAGAATTCTATCCTTTCCCTCTTTATAGTATTTGCAATTTTTACAATTTGTATTTGCACTTTTGACTTCTTGTAATTGCACTTTTGCACCTGGGCTTGGACTTGGGCTTGATATGGGCTTTTGGGCTTCATTAAGCTTTAATTCTTTATTTAATTCAATACTCAAGGCCTGCACACATTAAATAACAAAATATTAGTAAATGTACAGAATTATATGAATAAATATGAAAATGTGATGGTAAATATGATGACAATTATGCATTTTTCACTACCAATCAGTTAGGAAGTTAGAGTGTTAGATCCATCATCATGAGCCGTCAATGGCTCTTGCAAGAGCAAGGCCAAACCGAGGCTATTAGATTCATGTGGATTATTAAGTAAGAAGTTAGATTAGTTGGTGGTTAGTAGTTAGTTGCCATGAGATAAAATTTAGCTACACATGTAAAAGAGATTAGAGAGAAAAACATAGAGAGTTAAAGAGAGCACCTTTCATAGATTGTCACCTTCTATTACAAGCACTCTTGCATTCCAAGCATGTACCACTCTCTCTCCCTATTACAAGATCTACAAAATGGAAAATATAATAGAGGAAGAGAACTAACCTAAACTAAACTACAACATGAAGATGAAACTACTCCTAAAACTCTGCATATCCCCAACTTTGGAACCCCAGGGGGTTTTTATAGCCATCAGGGAAGAGGGGGCCAGGGGACAAGCCCTGGCCCAAAACGCGGCCGCGGCCGCGGCCGTATAGCCGCGAAAATGCACCCAGGCCGCGTTTCCGCGGCCATAGGCGCGTGCCGCACAAGCGGCCGTCCGTCCCGTCTGTCCCCTGTCAGGCCCTGTGCCCGGTTTCTGATTTGCAGCCCCTGATTTTGACAGAATCAGCTCTCTAGGTCAATAGCTATCTTTAATAGGCCTTTAATCACCAATTAAATGGTGATTTAGGGTCTTCTTCTTCATTGCACACCATAGATTTAGAATCAAGCAAGCAAAGCTTTATTAGCAGAATTTAATATGAAATCAATGTGAAGATGTGATACAAATTATGCAAAATTAGAGACTAATCACACCCCCACACTTATCTTTTGCTCGTCCCGAGCAAAACAAAAAACTAAGAAAATTATTACACCACTTTCGCAGGTGACGTGATTGCACTGAGCTTGTGCAATAAGCTGTTAAACCTCTAAGTTCCCCTAGAGGAGGAGTTTTGTCTCCTAAGGTTTTTCAGCAGATTACACCCACAAAATCCATAAAGAAAGAAATCAATGTTAGTATTTTGAAAATGCATTTTTGAAATAGAGAAAAGTGTTGAAGTATTTTGCGAAAATATAAGTGATCTAAGGTCATAGGTTAACCAGAAATTATTCTTTCTTAAACTAAGTCAAAATGCAAAAAATCTTGCTATAAATTAAATGTAAGAATTTAAATTGAACTGACTCCTTGATCTTTCATAAAACTCTTAGAAATATGCACTTTGTGAACAGTGAGGGTTTTTTGGATATCGACTCTAACTTTCATGCCATTTGTTTATATATTATATATATATATATATTATTTATTTTTTTCTTTTTCTTCCCTTAGTTTTCTTAGGTTTTCTTATTTACTCGGGTAATGAGCCTTTAGCCGGTGACTCCCAAACCAGATGGTCTTAGGGCACTAGATGAGAAAACATCCCTCGGACTTAAGGACTCGAGTAAATAAGGCCACAAAATTTAAGGGGATTATTTATTTTTATCCACCATTTTAGGTGTGAATAATCATGCTTCCTGAGGCATAATTACCCAACTTCAATAAGTGATTTTTATTTATCATATATATATTTTTTGAATATATACTTTTATGACATTTCTAGTCTTTGTATCGATCCCAAAAATTGTGTAAGTGTGAAGTGCATAATTTAAGACAAAAAATTCAAGATCAAATTATCTTTTAAATCTTATTTTCTTATCCTAAAATTTAAACAAGATTTATTATTTTGACTCGGTTTAAAATTTCATAATTTTAGGTCTTCCTAATTCCTAAGATAATCTTAATTTTCTTAAAAATGGATCAAAACTATTTTTCTTCCTTCAAAAAGTTTTGTAAATTTTTTTAATTTAAAAAGAAGTGTAAAAGAAAAGAAAATGTAAAACTAACTATGTTAGTAAACTCTCCCCCACACTTATCTCATGCATTGTCCTCAATTCATCGTGAATGTGTAAATATATGAAACAAATGGAGAGGGAAGGAAGATTACCTCAAGGGGGTGGCTCCGGTGGTGGTCTGATTGGGCCAAGCGTTGCGACCCAATCAAATAATGTGGATCTTGCAGGAACCCACCAATGACCTCTCTAATATGACCCAATAAAATGTTGATTGAATGAATTATCTTATTTAAAAAATATCTCCATCTAATTTTCAATTTTCAAAAATAATTACGGAGTCATTTTCTTCAACATCCTTGTCCAACAATGAAGTGTGATTTTGGAAGATGAGGGATTTGGACTCAAATAGATCAGGAACAAAAACGACACCGACTCGGAAAGTTGACTCAGATCAAGTCGAAAGTTAACAATGAGAGTCGAATTGGTTCAAAATAGTGTCCAAACCAAAGAATTGATATTCACACACTTTCCCCATGAATGAAGTGTGATCATTAGAAATTGGTGATTCTATTTCACAGTGTACTGATACAGGATTCAATGTTGACTCCGGAATAGAGAAAAAATCTGGTAAAGATACTGGAGTTATTATTGAATCAAAAAGTGAAATGGAATTACTAATATGAGGTTCAGGATCACATTCAAGATCAAGTTCAATTTTGAGAAAAGGATAACTTGCTAAAATGTCAAGGTGGTTCTCAAAATTTTGGACAAGTTCAAATGGATGTAATGAAATTGAATCTTGATTTTTGGCCACGGAAGGAATGTTAATGGGTGAAACGATCGAGTCAAATCTAGGAAGTATAGGAATCAAAACTGGCTCAAGAACGTCACTTATTACAGGTAACACTACAGGAGTCGATATTAATTCAAGGAATGGACTCGAATCGCTAACTTGAGCTCAGGTTCACATTCATCTTCAAATTCAATTTCAAAAAATGGATAACTTGTCAAAGTATCAGGAATTGGATATTGGTCAAGTTCAGGTTGGTATGATGAAATTGAAGCTGGATTTCTAAAATAGCAAGATTCTTGAACATTTGATGGACATGGGAAGTCAATCGTATTTTACATTATGCGCTCGGTCTCTTGTACGAATTCCATAGTTTTTTCCCACAATGATTTTTCTATGATTGGTTCTGGAAAAGAACTATATGAATTTTGGAAATTTTGTGGACATGATGAGGCCATATTGTTTTCAAATTGTTTTTGAGCCTCTATTGCTTCTTCTAAAGTCTTTTGTAATGATGATTTTTCTTCAATAGGTGGCTCAGGAAAAGGAGGATATGAAGCAGAATTGGGGAATGAATGTTGTGAAATTTGTGAACAATGTGGTTGAAAATCTGACTCAGGGGAGGTGAATCCCCATTGACTCTGTGAAGAGTTGAAATTATTTTGAAAATTATAGTCATATGGTTGAGGATATGGGTCATATTGATTCGGATAATCCCAACTCGGCATAAATGGTTGGTTCATGTTGTACATAGACGGGTTGGAGTTATCCGAATCAAATGAGGTCGGAGTGAAATATGGATTCATATTAGGATTGAAAGAATTGTTGTGGTTAAAACCCATAGCACAATTTACAAAAAATAAGGAAACAAACAAACAAACAAACAACAAAACAAATAAAGAAAAAGAAAACAAGCCTATGCTAGGGTTGACTTAGACCTAGACGACTCCTAACTGGTTAGACTGTCCACAGGGGGTATATTGTCAGACACTGACCATGAGTTAATCGGCCAGGTAGGGGCAAGATCAGTGGGAGGTATCCGTACCGGAGCAACGGGCCTAATTATGACAAACTACTGTTCTTTGAGGTTTCGCCTCTCAATCCCCAACCTTAAACACCAATTTGACAAGAGTCAACTACTAACAACTTCCCCTTAGGTCAATCTCCTAAATAAGTCCGAGATTTTCCTAGGGGCCAACGTCTAGCAAATTTTATTTAGGTTTGGGTTGTGTGAGTGGGGAGGTGATTTTTGGGCCAAGGGAGGGTAATGACTTCCCCACCTTATGTTATTTTGGGTTTTGCCCTTAAATTTAATTTGTGCAAGTATGCAATATAGATAAGAATGAACACAAAAAAAGCGAGTAAATCACTGAAGTGTTTGTCCTAACTATATGCAATGCAATATATACACCTCCTATCAATATCACAACAACACAAGAATAAAATATAGTATATTAGTATATTGGAATGAAAATTGACATGTCCCTATATGCAAATGTCTAAACCGTTTTAAAGCATCCAATTTCTGTATTTTAGTTCTTAAAATTATTTACAGTGTACAAATAATAAAAAAAATTAGTAGCAGAGTATATGAATGTACAAGAAGTTACCCGACCACACAAGAGTAAGTGTGGACCTCTGCAATGCTAAAAATTTAACCTGCACACCAAAAAACAAACAAGAAAAGTTAACAAAAATGTGAAATCAAATCGTTCCCATCCCCGGCAACGGTGCCAAATTTGATCGGGGGAAAACCGCGCACAAAAAAGTGTATGTTTTAAAGTTAAGATTTAAAGTGTGTGTGCTTTGGCTTCCTCGATACTTCCGTTATAGCATAGAAGCTAAAGCGAGTCGAATCCATAAGGATGGGAGGCGATAGAAGCTTTACCGATTGATTCACATATTTGTTAAAAAGTTCTTCAAAGTTTTAAAGAATGAAAAGAAAGGAAAAGAAAGAATGAAAAAGAGAAGAGTACGGTGAAATACGAAGAAGTGGAAAACATGAAAAGGAATGATTTTTGTGGATTTTGTATATCTAAAACAAAGTGAAAGAGAAAGAAAACCCATGGCTACTAACTACTAATGGCTCCACCAACATGCTAACCTCTTAGTGATAGTTGCCTCACATGTATCATTAGCCATCACTAATCCTTGGTTCAAGAGCGATACAAAGCATGGCCCATATGTAACTCATCACAACCCAGCTCAACAAACAAGTGCAAGCTACATTTAAACCATCAAAACTATAGAAAAGTAAGCATGGAGTAAAGTAATGTTAGCTTGTTAGTGGTTAGGAAGTTAGAGTGTTAGATCCATCATCATGAGCCATCAATGGCTCTTGCAAGAGCAAGGCCAAACTGAGGCTATTAGATTCATGTGGTTATCAAGTAAGAAGTTAGACTAGTTGGTGGTTAGTAGTTAGTTGCCATGAGATAAAAGTTAGCTACACATGTAAAAGAGATTAGAGAGAAGAAAATATAGAGAGGTAAAGAGAGCACCTTTCATAGATTGTCACCTTCTATTACAAGCACTCTTGCATTCCAAGCATGTACCACTCTCACTCCCTATTACAAGATCTACATAATGAAAATACATTAGAGGAAGAAGAACTAATCTAAACTAAACTACAACATGAAGATGAAACTACTCCTAAAACTCTGCATATCCCCAACTCTGGAACCCCAGGGGGGTTTTTTATAGCCATCAAGGAAGAAGGGCCAGGGGACAAGCCCTGACCCAAAACGCGGCGCAGCCATACTAGGGCCGCTTGCGCGGCGTTTCGAGCCGCGCGCGGTCCCGTCTGTCCCCTGTCAGGCCCTGTGCCCGGTTTCTGGTTTGCAGCACCTAATTTTGATAGAATCAGCTCTCTAGGTCAATAGCTATCTTTAATAGGTCTTTAATCACCAATTAAATGGTGATTTAGGGTCTTCTTCTTCATTGCACACCATGGATCTAGAATCAAGCAAGCAAAGCTTTATTAGCAGAATTTAATATGAAATCAATGTGAAGATGTGATACAAATTATGCAAAATTAGAGACTAATCACTACGCATGCCACTTGGCTTTATATTACGCACTCGTTGGGTTATTTTCTGACAATCCCGGACCTGCATGTCCAATCTCGGAGCTTGAAACAAAGCGGACCTTGCCGTGGAAGACTAGCTTTCCGTGAGAAGCTAGCGGATTAACCGTAGTTCATTACCGACTCGGCGTCTCTTGACCAACTCGCGAGAGTCCCTTTTGTGGCTCGTGCGTATCTCCCGGACTTTTCATTTCTTATAATCTTACTTTTACGCTTCTTGGTGATGTAATATTCAAGTAATATCAAATTACACTCTGTGATAATTAAGTACTTTTACTCTTTTCTGTTGGAATATATATTACAACGTACTTTTGTACTCTGGTTCATGTATTGTACTGATACTTATCATAGATATGCGAGGTATACTGGTCCTATGTATGTACATTGCAGTAACATCCACGTAGCCCGTCGGAGCGGGGCTTTATAGGATCGTGTCAGAGCCGAGGTGCTTACCTTCAGTACATGATTAATCTACAGCTGGAATACATGAGTCACGGTCATACATTCTAATTGCAAGTATAGTGTTTTCCAATTCTTTCTGGTAATCCATTCCTTGAATCAAGAGGCTCTTTTATCTTCTCACTTTCCAGCTCCTCCTTTTCATCCTCTTTTTAACCAATTCAACTGTGGAAAGACGGGGGAATTATTGTTGGCCCAAAGGCCCATCACTCTAGTTTTGATGATAATTAACTCATATAGTTATAGTAATAATAATCTTGTGTTTATTTAGTCTTAGATTTGTGATCAAGATCTTAGTAGGTGTTTAGCTTCATCAAAGGATTTAAAGTCAGGTTTTGGAGCTAGCACGTGTTGATTCAAGAGCTTGTGTATCAAGACCACATCAAGTACTCAAGAGGAGTCTAGCTCATTGGATCAAGGTTTGGGCCAAGTCAAGAAGGAGAAGAAAATTTTCAAGTGAAGACCTTCAAGAGAAAACTTGTGTCTAGGTTTGTTTTAGTAAGATTTTGTTTTTAGATAAAATGTAAAGGATAGATTAGTTGGTGGATTGCTCAAGTATAATATACACTCACACATAAGATTTAGATGTGTTTTCTTAAAAGAGTTTTCGTTTTAAAAATACCGTTTTGATTTTTGGTGTTTCATATATACATATGTTTTAAACAAAACTATTTTAGAGCTTAATGTCAAAAATATAGATATTTCATCATATATGTGTAGTGGATCATATCCATACATACTAAGCTTCAAAAGAGTTTAAAATATCTTATTTTTGTATTTGGAGAAGTTTTGAAAAAAATCATTTTGGAAAAATACAGATTTTTGCCTTAAACAAAACTTCCATATTACAAAAATAGTTCAAAATGTTTGTAACATGTTTTGATTTTTACTCAAACATGTTTGTATATCAAAGTATATTACTGAACTTATTTTTGTAGATTTTTAGAATATTTACGGGATTTTATTAAAGATAAAAAGTCAAGTTTTTAAATCCCCAAAACTGTTATCTAGCCTTCTGCCGGTCGACCGAGACAGAGGTCAGTCGACCGGGCGGTCAACCGACGTGCACAAAACGTGCACAGGTTGGGCCGGTCGACCGCACGGTCGACCGCCAGAGAGCTTCTGCTCTCTGGAAATGGCCCGGTCGACCGGGTGGCTATTGCCCTGAAGGCAGTCGACCGGCCGGTCGACCGACCTTCCCAACAGTCGGAAATCTGACCGTTCGCGGTCGACCGGGCAGTCGACCGATAGCAGTCTGAACTGCTGAGTTGGTCTCTAACGGGCAGATTTTTTATGCCTATAAAAGAGGCTTCACTTGGGCTGTTTTAGATAAGATTTTTGGAGAGTTTCAAAGCCACTTTTTCCTATCTATTGTAGAGGTTTTCTCCACATGTTTTAGTGCTAATACTTCCATATCAAAAGGAGAGTTTTTAAGAGTGTTTTGTAAAAGTGATTCTTTGAGTTTTTCACCATAAATTCCATCCTAATTTTCTCACACATACTTGAGCTTTCTATTGCTATATCATTCCTATAGGAGAGTTGTTGTGAGATTGTTTTTAGGTGATCAAAGTGTTTAAATCACCAAGAGTTCATCTTTGTATTTGAGGAGGCGGACTTGCGGGTTCACGTTGTTTCGAGTTCTAGTGAGAGCTCGGTGTAGAGGTGCGGCCTCGGCAAGCTTGCGTGCTTGCGTGTGTTTGTTCTTGCGGGAACAAGAGAGGGACTAGAGAATCTAAAGGAGTTCTAGTGTGAACTCGCTTATAGGTGTTGCGACACCGAGTTATCCGGTGGGATCATTTTTAATGAAAATCCTTCATAGTGTTGAAGGCGGGGACGTAGAGCAAGGGTGCTCGAACCTCGAAACAAAACTCTCGTGTTTGCGATTGCTCTCTCTCTCTCTCTCTTTCTCTCACTTGTGTTTATATCGTGGATGCTCTTATTGTTCATATTCATTACTTACTTGATATACTTGTGCCATATTGTTATATGCTTGGGGATTATTTACTCACACTTGTATTCAACCAAGAGAGCCAAAGCGGCACCTCAACTCTTATCTAGAGGAATCTTGAGGAGTTAATCCAGAGTCCTTCACGGGGAATTCGGCTACACTCTTGTGTTATACTTGGTGTGTTGTGCATAAAAGTTTTTAGTTTGCATTAATAGTTTTAATTCCGCATTAATTCACCATTAGATTAGCTAGTCACCTATTCATCCCCCCTCTAGGTGATTTCAATTGGTATCAGAGCCCTCGTGCTCTTGTTTTGGGTCTAACAACCTTGAGTTAAATATCCTTATTTATAGCTAATCACAATAGTTATACACACACATGGATTTTATGTCATCTTCCACTTTTGATATTCTTAACATCCAAACTTGGAAGGTTAAGATGTCTTTGTACCTCAAAGGCCTAGGTATTCATATTTATCTTCCTACCATTAAGGATTCATACTTTAGTAATAGTAAGTATCTTGAGGCTAACTCAAAAGCTATCCATGCTTTAAAGAGTACCCTAAATGATGAATATTTATCTAGGGTTGCTAATCTTGATTCGGATTTTGTAGTTTGGAACACTATAGTCTCCCTTGGCAAATAAGAATAATACTATGCGGGGAGCGACTCGGATGTTGGAAGTGAGGCTTCCAACGTATACTACATGGTCTAAGGGGATAACCCCCATGAGGTAAACTCTGAATCCGAATTAGAAGAGGATGTTAATATGTCTTATAATAAACTTGCATCTTTTCGTCAACAACTTTTTGAAAAGTATGAATTGCTTAAAAAGGATAATAAGAAAATGAAAAATAAATTTGATTCCATGTTAAAAGAAAAAGATTCTCTGCTGAAAGTACACCTAGAGGGGGGTGAGTAGGTGTAAGGCTAATCTAATGAACAATAATGCGAAATTAAAAACTTAATGCAACACACATAGTGTAACCAACGAGTGTAGCCGAATTCCGGTGAAGGGTTCTGGACTAACTCCTTTGAATTCCTCTAAATAAGAGTTGAGGTGCTATGTAAAGCTCTCTTGGTTAAACACAAGTATGGGCACACACAAACAACACAAGCATGTATATGATATGACAATATGAATCAATGCACAAATGTAAGAGAGAGTTAGAGAAAGTGGATCAAACGCAAACAACAAGATATGTTTCGAGGTTCGAACACACAGCTCTACGTCCCCGCCTTCACACAGAAGGATTTCCACTAACTCGTCCACACAGGACTTCCCACACAGGGAACCTCCAATGAGTATTTGGGGCAAATACAATTGGGAGTACACATCTCGTCTCTCAACCAATACAACCTCTCACTAGAGGCAAGGCACAACTCAAATCGCCTCTACACTTAAAGGGATAGGCACTTAGCCAAACAAATCAATCACCTCACACTTGAGGGATTCCAACACAATCTCCACCTCTCACTAGAGGGAGCCAAATACCACTTCCACAATCACCTCACACTTGAGGGATATCAACTCAATCACCTCTCACTAGAGGGATATCACAATCATTGGAAGGTATACAACTTGGTGGTCTAACAACCACAAACCAATTCTTCTCACTAAAACAAAGATCCTATAGATAGGATAGAATGATAAGCTCAAGTGTGAGAAATAAAGAGTTTGAAAATCAAAATCACAAAGAAAAACTCTTGGGAGAACTTCTAAAATGAATATAAAGTGAAGATCAAAAACAATCCCAAAGACTTCTCCTTTTCTTGATTTTTCCAACCCTTTAAAACAAATAAAAGATGAAATCTTTTGGCTTAAAAACTCTTTTGAAAACTTGTATTAAAACACTTGTAAAGATGGAAATTTTGCTCTTGAAAATTCTTGTTGAAAAGCCAACTCAATGAGGTATTTATAACCCATTTGAAAATCTGCCCGTTGGTAGCTGAAAAGTGCCAATTTGCCCTTCCGATCGACCGGCCGGTCGACCGGCCAACGGTCAAAAATTTGACCGTTGAGCCCTCCGGTCGACCGCCCGGTCGACCGTGTCAGATCCAGAGAGCAACTGCTCTCTGGCCGGTCGATCGCCCGGTCGACAGAAACCAGATACAGAGAGCAGAGCTCTCTGCCCGGTCGACCGCGCGGTCGACCAGAGGCTTTTCCAGAGAGCAGTGCTCTCTGGTGGTCGACCGACCCGGTCGACCGGCCTCCCTAGCTTGGCTGCGTGCACGCTCTGTGCACGTCGGTCGACCGGCCCGGTCGACCGCCCACTGCTACGGTCGACCGGCAGCCAGGCAGTCCAGCTAATATGGGTCTTAAAAACTTGAGTTTTTATTATCAATTAAATCCCATAAAATCACATAAATTTCACAAAAATCAGTTCATGTTATATCTTTGAAATACAAACATGTTTGAGTAAAAATCAAATCATGTTACAAACATTTTGAACCATTTTTGTGACTTGAAAAATTTTCCTTAAACCAAATTCTGTATTTTCTAAAACTTGAATTTTTGAAATGGAAATCCGATTTTTTCAAAACACATGTAAATACAAAAACATGATATTTAAACAATTTTGAAGCATATAGTATATGGATAGAATCCAATATACATGAAAGGTATTATATCTATGTTTTTGACATTAAATCCAAAAATAGGTTTTGTCTAAATACAAAACTCCTAACACATGAATATTGTATCAAAATAAGTTTTTCTAAGTATGTGAAGCATAGATGTATATAGATCAAATCTAATATACATTAAATCATGTAAACTTGCTTTGATTCTATCTATTCATGAAAACCAAGATCAGTTAAACCGAAAACCAAAACTAATAAACATGAAACTCAAAATAAGTGTTTGTTGTGAACTTGAGCATATCACACTATCTAATCTTCACAATGGATCTAAACTAAATCTTAAACTAAACAAACCGAAGTCTTTTTGTCTCCAAGCTGACTCATCAAACGCGATTCCCCGAGCTTGACTCCAACAGAGTGCTAGATGTGAACTTGACGCTCGAGCTCTTGAATCACCATGTAAAAGCTCCAAAACACCTTTGTTGAAACTAATCACCTACTAATATCTTGATTAAATATCTGAAACTAAATATCACAAAATTATTAGTAAACTATAACTACATGAGTTAATCATCATCAAAACTAGAGTGGAAGGCCTCTGGGCCAACAATCTCCCCCTTTTTGATGATGACAAAACTCATGGAGTTATATATGCATGGATTAAAGTTAAGCTTCATAGAAGCTCCCCCTTAACTCATGCATAGCAATAAATTATAAAGATATGCAATGAATGTTAAACATGAATATGCATAAACATGCATAAAGCAATGAAATAAACATGCTCTTGATACCAAATTTTAAAATAAACATGTTCTAAAAGAATTGCTCTTGATACCAATAAAAATTTCAATAAAATCTCTGTAAGATCACCTAGAGGGGGGGTGAATAGGTGATGGCTAATCTAATGGTCACTTATGAACAAATAATGCGGAATTAAAACTAAGATGACCAATTAAAACTTCTTTTAATTAAACACTTATGTATAACACAAGAGTGTTGCCGAATTCCCCTTGCGAGGCTCTGGACAAGCTCCTCTAGATTCCCCTTGAATGGGTTGAGGTGCCGCGTTGGCTCTCTTGGTTGAATACTAGTGTTAACAAGCAATCCCACGCAAGTATATAACAATATAAGCACAAGGGTATATCAAGCATGTACAAGTGAAGACAATGAAAGTAAATGCAAGATATAAAAGAGACAAAGAGAGAGAGAGGGAAGAGTAAGCAATCGCAAACACAAGGGTTTGTTTCGAGGTTCGAGCACACTTGCTCTACATCCCCGCCTTCGACACACGAAGGGTTTCCACTATGCAAGATCCCAATGGATCTCTCCTCGGTGCCGTACACCTACAAACCCTCGGACTCCCAAGTCCCGTACACACGCAAGTCCACCGACTCGCCGAGGCCGTACCTCTACCAAAGAGTTCACAACCGAACTCCACACCACAACGAGCACACTTGCCCGTCTCCTCAAAGTAACAAGAAAAAATCTCTTTGATGATCACAACACTTGATCACCTAAAGAGCACTCTCACTACAACACACCTATAGGAATATCTAGCAATGGAAAGCTCAAGTGTGGTGTGAGAAAAGCAAGGAAAGACTATGGTGAAAAACTCAAAGAATCACTTAACACTCTCTTGATAAAAACTCTTCCTTTTGATTGGAAGTATTTACACTAAAATCTTGTAGAGAAACTCTTCTAAAAGTATCAGAAAAACTGCTCAAGAAATCTCCAAAATCTTAACCTCAAAACAGTTGACAAGACCCCCTTTTATAGGCTGCCAGAAATAGAGCCGTTGGGGTTCTGTCAGTGCTGTCGGTCGACCGCCGGTCGACCGGCCAACGGTCATTTTTCTGACCGTTGCAGCCACCGGTCGACCGGCTCGGTCGACCGATAACCTGGAATGAACTGTCGGTCGACCTATCGGTCGACTGGACATTTCCAGAGAGCAAACTCTCTTGGTCGGTCGACCGACCCGGTCGACCGGCCACTGTGCTGACAACGTGCACAGGGCTGTGCACATCGGTCGACCGGTCCGGTCGACCGACTTAGCCTGTCAGCCAGTCTCCAGGTCTGAAAACAGGATTTAAAATCTTTTTATAAAATCCTAAAAATACATAGAAATTCTACAAAAATAGTTTTACCAATATACTTGAAAGAACAAACATGCTTGCACAAAATCAAGACATGTTATAGATGTTTTGGTCTATTTTTGTAACTTGGAAATATTAGCTCAATAACCAAAATGTATTTTTCCAAAACATGTTTTTCCAAAACTTGTTTTTCTAAATCTCTATCAAATACAAAAACAAGATATTTTGAACTTATAAAGCATAGTGTGTATGGATATGATCCACTACACAATCATAATAAAATATCTATGTTTTGATCATAAAGCTCTAAACTTGGTTATGGTTTGAAAAGATATATATATGATAGAAATACCAAAACCCAAAGTTTTTATATTTTGTCTCAAAGAAAATCTTTTACTAAATAAAAATTCTTTTCTAAAAAGAAATCTTTTATGAAATCAATTAAATCAAGAGTTCTATCAAGAGTGTGTGTGTGTGATATAACTTGAGCAATCCACCAACTATCTATCCTTTACATCTTTTACTAAAACAAAAATACAAATCTTATACCTAGACACAAGTCTTCATCTTCTTGAAGTCTTCCCTTGAAGGTTCTTTTATCCTTTGTTGAGCTATGCACCTACTAAGATCTTGATCATGAATCTGTCACTAATTAAACACAAGATCATTAGTAACTATAACTACATGAGTTGATCATCATCAAAACTAGGGTGAAGGGCCTTTGGGCCAACAATCTCCCCCTTTTTGATGATGACAAAACTCATGGAGTTATATATGCATGGATTAAAGTAAAGCTTCAAAGAAGCTCCCCCTTAACTCATGCATGACAAGAAATAATAGATATGGCAATAAAAGCACATGACATGTATGCAATGTAAGGAGATGCAATCATAACAAAAATCAAATCTTAAGTCAAATCTTTTTCTCCTAATTGCAAAATACAACATATATGCATAATAAGTAAGAAAGACAAATACTTCTCCCCCTTAAGCAATGAAAACATGCATATACAATACAATCTCAAATACTTCTCCCCCTTTTTGTCAATCATCAACAAAGGGTTCAAAGTAAAAATACATCAAACAAATTTTCTCCCCCTTTTTGTTAAAAACAAAGAGATCAAGGAGGGGTAAATACAAATCAATCAATAAAATTTATATGCGATATAAATTCATGAAGAGGAAGACGTTAAGTTAGCTTCCCGACACATATACATTACATGAAGGAGGGATGACAAGCCCTAATTCACATAACGTATAATATGTCATGCATAAGAGGAGATGTGAAGCTCCCCCTACACACGTATATCATGAAAAGAAGAGTTGTCAAGCTCCTCAAATTATAATATACTCAACATGAATCTATATGTAGAAGAGATGTTAAGCTCTCCTTGCATATAGGAAATACAAATAAAAAAAATTTTGAATTTTCTTTATAAGATAAATTTTGAATTTTTCTTAATAACAACAAATTTTGAGATATCAATTGTAAAATAATCAAATTTTGAATTTTTGATACCAATTTCAAAACACAATGCATAAGCTTATTATGAAATACCAATTTGAAATCTAATTAAGCTTAGCATCAACAATCTTTGTGCTTTAAAGGAAATACCACTTGTAAAATAAGCACAAATAGATAACATATATGTATGACAAGATAATACCAATAGAAATTGATATAATTTGAAGGCATTCATACATACAATCAAATATGGATATACACAACATGAAGTCATATTGATACCAATTGCAAATAACCAATGATACCAATTGAAAAGTAAGCATAAGTGTATACATCATATAATCTACCATATGAAGAATTCGAACTAGTTAAATGAACTTGTTTTAAGAACTAGTACGAGATCCTTCCATCAAGGAATAAGTTAAAAAGTTTTTCATGAAAGATCAATGAAACACAAGGCACTAAAAATAGCAATAAAACTCAATATTCCTTCAAATCATAAATTTTGAATTCTTGAAATCCATCACAAAAATTTTATTGTACCAATTTTAAAAACACAAAATTTTATTAAAAACAAAATTTATATTTCAAGATATATGTATGTTTTGTCAAGACATTAAGTATACATACATATCCCTAAAATACAATTGAGTCCATATAAGTAGATTTGCATTAAAGGCAAATGACTCAAGAGGTATCCATGTATATCTTAATGTTTTGGCAAGACAAGCATATACATGAAATGAAAAGCACATGGTCAAATCACAAGTCCAAAATGGGAATACAAGTTTGAAGATGTAATTATCATCAAAACTAAGCAATACAAGCACATCTAATGGGTTCAAATAGGCATTCAAGCACAAATATAAATAGATTTATTTGTAGCCCATAATATGTACAAGTATAAATCCTAGTGTTGATAAAGGTTAACATTCAAACTAATATTCAAATCATGAAGCATCAAATAAATTTTGAGAATATAAAAGAATTTATCCATATAATTGTAAAATACCAATTGTAAAATAGGATCATGTGTAAATCTCAAAGGCTATTTGAAGAATAACTAACTAGTATAAATTGTTTTCGAAAAACTAGTTAAAGATCCTTCAAATACATCAAATTCAAATGTTTTTCATAAATACTACTAAGTACATAAAAGTTCAAGCACTCATAGTCCATAAAGCTCCAAATTATATGTTTTCTTAAAGATGAGTGTTCAAAGGTTATGTAAATAGTATCTTCATGAAAATAGTCATTGAAGCCCAAAACGATCATAAGTCAAATTTTTAACAACAAATCATGAAAAATCATTTTTCACTAAAATCAACAATTTTCATGGTATATGTATGGTTTATACAAATCTAACAATATGCATACATATCCCAAAAATAAAAGAGTCTATTAAATGTTTGCATGAAGGCAAGAGACTCACGGGTATACATGTATATTTATTAGATTTGAATTAAGCACCCATATACATGAAGTAAATCACTAAAATAGGTAAAACATGTATAAAAGAGAATCATCAAAACTAGTCTTATACATATGCATAAAGTGGATACAAATGAGCATGAAGTTCAATCATATATATGAGTCAATTGTATTTCACTATACATCTATGTATGAATACAAGTTTTGAAATATTCTACATCTAAGCATGTAAATACCACATGAAGCACATGAAAAATCTTAAAACAAAATCATGAACATGCTATGAATATGACATAAGTAAATAGCATGAACATAAAAGTAGGAGTTTAGAGGTTGTTACCAACTCCAAAGCTCCTAGCATGGTGGTTGACCCACCAAAACTCCTTGATAGCAATGCATCCAAAAGTTTGTCCATCATGTCCATTGCATCCGCTATCAAGGCACCAATCTTCTCACGTTTTGTGAGAGCCCTCACCTACATCAAAATCAAAAGGTGGGGGTTTTGGTACCCATGTTTTCTTGGGTCCTTTGGGGTTAGCATTGTTGTAAGGAACCCAAAATCTATTATACTTAGCAAAATATAAATATGGTTTCTTATCAAAACAATATCTTGCTAGATGGCCTTTGCGGCCGCAATGTGTACAAATGTACACCTTAGCATGATGCTTATGAGTGTGATTGTGATCGTGATGTGCACCATAAGCATGAGCATGATGAGTATGATGATGTGCATGAGCATGAGGAACTTGTTTCTTTTGAAACAAAGATTCCAACTTAGAATGATTGAATGCACATGTGCTCAAATTAGAGCTCAAATTATTCATCTTATTTTTCATATTCTTAATCTCATTAGATGTGGCATGAAAAGCATGATGAGATGAAGAATCATTTTTCTTTTTCTTTTTACAAACATTATCTTTTTCTTTTTCAACAAATTTTCTTTTCAAAGACTTATTTTCTTGCAAAATACTTTCCTTTTGTTTTTCCACCAAATCAATCTTTTCTTTCAAAGTATTGTTTCCTTCACACAAAATACTCAATTTAGAAAATAAGGAAACATTCTCATTTTTCAAATCTTCTTTTTCTTTTTCTAAGCATGCGACTTTATTTCTAAGTGAATCATTTTCATTAAGCATGCAATCAAATTCCTTTTTCAAAATCTTGTTATCTTTTTCTAAACATGCAATGTTATCTCTACATGAATCATGATCTACATGCATGCTAGCAATATCCTTTTTCAAATTTTTAATTTCTTTCTTTTTCATGTCATATTTTTCAAGCAATAATTGGCAAAATGTATTAAGCTCATCATATGACATAACATTATCATCCTCGGATTCGGAAGTTACCTCAAGGGGGTCATCCCTTGGACCATGTAGCACTTGTTGGAGGTGTCGCTTCCAACATCCGAATCACTCCCCGCATAGTATTGTTCATTTTCGCCAAGGGAGATGAGGGTGTTCCATACTACAAAAGCCAACTCAATGTTAGAAACCCTAGATAGATAATCATCATTTAGGGTTGATTTAAGAGCATGAAGGGCTTTTGCATTAGCCTCAAAATTCTTACCATTTAAGCAATATTCTTTATTAGTAGTGGCAAGAAATACATGAAGGCCAAGTCCTTTGAGGAACAAAGACATCTTAAGCTTCCAAATTTGGATGTTAAGAATATCAAAGGTGGGTGGTGACATGAAGTCCATGGTGAGGTGTGTGTGTACAAAAAAAAAGTGATTAGCCTAAAAGGAGGATCTTTAACTCTTAGGTTGTTAGACCCAATATCAAGAGCACTAGCTCTGATACCAATTGTAAGATCACCTAGAGGGGGGGTGAATAGGTGATGGCTAATCTAATGGTCACTTATGAACAAATAATGCGGAATTAAAACTAAGATGACCAATTAAAACTTCTTTTAATTAAACACTTATGTATAACACAAGAGTGTTGCCGAATTCCCCTTGCGAGGCTCTGGACAAGCTCCTCTAGATTCCCCTTGAATGGGTTGAGGTGCCGCGTTGGCTCTCTTGGTTGAATACTAGTGTTAACAAGCAATCCCACGCAAGTATATAACAATATAAGCACAAGGGTATATCAAGCATGTACAAGTGAAGACCATGAAAGTAAATGCAAGATATAAAAGAGACAAAGAGAGAGAGAGGGAAGAGTAAGCAATCGCAAACACAAGGGTTTGTTTCGAGGTTCGAGCACACTTGCTCTACATCCCCGCCTTCGACACACGAAGGGTTTCCACTATGCAAGATCCCAATGGATCTCTCCTCGGTGCCGTACACCTACAAACCCTCGGACTCCCAAGTCCCGTACACACGCAAGTCCACCGACTCGCCGAGGCCGTACCTCTACCAAAGAGTTCACAACCGAACTCCACACCACAACGAGCACACTTGCCCGTCTCCTCAAAGTAACAAGAAAAAATCTCTTTGATGATCACAACACTTGATCACCTAAAGAGCACTCTCACTACAACACACCTATAGGAATATCTAGCAATGGAAAGCTCAAGTGTGGTGTGAGAAAAGCAAGGAAAGACTATGGTGAAAAACTCAAAGAATCACTTAACACTCTCTTGATAAAAACTCTTCCTTTTGATTGGAAGTATTTGCACTAAAATCTTGTAGAGAAACTCTTCTAAAAGTGTCAGAAAAACTGCTCAAGAAATCTCCAAAATCTTAACCTCAAAACAGTTGACAAGACCCCCTTTTATAGGCTGCCAGAAATAGAGCCGTTGGGGTTCTGTCAGTGCTGTCGGTCGACCGCCGGTCGACCGGCCAACGGTCATTTTTCTGACCGTTGCAGCCACCGGTCGACCGGCTCGGTCGACCGATAACCTGGAATGAACTGTCGGTCGACCTATCGGTCGACTGGACATTTCCAGAGAGCAAACTCTCTTGGTCGGTCGACCGACCCGGTCGACCGGCCACTGTGCTGACAACGTGCACAGGGCTGTGCACATCGGTCGACCGGTCCGGTCGACCGACTTAGCCTGTCAGCCAGTCTCCAGGTCTGAAAACAGGATTTAAAATCTTTTTATAAAATCCTAAAAATACATAGAAATTCTACAAAAATAGTTTTACCAATATACTTGAAAGAACAAACATGCTTGCACAAAATCAAGACATGTTATAGATGTTTTGGTCTATTTTTGTAACTTGGAAATATTAGCTCAATAACCAAAATGTATTTTTCCAAAACATGTTTTTCCAAAACTTGTTTTTCTAAATCTCTATCAAATACAAAAACAAGATATTTTGAACTTATAAAGCATAGTGTGTATGGATATGATCCACTACACAATCATAATAAAATATCTATGTTTTGATCATAAAGCTCTAAACTTGGTTATGGTTTGAAAAGATATATATATGATAGAAATACCAAAACCCAAAGTTTTTATATTTTGTCTCAAAGAAAATCTTTTACTAAATAAAAATTCTTTTCTAAAAAGAAATCTTTTATGAAATCAATTAAATCAAGAGTTCTATCAAGAGTGTGTGTGTGTGATATAACTTGAGCAATCCACCAACTATCTATCCTTTACATCTTTTACTAAAACAAAAATACAAATCTTATACCTAGACACAAGTCTTCATCTTCTTGAAGTCTTCCCTTGAAGGTTCTTTTATCCTTTGTTGAGCTATGCACCTACTAAGATCTTGATCATGAATCTGTCACTAATTAAACACAAGATCATTAGTAACTATAACTACATGAGTTGATCATCATCAAAACTAGGGTGAAGGGCCTTTGGGCCAACAATCTCTTGATACCAACAAAACAAAACAACAAAATATGTTTTTGATACTAATATTCATGCTCTTGATACCAATAATATTTACCAATAATATCCATGCTCTTGATACTAATATCTCTTGATACCAATATCAAACCAATATCAACAAAATATAAAACAAATGTTTTTAAATGTTTTTAATATAAACTTTAATATAAACTTAAATAAACATGCATATATACTAACATACTTCTCCCCCTTTTTGTCAATCATCAACAAAGAGGTTAAAGAAAAAATGTTCTCTCCCTTTTTGTCAGAAACAAAAATCAACAAAGGGGTACAAATAAAAGATACCAATTGAATGATATATCAATTTAGCATGAAGGTATACAAAGAAACATCATGATATCAATTTAAGATACCAATTGAAAATAAACAAAACATATAGGTAATCTTGATACCAAATAAAAAGAATAATATCAATTTAATATTTTTGATACCAATATTAAAAATGAAACATATACCAATTGAAAATATTTTTCATTAGGAGCGTATGATACCAAATTTAAAAAAATCAATATCATTTTTCAATCATTTTTCAACATAAAGTGTGGGAGTAAGATACCAAATGTAAACAAAACCAATTGAAAGGTGAAATATGAATTTTCTCCCCCTTTATGAAATACCAAACAAAATGATGCATAAGCTTATAAGATACCAATTTAAATAATTGTCATTAAGGACTAAATCAAGCTTAGCATAACCAAATTTTGTGCTCAAAGATATAAAGATATAGTAAGCACAATCAAAACATAAATACATATATATGTATGGGAAATTGAATATCAATCGAAATTGATACTATTTGAAGTTTAAGCATACATATATAAAATCATATACGAGTATACAAAAAGAATGTCAATAGTGATACCAATTGAAAAGATACAATGATACCAATTGAAACTATAATGAGAATCAAGTGTATAACTCATACTTCCTACCACACATTTCATGCACATGTTTTAAATAGATTTTCAATAATGAGCATACAAGGCATGGTCGCCCAACCAACCGCCCTTTGATGGGTAGGGGTTTTCAAAAGTAAGTTTGAATATAGTTATAACACGTTTGAAAACTCTACCATATGAAGAATACCTTAACTAGTTTAAAAGATAAAATTGTAAACTAGTACGAAATCCTTCAAGTAAGGAATAAAACAAACAGAATATCCATGAAAACATGTAAGTCACATGATCATCAAACACTCAAAATCTATAAGGCACATATCATACTCATGAAAACAAAATCATGAGAAAACATTAAGTACACAACTCGTCTCTCAACCAATACAACCTCTCACTAGAGGCAAGGCACAACTCAAATCACCTCTACACTTAGAGGGATAGGCACTTAGCCAAACAAATCAATCACCTCACACTTGAGGGATTCCAACACAATCTCCACCTCTCACTAGAGGGAGCCAAATACCACTTCCACAATCACCTCACACTTGAGGGATATCAACTCAATCACCTCTCACTAGAGGGATATCACAATCATTGGAAGGTATACAACTTGGTGGTCTAACAACCACAAACCAATTCTTCTCACTAAAGCAAAGATCTTATAGATAGGATAGAATGATAAGCTCAAGTGTGAGAAATAAAGAGTTTGAAAATCAAAATCACAAAGAAAAACTCTTGGGAAAACTTCTAAAATGAATATAAAGTGAAGATCAAAAACAATCCCAAAGACTTCTCTTTTTCTTAATTTTTCCAACCCTTTAAAACAAATAAAAGATGAAATCTTTTGGCTTAAAAACTCTTTTGAAAACTTGTATTAAAATACTTGTAAAAATGAAAATTTTGCTCTTGAAAATTCTTGTTGAAAAGCCAACTCAAATGGGGTATTTATAACCCATTTGAAAATCTGCCCGTTGGCAGCTGAAAAGGGCCAATTTGCCCTTTCGGTCGACCGGCCGGTCGACCGGCCAACGGTAAAAAATTTGATCGTTAAGCCCTCCGGTCGACCGCCTGGTCGACCGTGCCAGATCCAGAGAGCAACTGCTCTCTGGCCGGTCGACCGCCCGGTCGACCGAAGCCGGATACAGAGAGCAGAGCTCTCTACCCGGTCGACCGCTCGGTCGACCAGAGTATTTTCCAGAGAGCAGTGCTCTCTGGCAGTCGACCGACCCGGTCGATCGACCTCCCTAGCTTGGCTGCGTGCACGCTCTGTGCACGTCGGTCGACCGGCCCGGTCGATCGCCCACTGCTACAGTCGACTGGCCCAGTCGACCGGCAGCCAGCCAGTTCAGCTAATATGGGTCTTAAAAACTTGGGTTTTTATTATCAATTAAATCCCATAAAATCACATAAATTTCACAAAAATCAGTTCATGTTATATCTTTGAAATACAAACATGTTTGAGTAAAAATCAAATCATGTTACAAACATTTTGAACCATTTTGTGACTTGAAAATTTTGCCTTAAACCAAATTCTGTATTTTTCAAAACTTGGATTTTTGAAATGGAAATCCGATTTTTTCAAAACACATATAAATACAAAAACATGATATTTAAACAATTTTGAAGCATATAGTATATGAATAGAATCCAATATACATGAAAGGTATTATATCTATGTTTTTGACATTAAATCCAAAAATAGGTTTTGTCTAAATACAAAACTCCAAACACATGAATAGTGTATCAAAATAAGTTTTTCTAAGTATGTGAAGCATAGATGTATATAGATCAAATCTAAAATACATTAAACTATGTAAACTTGTTTAGATTCTATCTATTCATGAAAACCAAGATCGGTTAAACCGAAAACCAAAACCAATAAACATGAAACTCAAAATAAGTGTGTGTTGTGAACTTGAGCATATCACACAATTTAATTTTCACAATGGATCTAAAGTAAATCTTAATCTAAATAAACCGAAGCCTTCTTATCTCCAAGCTGACTCGATCAAACGCGATTCCCCGAGCTTGACTCCAACAGAGTGCTAGATGTGAACTTGACGCTCGAGCTCTTGAATCACCATGTGAAAGCTCCAAAACACCTTTGTTGAAGCTAATCACCTACTAATATCTTGATTAAATATTTGAAACTAAATATCACAAGATTATTAGTAAACTATAACTACATGAGTTGATCATCATCAAAACTAGAGTGGAAGGCCTCTGGGCCAACATTTGCAAGATAAATTGGAATGTATTTCAAAAGAAAAATGAATTTTTGAAAAAGGACAATATTTCCTTGACTTCTAAATTGAATGACCTATGTGAAGGAAATACTTTGAAAATAAAATTGTTTTGGTGGAAAAAAAAGGAAATTACTTTGAATGAAAACACATCTTTGAAAAGAAAATTGTTTTAAAAGAAAAGGAAAATGTTCCTTAAAAGAAAAAGATTGTTGATCATGCTTTTTCATACCACTACCATTGATAAAAATGAAATAAAATTTTTGAAAAATAAAATTAATTATTTGAACTCAACTTTGAGCAATTGTGCATTTAACCATAACAAATTGGAAACTTTGTTTCAAAGGAAACAAGTTTCACATGTTCATGCACATCACCCACAACATACTTATGCACACTTTGCTCACCATGATCACACTCATTCATATGTGCATTCTAGAGTGTACAAATGTACACATTGCGACCGTAAAGGCCATTTAGCAAAGTTTTGTTGTGATAAGATAAATTCTATTAATTTTGCTAATAAAAATGTTTGAGTTCCAAATAGTGCTAACCCTCGTGGACCCAAAAGAAAATGGGTACCAAAATCCCCACCTCTTGTGTTTGATGTAGGTGTGGGTTCTCACATGACGTGAGAAAGTTGGTGCCTTGGTGGTGGATGTTTGGGTTTGATGGACACTATAAATTGATGCATCACTATCAAGGAAGTTTGGTGGGAAGATCACCAAGTTTTGGAGACTTAGAGTATAGTTCTTATGATTTGGTAACTATCTCTAAACTCTATTAGTTTACATGCTTTTAATTATGATGATTTTTGATGATTTTTTTGCATGTTTTAGTTTTATGTTAAAATAATCATGTTTTGTGCTTCATATGGTAAATACTTGTTTAGATGTAGTTTTTATCAAAACTTGGATATATACTTGTACAAGTAGTGAGCAACATTTGATTCATATATGTTTGCACTTCATTGCTCATTTGTACTCATTACATGCACATGTATAACTTAGTTTTGATGATTCACTCATTTACACTTGTTTTGCCTATTTTCATATTTTTGCTTCATGTATATGTAATCTTTGTCCAAAACTAATAAATATATATGTATACCCTTGAGTCATTTGCTTTTCATGCAATACTCTATTTAGAACTCATTTATATTTAGGATATATATGCATATTGTTAGCTTTGGATAAATCATACATATACCTTGAAGTTTGTTTTTAAATAAAAAAATAAATCTTTATGATTTTCATATTTATTTGATAAAATGATATTCATGTTTGTTTTGAGTTTCATTGACTATTTTCATGAAAATGCTACTTACATAATTATTATGCACTCACATTTCATTTGTTTACTCATGAAATTGTTTTCATGAGAAATTTTGAGTTTTATAGATTTCGAATGTCAACTCTTGTGTTTTTAGCATGATTTATGAGATACATAGAATTTGTTTTTATGTTTTGAAGGATCTTTTACTAGTTTTTAAAAAATTATTTTAACTAGTTATTTATTCTTCATTTGGTAGAGTTTTCAAATTTTACAAAATATTTTTAAACTCTTATTTTTGAAAACCCCTACCAACCCTACAAGGGCGGATGGATAGGCTACCATGCCTTGTATGTTCAAACTAAATATCTTTTATCATGTGCATGAAAAGGGTGGATCTTTATGATTTATACACTTGATTCATATCATATTTTCAATTGGTATTACAATTGATATTTTTGTGTATACTCAGATTTTGTTTTCTATATATGTATGCTTTAAATTTCAAATAATATCAATTTCTATTGGTATTTTCTTTTCATACATATATATGATTTGATTGTGCTTGATTTACAAAATATTTACATGATTAAAGCACAAAGTTTGTTTATGCTAAGCTTGAATTAAATCTTGTTTTCAATTGGTATCTCAATTGGCACTTTTATAAGCTTATGCATTATTTTCAATTGGTGTTTTTATTGATATCAATATTTACAATATACTTCCATTGGTATCAATATGTTTCAATTTCCAATTGGGTTTAAATTTCATTTGGTATCAATATGCTTTACCTATTTGATATAAAAATTTACCATATATTTCAATTGGTATCAAAATATAAAATATTTTCTTTCATTGATATCAAAATGTACAAATGTTTCAATTTCAATTGGTATCACAAATTTTCTATTTCATATGGTATCAAAATATTGTGATATCTCAAATTGATTTGTTGATTTAAGAAAAATTCAAAATTTGTATTGTTTATTTATAATTAGTATCTTAAAATTTTGTTTATGTACAAATGATATCTCAAAATTTGTTTAGATATAATAACAATTTGTGTTAAGAATGTTTTGATATGTATTGTTTATATGCAAGGGGAGCTTAACATCTCTTCTATATATAGATTCATATTGAGTGTATCTTATATTGAGGAGGTTGACATCTCTTCTTTATGTGATACACGTGTGTAGGGGGAGCTTAACATCTCCACTTATACATTGTATATTATGCGTTATGTGAGTTAGGGCTTGTCATCCCTTCTTCATGTAATGCATGTATGCAGGGAAGCTAACTTAGCGTCTTCCTCTTCATTAATGTATATCGCATATATATATCCTTATTGTTGATTTATTTTTACCCCTTTGTTGATGATTGACAAAAAGGGGGGAAAAAGATTTTGAGTTTATATATGCATATTTGAGTGTTTGCATATATTGAGCTTATGCATCTTATGTTTTCACAAAATGGCAAAATTGGGAGAATGATTTTTGAAAGTTTAAATATAAAAGGAGAGAAGGTTTTTGGGAAAAAGATTTTGGAAGTTTGCATGTTTTTCTCACCTTATTGATGTATATATATTTGTTTTTTGTTTCATGCACTTCATTGCTATATCTATGTGTTTATTGCTATGCATGAGTTAAGGGGGAGTTTCTATGAAGCTTAACTTTAATCCATGCATATATAACTCCATGAGTTTTATCATCATAAAAAAGGAGGAGATTGTTGGTCCAAAGGCCCATACTCTAGTTTTGATGATGATTAACTCATGTAGTTATAGTACTAATGATCTTGTGTTTATTTAGTCTCAGATTTATGATCAAGATCTTAGTAGGTGTTTAGCTTCATCAAAGGATTTAAAGTCAAGTTTTGGAGCTAGCACGTGTTGATTCAAGAGCTTGTGCATCAAGACCACATCAAGTACTCAAGAGGAGTCTAGCTCATTGGATCAAGGTTTGGACCAAGTCAAGAAGGAGAAGAAGATTTTCAAGCGAAGACCTTCAAGAGAAAACTTGTGTCTAAGATTTAGATGCGTTTTCTTAAAAGAGTTTTCATTTTGAAAATACCATTTTGATTTTTGGTGTTTCATATATACATATGTTTTAACCAAAACTATTTTAGAACTTAATGTCAAAAATATAGATATTTCATCATATATGTGTAGTGAATCATATCCACACACACTAAACTTCAAAAGTGTTTAAAATATCTTGTTTTTGTATTTGGAGAAGTTTTGAAAAAAATCATTTTGGAAACATACAGATTTTTGCCTTAAACAAAACTTCCATATTACAAAAATAGTTCAAAATGTTTGTAACATATTTTGATTTTTACTCAAATATGTTTGTATATCAAAGTATATTACTGAACATATTTTTGTAGATTTTTAGAGTATTTATGGGATTTTATTAAAGATAAAAATTCAAGTTTTTAAATCCCCAAAATTGTTATCTGGCCTTCTGCCGGTCGACCGCACGGTCAACCGAGACAGAGGTCGGTCGATCGACGTGCACAAAACGTGCACAGGTTGGCACGGTCGACCGCCAGAGAGCTTCTGCTCTCTGAAAATGGCCCGGTCAACCGCTAGGCCATTACCCTAAAGGTGGTCGACCAGCCGGTCGACCAACCTTCCCAACGGTCGAAAATCCGACCGTTGGCGGTCGACCTGACGGTCGACTGACAGCAGTCTGAACTGCTGAGTTGGCCTCCAACAGGCAGATTTTTTATGCCTATAAAAGAGGCTTCACTTGGGCTGTTTTAGATAAGATTTTTGGAGAGTTTCAAAGCCAGTTTTTCCTATCTATTGTAGAGGTTTTCTTCACATCTTTTAGTGCTAATACTTTCATATCAAAAGGAGAGTTTTTAAGAGTGTTTTGTAAAAGTGATTCTTTGAGTTTTTCACCACAAATTTCATCCTAGTTTTCTCACACATACTTGAGCTTTCTATTGCTATATCATTCCTATAGGAGAGTTGTTGTGAGATTGTTTTTAGGTGATCAAAGTGTTTAGATCATCAAGAGTTCATCTTTATATTTGAGGAGGCGGACTTGCGGGTTCGCGTTGTTTCGAGTTCTAGTGAGAGCTCGGTGTAGAGGTACGGCCTCGGCAAGCTTGCGTGCTTGCGTGTGTTTGTTCTTGCGGGAACAAGAGAGGGACAAGAGAGTCCAAAGGAGTTCTAGTGTGAGCTCGCTTGTAGGTGTTGCGGCACCGAGTGATTCAGTGGGATCGATTTTTAGTGAAAATCTTTCATAGTGTTGAAGGCGGGGACGTAGAGCAAGGGTGCTCGAATCTCGAAACAAATCTCCCGTGTTTGCGATTGCTCTCTCTTTCTCTCACTTGTGTTTATATCGTGCATGCTCTTATTGTTCATATTCATTACTTGCTTGATATACTTGTGTCATATTGTTATATGCTTGGGGATTGTTTGCTCACACTTGTATTCAACCAAGAGAGCCAAAGCGGCACCTCAACTCTTATCTAGAGGAATCTTGAGGAGTTAGTTCAGAGACTTCACGAGAAATTCGGCTACACTCTTGTGTTATACTTGGTGTGTTGTGCATAAAAATTTTTAGTTTGCATTAATAGTTTTAATTCTGCATTAATTCACCTTTAGATTAGCTAGTCACCTATTCACCCCCCCCCCCCCTCTAGGTGATTTCAATTATAACGGTCCTAGCACTTCTCGTGACGGTTCTAGCGGAGTGAGTGACAACCTGATAGGGATACTCCAGGACATGGTGGAAAGACAACAACAGCAGCTGAAGTTATGCTCTCAAATCCTCACCATAGTCGGTGACGTAGAACGGGGACTAGAGGAAAAGAACAAAAACTAGATACAAAATAAGCCGATGAAGCGGGTGTTCCAACAGGTGGACAAAGGAAATCCAGTTAGATCTATCAGTTCCCCGCAAGCCAAACGACCATTTTGACCCCCAGGCATTCTATATGCGAGTACTGCCAGAAGCGCGGACACTTCCAACATGACTGCCGAAAAGCAAATAGATTATGTCTACTATGTGAGTCCGGAGATCATTTGAGGAGTAATTGCCCATTTAGGAGGACAGGTAATATCACACCGGTTCAACCAACACTTCCAGCACCACCAGTGATAAGGAATCAAGGACCTACTAACAGATGAGCTCCACTACCCTCAACAACATGCTTTTAGTTAGGCCTAGAGAGGAGCAAGAGTTGGAGTAAATGGCAGAAAATGCCTAGCTTACAATTGACCGCTGAAGAGGTCACGGCGTCAGACAAAGTAGCGGCAGGATGTGGTGCCTGATGCCCTGAGCAGGAACCCTTAAGACGTAGCAGTGGAAGTCCAAGCTCGGGTGAAAGCATTGACGGTGTAATCCTTTGTTTCGGGTTGGAAGCTTATACTGAATTTAAAATCCTAGAGAAGAGGTTTCTAGGTGGTGGATGTAGGGGATTCCCGAACCACCCTAAATTTTTTGTGTCTCTCTCTCTCTTTTGCACTTTAATTTCCTACTATAATTGCTGCATTACATTTTTATATCACCATTATCTGTTATTAATTGATTATTATACTGTTGACCATTGTGTCATTTACTCTGCAGTGTAAATCTTGATGTTACCAGTATCTACACTATTCTACCAGTGGTTCTGTAATAGAACTTGCATTGTGCCGGACGACTTCTAGTTCATCTTAGCATTCTCCCAGCCTGATTGACATTCTATCAGAATAATTAGTTGTTCTACTTGTCGGTACTGCTTCTGATAGTAATCTCGCCGTTGTTCGTCTCTCCGATGATCCTCTCGTCCCTGCGTTTCTTGACGGCGATCTTCTCGGCGGGAGGCCCCTCTCTCGTTCTTCATCTTTTCAGTCGTTTTGAGGTTCGTTGTTGCCATTGTTGCACCCATCGGGAGTGTTTCCCCTGTTCATAATTACTATTACATTTCAATATAGAGCAGTGTGCATTTCCTTTTATTGTTTATGTGGAATGTTAATCGTTCCGTTGTTTAAAATCAGAAAGCCTTTCTGTTGGACTTCTACGGAATGATTCAGTTAGTTTCACATAATATAGTTATATTATAATCTAAAATTCCGGTGGTTCTGCATGAGTTTATATAAATTATAAGTCTATATGAATTTTGGAAATAAATATACGTTTAATTAATAATAAGTATATTGCTCAAAGGGCACACCGGTGGCAAAAAATATGGGCCATCTGAAAATAAGATAAGCGTAAATTGGTAATTTACTTTTTCCAAGACCCTGTTTAGCTGTTGAAAGACAAAAGAAGAAGAAAAATGTGTGGCTCCCACTCGATTAGATTTCTGGAGCTAAAAGCTTGAAATTCTGATACGTCACTGTGGCAGCAAAAAGCTGAGTTAGAAACATGGGGTCACTTCTCAGTTTTAACAGCAAATAAACAGAGTGGGAGATAAAAAATGCATGTGAGGCTCACATATCAGTGGATACAGAAAAAGAATTTTAGCCTACTTTCTGGGCGAATAAACAGGAGCTAAGGGGCCGTTTGTTTCGTCGTAAAAGTCCGTAATTCTTAAATGACTTACAACCCAATTACTACGGTGTTTGTTTGGACCGTAATTCATAAAAGACTACTATTACTCACTTGCAACCCAAATACCACTCACTTACAACCCACGTACAGTTAATTTTGTGGTCATACAAATTTGTATTTTTTTATGTTAATATTATTTTTTTAATATTTAACATTTTTAGAATTTATTTTGAATATTAAAACTTTTTAAATCACCAAATAGTTAATTTTGTGGTTAATTTTTTCACTTACGATTTACACGCTACGACAACCTAACACCGTAAAACACAATACACTTTCCTACTTACAACTTTAAATTACCGACCAAACACCATAAAGCTTATATGCATGTAACTCATTATAATTATAAAAGACTTTACCAATTACGACTTATGAATTACAGCCAATTAAGACAACCAAACAGACCCAAAAGAATTTATCTTTCCTGATTTCCTGTGCATAATTTTACATGGGGATCCCACATCTTATAACAGAGATTATTTTCATGCATGAGAATGACATCAGGTTTGGCAAACAAATTAAGACCAAGCTGTCATCCAAATTTGCGGACTTCTGGACTTTGATTGATTTAAAAAAAAAAAAATTTAAAAAAATCATAAAATTGGGTGTTTGAAAAAGATGAGCAAACCTCTGGAGCACACACCGACGGTCTTTGAAATGGGAATCTCAACGACTGCAAAAATTGACATTCCAACTAACGCACATGCATCATTAGTTACTACTCTCAAGTCCAAAAACTTATTATCATTTGTTTGGTAGGGACTTTGGGGGTACGCTTTATTCTTGTTTAGTAATTGCACTGTAATAGTAGTTGAAATTCAAATTTTAAGAAGAGTAGTTAGTTAGTCCTGTTAATTCTTATCAATAATTCTCAAGAGTTAGTAATTCCTCCAATGTTAAGAATTGATAACTCTGACTTATCCAAGAAGGTGTCGGCTCAAATGTATAAATAAAATTTTAAAACCTAACTTTCTCTAGTTACAGATTTATTCTCAACATTCTAGAGAGTTTGACGGGAGTTAGGAACAATGAATCTCTAATCTCGCTGTAGTGATCAGTTTTGGTTATTCTTTAGGATCGAACTACGTGTCCTGTCACACCAACATTATCATAAGAGAAGACCAAGCTCGTCATATCAAGTGTCGCATTCAACGCCGAGGGGGGAGAGAGAGAGAGAGAGAGAGACATCGGGCCTTACCCCGATATCATACTTAGCTCCGGAGAAGAGAGACTTCGGGTCTCGCCTCCAGTTCACACTCAAACGCGAGGAAAGGACCTTATATCTTCTTATTGAAATATCCCCATGCTCTAAACCCATCTATTCCAGTGGGAGCAATCAGGGATAGTGGCGGATATTACGACATGCCAATTTCAACAATCAAGCACAACAATGCGAACAGTTATGAAAAGATCCCAATAAGAAAATCATGCAGATGTGAGGATTTCAAGATCAGCGCCATCAGTCACATTTCTTCAATGCATTTATACGCTTAAAAATCCCTGGAGGAAGAAAGATCGAATCAGACTAGAGAAGACCAGACCAATTTAGATTTGAAAATTGTAAACAAACAAATTCTCCACTAAGTTTCACTGTAACCCTCAAAAGATAGTGAATTCTCTCTCCTCCCATGGTTTTTTCCCGATTTGAATTTCTAAATAAAAATTCATGTTTACGTCTGTTTGCTATTTGAATTTTTTACATTCTGCATCATTCTAGTCAGACCCTTCTTTTCCGCTTGTAGTGTGAGATCCACCGTTTGATCAAACGCATAGGAAAATCTCCACCGCACTCACAAACTCCAATTGTTAAATGTGGAGCGTGCTGAGATGGCGGGAATATTTTATCTGTATCTAGTGTATATTAAAACTTTTAATTTCTCTTTCTTTTTAAGAAAATATATAATTCTAATCATATTCATACTTTTCAAGATGCATCGTATACTCTCACTTTTTAAGATAAGTAAATTCAATTTGACAATAAAATATTTTTTCCCCTTGAAACTAGAGTTAAATTGCAGTGTAGTGTGAGTCCTTCCATACAAAATTGAAGAGATAATAACTAGTGAAGTCATCAGTATATTGGGTATAATCAAAGTATCATATGTAAGAAAAAAGATACATGCCACTCATACACACATCAACAGAAGGGAAAAGATCAAAAAGAAAGTAAGCAATAATAAATCACAAGTGCTATTTTCTATTTTAATCAATTCCCTCTCAAGGGTTTTAGAAGGAAAATAAATCAATCCCAAATAGATATTTATTAATGTATCAAATCTTTGGTATTTAGAGCAATTAGTCTTTTTTTTCCTCCCTAAATTTTTTCATCCTAAATTTAACTTTGTTAAGAAAACTTAGAATATGCTATTTTTTCATCCTAAATTTAACTTTGTTAAGAAAACTTAGAATATGCTATTTCTCTCTGATTTTATTCCCATAGTCTTTTTCTTCATATCTTGGTTTTAAGGGAAAAAAATCATCTTTTGTATTTAAACAAAAAGGGAAAGAAATTATGTAGCTGTGTTCACATGGAATGGCATGCGAAAATAACTTGATAATTTATTTAATAACCGCTCTCCAATAACTTAATAAAAAGATATCAATTTCTAGACAGTAAACATTTGCCCAAAAATAAATACAAAAAATTACAGTTTAATATTGTAATTTCGTTAAATCACAAGGGCAAAATGGACAACTGGCCACGTGCTCACCGACAGTAGCACGCGGTAGTGTCTGAGCTGGCCGGTGCTGACATCACCATTCACCGGCAACTCCCCGTCCCAACCAGCGCCAGTCTGTCACCAGACGGTGGCGACGTCGACAGGGGAGAGAGTATGAACCGTGAATTTAAGATCTGACGGTTACAAATGGATCGTTTCGGGTGCCCGGCAAATCCGGTAATAAATCACACAGCAAAAGTTTAGTAAGAAAATGAGCAGGAAATAAAAAATTGGATCAGCTTTGGATTGAAGAGAAGAAAGAGAGACGAATCTCTCTCTCTCTCTCTCTCTAAAAAAGAGATGTTCATTAATTAGTTGAAGGGTTCAGTTAGAGAGGAGCGCGAGGAGGAGATCGGCGTTGATCGGCGGCAATGGAGGCGAATGGTGGGATGGTGGCGGGTTCCCACAAGAGAAACGAGTTCGTGATGATTCGGCACGAGGGAGAAACTGGGGTGAATATTTCTTTTTCTCGTCAAAATTTTGATTTTTATTTGTTATTATTGAAAAAGATTAGATCTTTTTGATGCTTGGATCTGGCAGTGACTCAATTGGAGTGGGGTTTGACTTGGGGTTGGGGAATAGGTGTTGATTGAATTAGTTTGAAGTAGTTGGATTGTGCAGATATGCAGTTGATTTGTTGCTTTGGTCTTTGTATCTGTGGATGAGCTTGATTGGAGTGGGGGATGACTGATGGATTTTGATCGAATTGGGTAATGGGGATTAATTAGATGCAGCTGAATGTTGTATTTCATTACGTTGGGGCTTGGATCTGCTGATGAACTCGTAGGATTAGATTAAATTGATAGAAATGAGAGAACTATTTTATTGGTTGATTGAGCTTATGCTTTGTTTTCTCTTATTTTTGACAATGAATTTGTTACTTTGATGTTTAGATCTGTAGATGAACTCAACTGGATTGTGGGTTTGACCTGGGATTTGTATTCTTTACACGGAACTGAGTAATGCGTATTCATAAGATTGGCTCAAATTTGACAGCAACTTTAAGCTTGAATAAGTTTAATGTTTTGTTAAAATGGTTGTTTCCTCTCTTCTACTCTGCTATTTGTGCTTTGGTGTATTGTAGAATACCTTTATTGGTGTGGTACATTTGAATTTAACGGGACAAAACATGTATAATTCCAAAATATATATGCATAAGATTTCATCATTTGGTTTGCTTCTAGTCTGCGTGTTCTGTTCTAATTACAAACTTTTGAAATATATTGTGTTGCGTCAATGGACTTGGAGTATGACCTGCCTCTAGTCTATAGATCTGCATGATTGTGCTCCAGTCAGTATCCAGCATTGGTGCTTTCTGTTAGTAAAATTATGCTTTGTTGATGACTTTTAGTAGATCTGAGAAAGTTTGAGCTTATTTTCTTGCCTGTATCTTCCGAATGTAACGGTTGTTGCATCATAAATATCATTGGATTTAGGTGTTTCAATTGTTGAGAGCTTGGCATTTATTTGTGCGTTCTGTTTATCTTATCATTGTTCATTTCTTAGGTTGTATGGCGGTTAGAACTTTAAGTTGTACCTTGTTCTGATTTAAAAAGTTTCATTTTTATCGTAATTGAAGTATTCACACAGTTTTAAGGAATTGATTTGCCTTACTTCTTATTTTATTTATAATGCAGCCCAAGCCCCTGAAAAATCAGAATGGTCAAGGGTGCCAGATCTGTGGTGACACCGTAGGGGTTACAGCCACTGGGAAGTTTTTGTTGCTTGCAATGAGTGTGCATTCCCTGTTTGCCGGCCTTGCTATGAGTACGAGAGAAAAGATGGAAATCAGTCTTGCCCTCAATGCAAGACTAGGTACAAGAGACAGAAAGGTCAGCTTGTCTTTTGTAACTTCTGTTGTTTCTGTACTTTTTATGTTGGTGTAGAGTTCAATTAATATAAAGCAATATGTCAAATCTTATACCCGGAATCTCACCTAAATGTTCTACGAGCTGCTACATCACAGGTTTTGTTAAGGGGATAATTTGGCTAAGGTGTGAAATTCAGTATTCAAGCAAATGTGGCATAATGTCAGACATTTGACGAAAACCTTAGAACACAACAGAAAGAAGGAAAAATGATTATCCTTTTCGATTTATCTTTTAACAAAAATATGAATAAGAACATGAATGTAAGAATATAATAACAATAGGAAGTAGCAGCATCTTCATTATGGACTAATGATGTACAAAGATTGCTTGGATATGCTTGGTAATGTCAGGAAAATTCAATATACTCTGTAACTCTGCAAACACTCATGAAATTCATGGGTTTTTTAAACAACACATGAAAACATTTGTTACTTTGGAATTTCAGGTAGTCCTAGAGTTGAGGGAGATGATGAAGAGGATGGAGTTGATGATCTAGATAATGAGTTCAGTTACAGTCAAGGCAACGGCAAGACAGTACGTTCATGGCAGCAAGGCCAGGAAGATGATGTTGAATTATCTTTGTCGTCCAGACACGAATCTCAACACCGTATCCCACGTCTGACCAGTGGGCAGCAGGTATGGTTAAAGAACTCACTCATTATTTGAACTCTAATTAGTTGTAGCCTCTCAATACCTTCCATTTCAGTTTGGGGTGGTGGTTCTAATAACTTAGGGTACCCCCAATTTTCCTATGGCAAGTACTTGATCCTTTTAGCCTCTTTGAATTTTCACATCCTTGGGCTCCACTCACTAATTGTGCATGTTGTTTGCTATAGGGATTATAGGATGCCGAGCAAAACAAATACCCCTTTGATGTTGGTCTAGTCTTTATTTTGTGGTTTTAATCTGTGTGACGTATTGCCTAATAACACATAAATATAATGGATTTTGAAGTCATGAACAGCTGAGTCAGAAAACTAGTTGAATAACCAGCATTTGGAAAAGGTATCTTACATGTACAGGAGCTAGTCATTATTTGCTCATAAAATATAGTTTTGATCGAAGCCTTTTGCAGAAACTATTCTTGACAAAGAGAATAGTATGTTTGCTTCACCTCAGTTATGAGAGCTGCCACCTCCTGTAGTCGATAACGAGATACCCACATTTCTATTGCTTAAACTCCAAAGGAGATGAAGAAAGCTGCCCTCGGGTCTCATTACTGTCAATTTAGCCTTTTCGTATTTTGTTGCAAAGTATCCATCTCTCAATGTACTCTTTGTCCGAATTATTACTATTAATAATTGTGTGTTAGTTTATTGCTATTAGTAATTGGTGTGCGTGTGCATGTGATGATAGGGGTCCGATGGATGTCTAAACATTATTCTGTTATTGTCACTTTTATTGACCCAATCCTTTACCACTTTAGCCAGGCCTCAGGATCTTATTGTTTTTGTTTTTGGTAATTATTTTACTATTATTATAATGATCTCTCACTGACATGCGCAACTAAATGTTTAATGATACAGATCCATTAAATATCTTATCTCATTGGGTCTCCCTTCACACAGTCTCATCTGTAAATTCAATATATGCAGGTTTCTGGTGAAATTCCTGATGCCTCACCTGATCGTCAGTCCATCAGATCATCAGGCCCATTAGGATATGGAGAGAAACGCACACACTCACTTTCTAGTGTTGATCCTAGCCTGCCAGGTGACTTGGATCTCTTTCCCTTGCTAAAAGCTTTCAACATTCTACGTGTTAGACATCAAATAATAAGAAATCGTCTTGAAATTTTGGCATTTTATATGGTTGCAGTTCCTGTGAGAATTGTGGACCCTTCAAAGGACTTGAACTCATATGGTCTTGGAAGCGTTGACTGGAAGGAAAGAGTTGAAGGTTGGAAACTCAAACAGGAAAAGAATATAGTGCAGATGACCAATAAATACCCTGACGGAAAAGGAGACATTGAAGGAACTGGTTCAAATGGTGATGATTTGCAAATGTATGTTCATCCACTGGTAACTCTAGCATTGTGCAGCATTTTTATTTATCCCTATATTCTTTGTTTCCAATTCACTTTTAGCTTCATTTAGATAATTAATTCTATTTTCTTTCATGAGTACAGTACACGACACACTCCCCAAACCCTGCAGAAGAAGGGTTTTTCTTTCTTTTTTTTTTTTTCGGGGGGGGGGGGGGGTGGGTGGGTGTTGGGGGCATGGTTCAAAGTCTCGGTCTCGGCCGCCGACTCGGCCGGCACCGAGACGGATCGGTCTCGGCGACTCGGATCGGACTCGGGCGATACGCAAAAAACGCTACATAGAGCGCCAAAAAAATTATGAAAAAATCATGACAAATCATAAAAAAATGTAAACATCCAAATTCATGCATCACATATTCAAAACATATCACCTAACACTCAAAACATAACGTGAAAGCATAAATACAAGCGTCGTCGGTAGAAAAATATCAAAATACATGCATAATATAATAAATTGCACAAATAATTCATAAGTACCTGCTAATATAGTCATTTCCACATTGAATTACGAGGAGGCTCCAAATCATCATTATCATCTGGCCCGCGATAAGTATAGAAACCAGGCATATAGTTTCCATAAGGATAATGATATGTTTGTGGGTGAGATCCTGTAGGCTGAGATGATTGGCCAGAGGATCCACTATCAGAGTAATATGGCGGTAGGGGTTGTGCAATATCAGCTCCATGGTGATAATACCCAAAACCTCGATATTCAGTGCTGCTAGTAGAGTAATCACCAGTGCTAGAATAATCAGTGCCAGAATATTGGCCAGATGTCAAACCCAACCCCTGTAAATGGCCTTCAAGACTATGACGACCATGTGAGTAGTAATCATGTCCACTCGAATAATCATCGCTAGAACTGAATTCGACCAACCGATCCAAATGCCTACGCTGCTGTGAAATCCCCGCCCGGCCTCCATGATCTGTATCTTGTGTGGCATAATATTGTGAATCCCATGTTAAAGCATCATCTCGTTGGCTTCCACCAACACCATGAGTCTCTTCAACATTACCACCATCACCACCATCACCACCATCACTGCCGCCATCACCCTCACCACCATCACCCTCACCACCATCATCGCCACCACCATCACCGCTGTCATCATCACCGCCATCACCATCATCACCGCCACTTTCGTCAGTATGACGAATACCTTCATCTAACCAACCTAAGTCATCTGGTGGTAACATCGGTTGTTCTCCCTCACGAATCCACTCATCCAAAATATCATCATCATTGAAATATTGTTCAGATCAATTGGGTTGTAATAATCATCAGTGTCGCTTTTGCATGTCAAGTTTCTTACTCGCAACCGCATATTGTAATGCACATATACTAGTTTATGCAACTTTTTCATTGCCAACCGGTTGCGCAGTTTTGTATGAATTAGCGACCACGTGCTCCAATTTCTTTCACAACCCGATGAAGAACATGTTTGGCTTAAGACTTTGATGGCAATTTTCTGCAGATTGGGAGCTTCTTCGCCATAATTAATCCACCAATCAGCTGGAAGAGATTGTTGCACTGCTCTTCTAGTTAGTGAGCTTCCAAATTCTCCAACTCCATCCACAAATAATTTTATCTGTGAGAATACACATCACAAGTGTTAATATTTGCATAACATTATATCGATGAAATAAATAAATTATTATTACCTCATTAATAGCTCTTGCTTGTTTAGTCAAATCTGGCTCCAATCTTTTAATGACCTCCTTTAATCCATATCTCACTTCTGGATGTGTAGAAAAGTTTTTTGAATATTGGAGTGCTGGATTTAAAAAATATGCTGCAATAATGTAAGCAAACGATTGTTATGATATGACAGTTTCAATTTCTAGTCAACAAATATGATTTCTAGGCAAATGAATTACCAGCAGCATGCAAGTGTCTATGCAATTGTCCCTCCCATCTTCTATCAATGATGTCCCAGTACTTCCAGTTCTTATTTGAGGCCTTTATAGCCAATTTTGCTCTATCCATAGCTTCATATATAATAGATAGTGTAGGTTTCTTGTCCTGGTCCACTATCTTCAAGACTCTAACAAGAGGATCCATAATGTTTTGGACCTCTCTTGCCTTCTTCCAAAACCGGTCAGTCAGAATGAGATTAGCAACCTTATCTCGCACACTTCTTCTACTCCTTTCCTTGTTGAATTCACGCCATTCTGTAGTCGTGCACATTCTTTTCAAGTCTTGCTCATAGCGAATAAGGCTTTCAATAGAAATAAACTCGGTGGCAAACCGTGTTATACCTGGTCTCAACAAATCTCTATCTTTGGTATATAGCTTCATTAAATTCACCACTTTGAGGCTATTGTAAATGAATGATGTGATCACCTTAGCATCATCCAATGTCTCCTTGACTGATTTCAAAGAGCCAATATCTTCAAGCATCAAATCAATGCAATGTGCTGCACAGGGAGACCAAAACAAATGTTTTCTCTTCTCCATCAACATGTGACCAGCTGCTTTGAAACTTGCCTCATTATCTGTGACAACCTGCACGATATTTTCTTCGCCAACTTCATCAACAACTTTATCCATTAGCGAGAATATATACGCAGCAGTCTTCGAGATATTAGTGGTATCAACAGAAGTATGGTAGATCATGCTTCTATCACAATAAATCATGAAATTAACAATAGGCTTTCTATTATGAGAACTCCATCCATCACACATGATCGTGCAACCATACTGCGGCCATTTTGTTTTTATTGAAGCAATATATACTTCAATTTCTTTCACTTCCTCCTCTAAATAGAGATTGCCAATCTGGTACCCTGTAGGGCCTTTTACACCTGGACCTGCCTCCGCAATAGTATTAATCATGGCTTGGTAGTAAGGACCACTATCAGCTGTATTGAATGGTATTGCATTGTAGTGAAAGAACTTCGCCACGGATTTCCCAACTTTTTTCATATTCTCAGTTGAGAACATGCTTTTGATTGATTTCTGTTTTGTTGGGAACATGTAAGGATCAATACCACGAGCTGGAATTTCAGCTTCTCTCATAGTCATACTCCGACGCAATCCACGGTTACTCCCTGATCCTGAAGGCTGTGAACTACTGCCACCAATATCAACTCCTTCTGCCGATCTCCAAGCCATTTCACGACTTTCTTTCATGGTTTGTTTCAGTTGTCTTCTTTCAACTCCTTCCAAACCACCAACTTCTTCAATTTCATTATCAGAATCTTCTTCGGTCACCTCATAGAAATCTTCCTCACTTAAAGATCTCATAAGTCGATCTTTTTAGATTTAATGGCCGCTCTTTCTTTGCTACCTTCAGAAAGATGTCGTCTCATTATTTGAGATATCTCTTTTGATACTCGCAAGCATCCTTCCACCTGACCGGGTACATGTGCTATATGCTGCTTCAATCTAGTGATACCACCATGGACTTGTTTCCCACAATAATTGCACTTCACAAGTTTTCTACTTCCACCAACAGGAGTACCATGTTCCCATCCAATATCGCGTTGCTTTGGAGCCATACTGAAATTTAAAAAAATTATCTGTTAAATTAAATTAAAACTAAAATTAACTAAATTAAAAACATTAAATTAAACTCAATTAAATGAAACTACAATAAACTAAACTAAACTAGTTTATACTAGATTAAGCAACACTAACTTAATTACCTAACTTTAATAAAATAATTAAATTACCTAATTTAATTACAAAACTTTATTAAATTAAATTAACCTAAATTAAGTTAACTAAACTAATTTAAATTAAATTCAATTCAATTTATGAAACTATATTAAATTAAGCTAAACTAATTTATACTAGGTTAACTTACAATAACTTAATTACCTAACTTCAATAAAATTATTAAATTACCTAACTTAATTACAAAACTTTATTAGATTAATTAACCTAAATTAAGTTAAATTAACTTTACCTAAACTAACCTAAATTAAATGACATTAATGTAAATTAATTAGAGAGAGAGGAACAGAGAGAGGGAGAGAGACGGAGACAGAGGAGAGAGAGAGACAGAGAGAGAGAGACTGACAGGGAGAGGGGAGAGAGAGAGAGAGAGACAGAGAGGGGGAGACTGGAGAGAGACTGAGAGGGAGAGAGAGAGAGAGAGAGATACAGAGAGAGAGAGAGTGCGACAGAGAGAGAGAGAGATACAGAGTGAGAGAGAGAGAGAGAGTGTGCGACAGAGAGAGAGAGAGATACAGAGTGAGAGAGAGAGAGAGAGTGCGACAGAGAGAGAGAGAGATACAGAGTGAGAGAGAGTGCGAGAGAGAGAGAGAGAGAGATATAGAGTGAGAGAGAGAGAGAGTGCGACAGAGAGAGAGAGAGAGAGAGAGATACAGAGTGAGAGAGAGTGCGAGAGAGAGAGAGAGAGAGTGCGACAGAGAGAGAGAGAGCGCGCGCGCGCCGCTGCAGGCCAGAGAGAGCGCGCGCCGCTGCGGCCTGCGGGGGAGAGAGACAGAGAAAGAGAGGGAGAGAGAGGCACAGAGGAAGGGAGAGAGAGAGACTGAGAGGGAGAGGGGAGGATTTACCTGCGACGGCGACGGCGACGGCGACGGCGACGGCGACGGCGTGGGACGGCGAGGGCCGGAGGGCGTCGCGGGGGAGACGGCGATCGCGAGAGAGAGAGAGAGATCAGATCAGATCTCTCTCTCTCCCCGATCGGATTTAAAGGGAGAGAGAGGTCACGGGCGCCGAGTCGACCCGGATCGGGTCTGACTCGGACCCGACTCGGGAGACTCGGCCGAGTCGTGAACGACTCGGCCGAGTCGCCCGAGTCGGGTCCGAGTCAGACCCGATCCGGTCGACTCGGCGATCCAATAGTGACTCGGGCCTCCGAGTTAAACCGGAGGCCGCCGAGTCGGATACGACTCGGCCGAGTCGTATCCGACTCGGCCGAGTCTTTGATCTCTGGTTGGGGGTTGGGGTTCTTTTTTTGTTTTGTGGTGGAAGAATGACATCACCACCAAAAAAAGAAAAAAGATAAAACAACCACCACCCAGGCACAATACAAAAGAACAAAAATCACCAACAAGAAGGAGAAAAAAGATAGCATGTCCATGGATAATAGTTGTTTTGTTTTTAGCAGCTGCAGATACACAATTAGTTGTTGTTAATTGTATATACAAACATCCCTTCTTGCAAAGTGCGTTTAGAAGGGTTTAGCCCTGAAACAGTATGTTAAATATTGTAATATATTTCCATTAATCAAATGTCAAATAGTCCTGTAGTAATAATACTTCAGGTCATGGCAATATATTTAGATGTTCTTTTTACTTCTATTTATTTTAGTTCTTGCCTAAATAGTTTCGTGACAGGATAGCAGCTCACGAGTTGAAACTTTGGGATTCATATGCATTGGTTGACACTTAAATATCCTCTGTGAACCTGAAGACAAAAACTTGTATGCTTAAAATCCTCTGCTTTTGTATGCCATATTGTCTTCAGAGCATGTTAATCCATGGTTCAAAGTCTCGGTCTCGGCCGGGCACCGAGACGGATCGGTCTCGGCGACTCGGATCGGACTCGGGCGATACGCAAAAAAACGCTACATAGAGCGCCAAAAAAATTATGAAAAAATCATGACAAATCATAAAAAAAATGTAAACATCCAAATTCATGCATCACATATTCAAAACATATCACCTAACACTCAAAACATAACGTGAAAGCATAAATACAAGCGTCGTTGGTAGAAAAATATCAAAATACATGCATAATATAGTAAATTGCACAAAATAATTCATAAGTACCTGCTAATATAGTCATTTCCACATTGAATTACGAGGAGGCTCCAAATCATCATTATCTGGCCCGCGATAAGTATAGAAACCAGACATATAGTTTCCATAAGGATAAGATATGTTTGTGGGTGAGATCCTGTAGGCTGAGATGATTGGCCAGAGGATCCACTATCAGAGTAATATGGCGGTAGGGGTTGTGCAATATCAGCTCCATGGTGATAATACCCAAAACCTCGATATTCAGTGCTGCTAGTAGAGTATTCACCAGTGCTAGAATAATCAGTGCCAGAATATTGGCCAGATGTCAAACCCAACCCCTGTAAATGGCCTTCAAGACTATGATGACCATGTGAGTAGTTATCATGTCCACTCGAATAATCATCGCTAGAACTGAATTCGACCAACCGATCCAAATGCCTACGCTGCTGTGAAATCCTCGCCCGGCCTCCATGATCTGTATCTTGTGTGGCATAATATTGTGAATCCCATGTTAAAGCATCATCTCGTTGGCTTCCACCAACACCATGAGTCTCTTCAACATTACCACCATCACCACCATCACCACCATCATTGCCGCCATCACCCTCAACACCATCACCTTCACCACCATCATCGCCACCACCATCACCGCTGTCATCATCACCGCCACTTTCGTCAGTATGACGAATACCTTCATCTAACCAACCTAAGTCATCTGGTGGTAACATCGGCTGTTCTCCCTCACGAATCCACTCATCCAAAATATCATCATTGAAAATATTGTTTAGATCAATTGGGTTGTAATAATCATCAGTGTCGCTTTTGCATGTCAAGTTTCTTACTCGCAACCGCATATTGTAATGCACAAATGCTAGTTTATGCAACTTTTTCATTGCCAACCGGTTGCTCAGTTTTGTATGAATTAGCGACCACGTGCTCCAATTTCTTTCACAACCCGATGAAGAACATGTTTGGCTTAAGACTTTGATGGCAATTTTCTGCAGATTGAGAGCTTCCTCGCCATAATTAATCCACCAATTAGCTGGAAGAGATTGTTGCACTGCTCTTCTAGTTAGTGAGCTTCCAAATTCTCCAACTCCATCCACAAATAATTTTATCTGTGAGAATACACATCACAAGTGTTAATATTTGCATAACATTATATCGATGAAATAAATAAATTATTATTACCTCATTAATAGCTCTTGCTTGTTTAGTCAAATCTGGCTCCAATCTTTTAATGACCTCCTTTAATCTATATCTCACTTCTGGATGTATAGAAAAGTTTTTTGAATATTGGAGTGCTGGATTTAAAAAATATGCTGCAATAATGTAAGCAAACGATTGTTATGATATGACAGTTTCAATTTCTAGTCAACAAATATGATTTCTAGGCAAATGAATTACCAGCAGCATGCAAGTGTCTATGCAATTGTCCCTCCCATCTTCTATCAATGATGTCCCAGTACTTCTTCCAGTTCTTATTTGAGGCCTTTATAGCCAATTTTGCTCTATCCATAGCTTCATATATAATAGATAGTGTAGTTTTCTTGTCGTGGTCCACTATCTTCAAGACTCTAACAAGAGGATCCATAATGTTTTGGACCTCTCTTGCCTTCCAAAACCGGTCAGTCAGAATGAGATTAGAAACCTTATCTCGCACACTTCTACTCCTTTCCTTGTTGAATTCACACCATTCGGTAGTCGTGCACATTCTTTTCAAATCTTGCTCATAGCGAATAAGGCTTTCAATAGAAATAAACTCGGTGGCTAACCGTGTTATACCTGGTCTCAACAAATCTCTATCTTTGGTATATAGCTTCATTAAATTCACCACTTTGAGGCTATTGTAAATGAATGATGTGATCACCTTAGCATCATCCAATGTCTCCTTGACTGATTTCAAAGAGCCAATATCTTCAAGCATCAAATCAATGCAATGTGCTGCACAGGGAGACCAAAACAAATGTTTTCTCTTCTCCATCAACATGTGACCAGCTGCTTTGAAACTTGCCTCATTATCTGTTACAACCTGCACGATATTTTCTTCGCCAACTTCATCAACAACTTTATCCATTAGCGAGAATATATACTCAGCAGTCTTCGAGATATTAGTGGTATCAACAGAAGTATGGTAGATCATGCTTCTATCACAATAAATCATGAAATTAACAATAGGCTTTCTATTATGAGAACTCCATCCATCACACATGATCGTGCAACCATAGTGCGGCCATTTTGTTTTTATGAAGCAATATATACTCCAATTTCTTTCACTTCCTCCTCTAAATAGAGATTGCCAATCTGGTACCCTGTAGGGCCTTTTACACCTGGACCTGCCTCCGCAATAGTATTAATCATGGCTTAGTAGTAAGGACCACTATCAGCTGCATTGAATGGTATTGCATTGTAGTGAAAGAACTTCGCCACGGATTTCCCCACTTTTTTCATATTCTCAGTTGAGAACATGCTTTTGATTGATTTCTGTTTGTTGGGAACATGTAAGGATCAATACCACGAGCTGGAATTTCAGCTTCTCTCATAGTCATACTCCGACGCAATCCACGGTTACTCCCTGATCCTGAAGTTTGTGAACTACTGCCACCAATATCAACTCCTTCTGCCGATCTCCAAGCCATTTCACGACTTTCTTTCATGGCTTGTTTCAGTTGTCTTCTTTCAACTCCTTCTAAACCACCAACTTCTTCAATTTCATTATCAGAATCTTCTTCGGTCACATCATAGAAATCTTCCTCACTTAAAGATCTCATAAGTCGGTCTTTTTTAGATTTAATGGCCGCTCTTTCTTTGCTACCTTCAGAAAGATGTCTCATTATTTGAGATATCTCTTTTGATACTCGCAAGCATCCTTCCACCTGACCGGGTACATGTGCTATATGCTGCTTCAATCTAGTGATACCACCATGGACTTGTTTCCCACAATAATTGCACTTCACAAGTTTTCTACTTCCACCAACAGGGGTACCATGTTCCCATCCAATATCGCGTTGCTTTGGAGCCATACTGAAATTTAAAAAAAATTATCTGTTAAATTAAATTAAAACTAAAATTAACTAAATTAAAAAACATTAAATTAAACTCAATTAAATGAAACTACATTAAATTAAACTAAACTAGTTTATACTAGATTAAGCAACACTAACTTAATTACCTAACTTCAAAAAAATTATTAAATTACCTAACTTAATTACAAAACTTTATTAAATTAAATTAACCTAAATTAAGTTAACTAAACTAATTTAAATTAAATTAAATTCAATTAAATGAAACTAAATTAAATTAAACTTAAACTAGTTTATACTAGATTAACCTACACTAACTTAATTACCTAACTTCAATAAAATTATTAAATTACCTAACTTAATTACAAAATTTTATTTGATTAAATTAACCTAAATTAAGTTAAATTAACTTTACCTAAACTAAACTAAATTAAATGACATTAAATGCAAATTAATTAGAGAGAGAGAGAGGAACAGAGAGAGGGAGAGAGACGGAGACAGAGGAGAGAGAAGGGAACACAGTGGAGGAGAGAGAGACGGAGAGAGAGAGGGACAGAGAGAGACAGAGAGAGACTGACAGGGAGAGGGGGACAGGGAGAGAGGGACAGAGAGAGACAGAGAGAGACTGACAGGGAGAGGGAGAGAGAGACAGAGAGGGGGAGAGAGACTGAGAGGGAGAGGGAGAGAGAGATACAGAGAGAATCCGACAGAGTGAGAGAGAGAGAGAGAGAGTCCGACAGAGAGAGAGAGATACAGAGGGAGAGACAGAGAGAGAGAGTCGCTGCGGAGAGGGGGGAGAGAGAGAGAGAGAGAGCGCGCGCGCCGCTGCGGGGGAGAGAGACAGAGAAAGAGAGGGAGAGGGAGAGAGAGAGAGACTGAGAGGGAGAGGGGAGAACTTACCTGCAGACGGACGGCTACGGCGTCGCGGGGGGGACGGCAAGCGAGAGAGAGAGAGAGAGAGAGAGATCAGATCTGATCTCTCTCTCCCTCAGCGCGTTTTTAAGGGCGGAGTCACGGGCGCCGAGTCGACCCGGATCGGGTCCGACTCGGACCCGATCCGGGCCGACTCGGCGATACTCTGTTGACTCGGGCCTCCGAGTTGTACCGGAGGGGGCCGAGTCGGATACGACTCAGCCGAGTCGTATCCGACTCGGCCGAGTTTTCGATCACTGTGTTAATCTGTGCCTTTTTGGATATATATTTATTAGGATTTGACGCATATTAAACTAAGAATTTGGTTCCTCTAACATGAAGAGGAAGGTCATCCTGACATCACGTCCATCCATAGAAAACCCCATAGCTTCATGGACCCGATCCGGCCGACTCGGCGATACTCTGTTGAATCGGGCCTCTGAGTTGTACCGGAGGGGGCCGAGTCGGATACGACTCGGCCGAGTTTTCGATCACTGTGATGGGAAGATGACTCATCTTCCTACAGGGAAGGAGACAATGGAATCTTTAAACTTGGAGTAAGCTTAAAGCATATTTGTTAAGGGTTTATATTCTCTCAGTTTTTTGCTAGTTCTGGTATTCTGTGAACACTGCTGCATTAAATGCTGCTGACGTTATTAGTTTATAAAGCTCATATTTTAAATCTTTTTTGTTATGGCAGGGCTGATGATGCTCGCTTACCTTTGAGCCGCACTGTATCTATTCCTTCTAACCAATTGAACCTTTACCGTGTGGTTATCATACTACGACTTATCATCTTGTGTTTCTTCTTCCAATACCGTGTAACCCATCCTGTACCGGACGCCTACCCATTGTGGTTAACGTCTGTTATATGTGAGGTTTGGTTTGCTTTGTCATGGCTTTTAGATCAGTTCCCAAAGTGGTGCCCAGTAAACCGGGAAACATACCTTGACAGGCTTGCATTGAGGTTAGTGACATTGGCATTGAAGTTATCCCTTTCTATGATACTCAGTGATTCAAAAACCATCCAGATTAATTGATATATATTGCATGACAGATATGACAGGGAAGGAGAACCTTCACAGTTAGCTCCAATTGATATTTTTGTCAGTACTGTGGACCCTCTGAAAGAACCTCCTCTGATTACAGCCAACACTGTATTGTCAATTCTTGCTGTGGACTACCCTGTTGATAAAGTTTCATGCTATGTTTCTGATGATGGATCAGCAATGTTGACATTTGAAGCCCTCTCAGAGACTTCAGAATTCGCTAGGAAATGGGTTCCCTTCTGCAAGAAGCACAACATTGAACCCAGGGCTCCAGAGTTCTACTTTGCCCAAAAGATAGATTACTTGAAGGACAAAATTCAGCCTTCTTTTGTTAAAGAGCGCCGTGCAATGAAGGTGGGGTGGGAGGGGTGAAAGAGTCTCTCTTTCTGCGTGCGTGTGTTGTGTTGTGTGTGTGTGGAAGTAATATCCTTCAATATTTTATTGTTAAAAATTAACTTATTCTTAAAACTACTTGATGCAGAGGGAGTATGAAGAGTTCAAAGTACGTATAAATGCTCTTGTTGCTAAAGCACAGAAAACTCCAGAAGAAGGTTGGACAATGCAAGATGGCACTCCTTGGCCTGGAAATAATCCAAGAGATCATCCCGGCATGATTCAGGTATTGTCACCCATTCCACAGGTCTTGTGTTATGTCATTCTTATCTCACTTTTATCATATTTGATTTCTTAAATAATTTCATTCTTTGTTTTGGGGAAGTGCAGGTCTTTCTAGGGCATAGTGGAGGCTTGACACAGATGGTAATGAGCTGCCTCGTCTTGTTTATGTTTCACGTGAAAAGAGACCAGGTTTCCAACATCACAAGAAAGCTGGTGCAATGAATGCTTTGGTTTGTACCTTCTCTTCTCTGTTAAGCAGTAATTTCTTTTCTGCCATATATATTCTAATGGGCTTTGAATTTTACTGATATTGCCAGATTCGGGTATCTGCTGTCTTAACCAATGGCGCGTATCTTCTGAATGTGGATTGTGATCATTACTTTAATAACAGTAAGGCTCTTCGGGAAGCAATGTGTTTCATGATGGATCCTGCTTATGGAAAGAAGACGTGCTATGTACAGTTCCCTCAACGGTTTGATGGCATTGATTTGCACGATCGATATGCCAATCGCAACATTGTTTTTTTCGATGTAAGGAATTTATCTAATGTTGTATCACACTGTATGGTATATATTATACTACATATGGGGTGGACTGTTTTCTTAACAATATCATATTTTGCAGATCAATTTGAAAGGGTTAGATGGCATCCAGGGGCCTGTTTATGTGGGAACTGGATGCTGTTTCAACAGGCAGGCCTTGTATGGGTATGATCCTGTCTTGACTGAAGCTGACTTGGAGCCTAACATAGTTGTTAAAAGCTGCTGTGGCTCAAGAAAGAAGGGAAAGAATAAGAACAAAGATTACATTGACAAAAAGCGTGCTGTCAAGAGGACTGAATCCACAATTCCCATTTTCAACATGGAGGACATGGAAGAAGGTGTAGATGGTAAGGATCGCTGTTGCATGAACTCTTCAAATGTAATCTCTTATGAATTTCTTATCTTAAACAATTTTTTATGTTATTTACTGGTTTGCATGGTTTCAAAGTAGTTAGTTATTTTGCTTTTACATAGTGTCTACACAAGTGCCCACTAACCCATGCATAAACAAACAATGTTAGCACTGATATACCTGCATGCAATTTAGTTAGGCAAGTGCTAATGCATGTGTAAGCATTTTTTTGCATGCGTATGATTGTTTACTTGCATATGCATGTCTACGGGTGTGCATGAGGGTGTGAAATAATTGTACAGCTATAAATAAGTTCTCATTCTGCGTGGTCAATTGCTTGACGAGAACACTTGTAGTCTTGTATGGCATGCAAACATAATATTATCTTGTTATATGCATTTTTCTCTTGCTTAATATGTTGCATCATGATTTGCAGCTGCATTGTTTTATTTGTTCTACACATCAAACCTGTAAATGTTTACTTTATTTATTATATATTTTATCTTTCAGGTTATGAAGATGAGAGATCCCTGCTAATGTCTCAGAAGAGGTTGGAGAAGCGCTTTGGCCAGTCACCAATTTTCATTGCAGCCACCTTCATGGAGCAAGGGGGCATACCACCATCTACCAATCCAGCTTCACTGCTAAAGGAAGCTATCCATGTTATTAGCTGTGGATACGAGGACAAATCTGAATGGGGGAAAGAGGTTAGCCAATGTAGCTCTCAATATCTAGTTTCTTTGGTTGGTCCATTAATGATTATTTTTACTGAGCTTATTCCTTGCTAACCAGATTGGCTGGATTTATGGATCTGTCACTGAGGATATTTTGACCGGGTTCAAAATGCATGCTCGGGGATGGATATCCATTTATTGCATGCCTCCTCGTCCTGCATTCAAGGGTTCAGCTCCAATCAATCTTTCTGATCGTCTAAATCAAGTGCTGCGGTGGGCCTTGGGATCGATAGAGATTCTGCTCAGCAGGCATTGCCCTATTTGGTATGGTTACAGTGGCAGACTGAGGCTTCTTGAGAGGCTAGCATATATAAACACCATCGTGTATCCTCTTACATCCATCCCACTGATTGCATATTGTGTTCTCCCTGCCATCTGTCTCCTTACCGGAAAGTTTATTATTCCAGAGGTCAGTAACAACCACCCCGTAAAAGAGTTGTTTGCATGATTACAGGTTTCTCTAGTTTCATATATGTTATTTGTCGAACCTTTAACTCATCATTCTATTGGGCACCCGTTTGTATTCAAGTGAAACATGCCATATAGATCAGTTTATGGGTCACCTTTTGATGTAATATAGGATCGCAATCACCTTCGAATACAAATAAAAAAAAGAAAAACTTGGGTTTTACAAGAAATAAAATGAAAAGAGAGATTAGGGTTGGAGAAAGAACCAGATAACTTTGGGTTTCACACCTCTTACACCACGGGCTTCACACCCAAAACTCAAAGAGTACTTTCAAGAGAATTTTAACTGGAAAAAGTTTTAATTATTCATTGTCTCCTTGTTCATTGAGTTGAGCCTCTTTATATAGGCTCTTACAAAGTGAACTTCTCGGATATAACATATGTGATACTAAAAGAAAGATAAACTAAATACATCTCAAAATAAGCTAAAGCATGAAAAGACAACTGGTAACTGGCGTGATGTCCTCATCAATTCCCTCAAGGTGGGAGAAACTCGACCCTGTCGAGTGAGGACTCACCTCATGAAGCATCTCAATTGGGCCAAGGTGGTGATCGTGGCATCATCACTGGTACGTCACGTTGATACTATGATAGTGGAGGTGGAGCTGGTCTCCGTGACGGGTCGTCTGTTAAAGATGACAGCTCGATCAAGGCATAAAGAGTAGACCAAGGTGCATCATCCCTGCTGAAGACGGAGCTAATACCAGGATCCCATAGGTATCCAACTTGTAAGAAATGGAAGCAATCATCTTCAGAGGTACGCAACAAATTTGTAGGTATCATTGCAAATTGTTATCGATTTAGTGATATCATCAATATATGCAACATGCTCAACTATCTTATTTATGTCATCACTGGCGCTGTCAGACATGTGAATTTTATCAATAATCAGTTTGTCGGCACCAACTGTTGTGTCTTCAATTATACTAACAGTATTGAAAGAAACGTGGACTTCCTCAATAACCCTTGAGACGTCAACTTTATCACTAGACACAATTCTAACATGTTGACTTTCTGAAGGACACTGATAATAATAATGTCCATATCCCTTTCATTTAGAACACCTGGCCTTAGCAGTGACTAGCGTTTTGAAAGTCAAGGCTAACTTTAATGCAACATCAAAGACCTCTTCAACAGTGTCTAAGTCATAGGGGCCAGTAATCATAGCAAGTTTTATTTTAGGTCGTAAACCCCAAACATACCTAGTTACAGTCTCAGAAGGGTGCTCTCACTTCACTACGATGGGTTAAGTCCTTAAATTTGGCAATGTAATCATGAACGGACATGACTCTGATGGAGGTTGTATAGCTGGTCTAAGTAGGGGTCCCTATAATACTGACTAGTCATGATGGTTCAAGTAAACAAGCAAATGCAGTGAAGAACCCTAGAGTCAGGTAAACTAAATGTATGCACTAAACAAATAAAATACCTTAACGTTTAAATTCTAAATGCAGAGAAAAATACATTCTTAAAATGATGAAAAGTAATAAATACTGATGCAACCACTAAATTGAAGCAAATAACATTTCAACCAACAAATTATAGTAATATATTTAGTAGTTGCAAGCAATCTAACAGTTAACGGTTCAACCAACAAATTATAGCAATCTATATAGTAGTTGCAAGCAATCTAACAGTTAACGGTTCAACCAACAAATTATAGCAATCTATATAGTAGGTCAAGTTAGGATATTACCTTGAGAATGACGCTAATCGGGACAGAAACAAGCTCTGGACTGTGGTGCGCTGATCTGCTGAGCTGAATCTAGCAGACGACCGAAACTTGAAATAGAATATGAAGGCTGTAAGATGTATAGTGTTGCTCTCCACGAATCCGTTGCTTCGAAAATGGCTCGAATCGAGCTCGACGAATGTTAGGGCTTTTGGGAGATATGAACAGTAACCGGGAGGTACTGTTCACATGAACAGTAATCAGGGGGATTACTGTTCACTGTGAACAGTAATCTTTTTTTCTGTTTTTCTGTTTTCCTCTTTTTTTAATGCAAAGTAGATCTAGATAATCTAGATCTAACAGTAATCGATTTTTTGCTAAGTTGATCTAGATCTAGATATAGGATTTGGGGAAGAGAAGAAATTCGAAGGGGATTGCGACCAAAGCTCTGCTACCAAATTGATGTAATACATGATCGCAATCACCTTCGAATGCAAACAAAAAAAGAAAAACTAGGGTTTTACAAGAAATAAAATGAAAAGAGAGATTAGGGTTGGAGAAAGAACCACATAACTTTGGGCTTTGCACCCCTTACGCTGGCTTCGCACCTTTTACACTACGGGTTTCGCACCCAAACTCAAGAACACTCTCAAGAGAATTTTAACCGGAAAAGGTTTTAATTATTCTTGTCTCCGTATTCATTGAGTTGAGTCTCTTTATATTGGTTCTTACAAAGTGAACTTCTCGGATATAACCGATGTGGTACTAAAAGATAAACTAAAAACACATCTCAAAATAAGTTAAGGCATGAAAAGACAACTGGCACCTGGTGTGATGTCTTCATCACCTTTTTTTTTAAAATAATATATCTATAAGCTCTTACCTGTCATGACTCTTGTTTATATGGTGGACATGAAGTGGGAGAACACATCAGCTCAGCATCATTGCATCTACCTAATGAACATATGTTACTATAGTTTATGTTGCATTGGAAACCAATTCTCTCTCTTCTCTCTCTCTCTCTCAAGCTGCAGTTAGACAATTAGAAGTGTCTTTTCTAGGAATGAAGTACATTTAAACAAGATAGACTACTATCTTCATCTCCACACACCTTGAGGGAGGTGGTAGCTCTCATGCTCACTGATTTTTGACTGTCACTACATTATGCAAATTGCAGATGACATTTCACAAAATTTTTGTGCATGATTTTATATGCTGAAGAATGTCAATTTTGTTTTACGAGCATTTTGTGACAGTCTATGGTAGGTATGAATTTTGGATTGAACATTGTGTAGCCCAAAGTTATCTTTAGTTGGGAGAGGTTCCCTTCTTGTTCATTCAGGAGCTGGATTTCTGACCTCTCATGATTCTGAGATGCTCTTTCATGTGCTCTTCAAGTGAAGGACTATTTATTATAGGCACCTCAAAACTTTTTTACCCCCTCCCAATTTTAAAGATCCTCCTGCCAATCTTTTATCAGAGCAGAATCAAATAACTTGTGATACCCGCGTCCAAATGCTCTCTGATCTATAGCCCCTAAAAGGCCTAGCTTTTCCCTGCTTACCTTGAAATTTGAAATTCTTACCATGAAAAATATGTGCAGATAAGCAACTATGCTGGCCTGTGGTTCATTATGCTCTTCATCTCCATCTTTGCAACTGGAATTTTGGAGCTGAGGTGGAGCGGTGTCGGAATTGAAGATTGGTGGAGGAATGAACAGTTCTGGGTGATTGGTGGCACATCAGCCCATCTCTTTGCCGTGTTCCAGGGATTGCTAAAGGTGCTGGCCGGGATCGATACCAACTTTACCGTCACATCCAAGGCATCCGACGAGGATGGAGACTTCGCAGAGTTGTACGTGTTCAAATGGACGACCCTCCTCATTCCACCGACCACTGTCCTCGTTGTGAACATGGTGGGGATAGTGGCCGGGGTTTCTTATGCCATTAACAGTGGGTACCAATCATGGGGTCCCTTATTTTGCAAGCTCTTCTTCTCGATCTGGGTCATTGTCCATCTCTATCCCTTCCTCAAGGGTCTGCTCGGCCGGCAGAATAGGACGCCAACCATCGTCATCGTCTGGTCGATCCTTCTCGCATCCATCTTCTCTCTTCTGTGGGTGCGCATTGATCCCTTCACTTCTCCGAGCCAGAAGGCTGCAGCTGCCGGACAATGTGGTATCAATTGCTGATTCATTCTTCACTGGGGAAACACTTGTCGACTTATGGGTTGCATTGCATGTCCATTGCCACTGTCACCCATCAACTTACTGCGTAAATAACGAGTGGCAGAAAATATTTCTAAATGTCGAATAGCCGTATTTCATTTTGAAATGGTTTATGCAAGCAGCAAACCATTGGAGGGAGTTTTGGTTTGTTCACCTGAGCTTGCAAGAACATGAGCTTTAGGAGTGTGAATTGAAGTCCTGTTTTTATTTAAAAGATTTATTTATTGTCTTTGTGCAGTGTCAAGAACATCATACATCGCAGTTGTATGGAGTAATGTAAATTATTTTGGAGTATACTGATGCGTCAGTTACCAGTTATTTTCTTTAGCTCGGCACCTTAATTGCATGGTTGGCTGACATCTCTATTTGTTCTATGATAGAAAACTTGGGCGTTAATTCATAATTTTTCTCTCTCTTCGAGTTATCACGTATATTTGATCTCTTACCTCTCGTTCTTTGTTTTATGAATTTAATTTGAATGTGCTTTCAATTTAACCTAAGGAGAGCGGTTTCAATTAAATGTCTCCTTAATAGTTAAGAGAGGAACTTTATTAGAAGCATGCAACCCAAAATCATGTGGGAAGTGCTATATGTTCAAGTTTCGAACTTTTGTTTGAAAGAGGAAAAAGAAACAAACAAATGAATGAAAGAAATTGTAAATAATTAATGAGCTACTTACATTTTCTTTGCTAGCTTGCCAAGACGAAGGAAGGCAATAATATAGCTTATGTCATGCCCACAAGAGGCTCATTTTCATGAGCATCTCATGGTACAATCAGATCGTACCTTTTGGACTGCCTGCATTATCATCATTGGTCGAAGGAGAGAGTACGCATGCCGAGTTTGCCATCTCAACATCGAATCCAGAGGATGAAGACGAAGTTGCGTTCGACGGAGGATGTTGCAGGGCATTGACGCATGCATTTGGTTGTGTGATGATCAATGCAACCAAAACATCGACAAAAGAGATGAATATGCTCATATTCAGAGGTTTGCCAAAAGGGGAGAACATAATCCGCAATGAGGATGTTTGTCCTAGGGAGAAGAGGGCGAGAGATATCTACCTTGACTTGAGCATGTCGGTCTTTGAAAAAAAAAACTCGGCAGTATCATCTAGTCGAAGAAGGCGACTGACCTTCACAACAATGAGTTCGACAGAAGTTTTCGACCAAAGCACCAGTGAGATATCCGGTAAACGGATCCAAAGAATAGCCTTTGGAAGAGTAGTACGGGAGGGGTAAAAGGTGGGAGTCTATGGCTCCACCACGAGAGTAGCATCATCAAGGACCCATGGTCCCTGAAGGAGGACCTGATCGAGGTTCTCCGGCTAGGTGAATCGAAACAAGACAAACCCATAATTCGTTAGGATGTTCTCCCACTCTTGTTGAGGCGATCAGAGTTGAGGGAGACCATGAAATCGACCTCCCCAAGAATTTTCCAATAAGAGATAAAGACGAAGGTTATGAGCCTTCTTCGATGAGCAACGTCAAAATGATAATAGGGTCAGGGTATAGCTGACGAAGCCTCTCTAGATCAGAGGGGGAAAGAGATAGTGAAGAGATCTATTTCAGTGAACGTTGGAGAGCAGAGAGGAAGGAAAATAAGGAGGGATTTATTTGAAGAAGGATCGTGGCTATGGAAAGAGAAGGTCTGGGGGAGGGGGTGACGCTCAGGTGAAACACTAGCACCAGAGGAAGAGGGGCCATTTGTTTTTTTTTTTTAATAAAATAATTGGTATCATGAATGATAGTCGATTAATGAACTACTTACATGATGGGGGATTTTAGTGAGAAAAAATATTAGAAATGAAAGAGGATCTTCCAAGTAGTAGGGATGATAATGGGTCGGGGATGGCCCATGGGGACCCTAACCCGACTCGAAAAAGCCTGGGCTTGGTCCTGCACTGGTTCAAAATGTGTAGGGGTTGGAGCCTTAGTTTAGGGCTATTTTATTTTAGGGCCAGGGCCTATACTAGGCTAGGCCCCAACCCGACCCTGACCCTAGCCCTTAAGCAGGCCTGTTTTATGTCCTAATTATGAATCCAAATTCAATATCAAATATACACATTTTCTAATTAATATTACTGTTACACTACAAATTATTGTGGTTCATTTCAAGCAAACTGGCTGAGTTGACAGTGTCCTGAAACTATACAACAGAAGAAGCATCATGGGACTTCGCCAAACTTCTTCGTGGAATGCATAATCTCCCTGAAGTACCCCCAATCAACCAAGGCTGAGAAATTCAACTAAAAGATCTACAACATCAAACAACGTGTCGTAATAATAAGAAGAAAATTGAATCTTGTCTTATATTCATGTTATTTTTAGTAGAATTTTGAGTAGTATTGTCTCAAAATTTAAAAGTGAGAGAAAACACTCTTAAACTTGGAAAACTGTAGGCTTGAGACAAATAAGTAAGAAAAAATATGAGAATTTTTTATTTAATTTTTGAATAGCATTAAAGCCCAAATAGAGGCCCAAAGGTTTGTGTCGGGCCGATTGAATTAGGGCTCAGGACTTGATTGAGATCGATTTAAGGCCCGAAATATTTTGGAGCCGGGGCTTAGCCTATGCTCGTTTCGGCCTAGACCTATTATCATCCCTATGCCAAAGTATAGGTAACAATAACACCTTTCGTGAAAAAAAAAACAGGCACAAATTCTCTCAGAAAGAGAGGAGGTATGCATAGAGAACATCCCTCCAAAGTAGTCACTAGTATTAGCAAAGCTTTTTACGTTGGGATGAAGTAGCTGAAAGTGCATTGTACCTCTAAATATATGTAATTTTATTTTGCAGTTGAAATACATAAATGTTGTTTGATTCGAGAATGTGAAATTATTCATACTCATAATGGCTTGTGAAATTTTTGAGTAACGCTAGTCAGGTCGGGTTCTACGATCCCAAGCTAGTCAGATTAGGGGTCTACTGATTCCAAGATGGTGATTTGCCCTACTACTGATTCACACATACACACACGCCCATCTGTTGTTGAGAAACGAATTGGGAAGAAGAAAAAACACACATCAAAGACACAATTAAAGACATCAAAATTTTACATTGAAAACCCAAAGGGAGAAAAACTACGGAGACGCACGCACATTCACTATATTATCAGAGAAATCACAGGAGAAGAAGAGAGAACTTCACAGTCACTTTGTATTTACAATGACATACACACACATGACCCTAATAACAATGAAATACACCTAGAGGGGGGGTGAATAGGTGTGATTGCTAATCTAATGATTCTTTTTGAAACTAAGTATGATGAGTGATGCAACGATCTCTCAAAACAAGACTAAGAGCCGAATACCCCGTGAGAGGTTCTGAACTCCTTCCTCCCAATTCCCCTTTAAATGGGTTAGAGGTGCGCAATGCAACCTTGTTGTATGAGATAATGATCGATCAAGGCAAAATATGATGGATGAATGGTGAGATGCACACAATATGACACAAGTATTACAAGCTTGAAATAATAGCACAAATAAAGGAACAAGATCACAAGCAAGTAATTGAAAGCAATAAAGTGCAAGAGAATTTAAAGACAAAATTGACGCAAGGCAATCGCAAACACAAGAAGTTTGTTTCGAGGTTCGAGCCACCGCTCTACTCCCCGCCTTCACCTCCGTGAAGGGTTTTCACTATCCACCGAGGACGCCTTACAATGGTCTACCGAAGACCGGAGCACCGAGCTCTTACAATAACCTCTACCGAAGTGGTGTCTCCACAAGAATAAGGATCACAAGAACAATAGTGATCTCCACAAGATCACAAAACTTTCCCAAACTCTTTTACAATCTCTCACTCTTTATCAACTTCTCTATAGTATGAGTAAAGGATTTTTGGCTCTATGAAGTGTAGTGAGAAAACTTCAGTTGTAGAGTGATATTAGCAATCAAACACAACTGAAAAACAAGCTTAAAAAGAATTGAAATTGGAAGCTTTGAAAACTATCTTTCTTCTCTTTTGAAAAATAATGAAAACTTGGGATTTTTCTTGGTCAATAGTAAGGACCCATTCCCCTCTATTTATAAGGAGAGAATAGGTTAAAAACAATTTCTTTACACCTAATTTGGCCTGAAAAAGGTCTCCAACAACTCTCAAAAAGTCTGTTAAAATAGAAAATAAAAACAGATTTCAGAATTGCACCAAAGAGGAAAGAGCCGTTGGGCTTTTGCAGGCGTAGCGGTCGACCGGTCGGTCGACCGTTTGCCCTGTTCGCAAAGAGCCGTTGGACTCCGGTCGACTGCTCGGTCGACCGTTTCCTTCAAAGGAAACACAGTTTCCTTAAAGCGGTCGACCGGGCGGTCGACCCAAACAAACCGAGAGCAGACCTGCTCTCAGACGGTCGACCGGTCCGGTCGACCGTCAGACGTGCACAGACGTGCACGCCCAGGTACAACGGCCGGTCGACCGGGCCGGTCGGCCGGTCAACCTGAAACAGGAAAACTGGCAGTTTTTGAAGTTGGAAATTTTTGTAAAAATATTTTGAAAAACTTACAACTAAGTATTATGCAAGAAATAGTCTATACACATGTTTTAAACAAGATATTCAAAATGTAACAAGTTGGATACATGAATATATAAACTAAGGCATAAAACTTAGAAACAAACATTTTTAAACATAGAATTTGTAAAGAATAATCTGTGTGTGTATCCTAGAGCCAAATATCCTACACTCAAACTTTAACATTCTATTCTTACAATGTTCTAGGGACTTCAAGGCTTCAAGAGGGGCTATCTCCACATGATCTTCAATTTTGCATCTTGAGCCCAAATTGAGTTGTTTTGAGTCCAAAGTACTTTCTTTTAGGGTGTAAACCTTTTAGTATAGTTAGAACCCTGCAACACACTTAAACAATAAACGATATTAGTACAAATAACTAATATGTTTTGTAGTCATCAAAACACACTAAACATGGGTGATTGTAACCTTGGGCCAACAATCTCCCCCTTTTTGATGATGACAAAACATATAAGTTATTTAAACAAAAATGGAAGAGGAGCTTGGAAAGCTCCCCCTCAAATAATGCTATGTATATATCAAGAATGTAAACACACATAAAGCATTGAAAAACATATTGTCATAAAACTCAAAATAATGAACAAAATTATATCTTTTTCTCTCAAAACTCAAGTAAATAAACAAACTTATTTCTTTTTCTCTCCCTTTTTGTCATACATCAAAAGGGTTAAAAACAAAACAAAGTATTAAAGAGAATTTTATCTTTAAGAATCCATAATGCAAACATTCAACTCACCACAAATAAATGAAAATCTAGCATAATCTAGAGGTTTAGTAAAAATATCGGCAAGTTGAAAATCGGTAGAAACATAATCAATATCAATATCACCTTTCTCATAATGATCTCTAAGAAAGTGATACCTAATGTCAATGTGTTTGGTTTTACTATGTTGATTTGCATTCTTTGTCATGTGAATAGTACTAGTATTATCACAAAATATTTTAACATGATCAAAGTGTAAATCATAGTCAAGGAGAGTATGTTTCATCCAAAGAACTTGTGCACAACAAGCTCCGGCTGCAACATACTCCGCCTCGGCGGTTGAAAGGGATACCGAATTTTGCTTTTTGGAAGACCAAGATACAAGACAATTACCTAAGAATTGACATGTTCCACTTGTGCTCTTCCTATCTACCCTACAACCCGCATAGTCGGCATCCAAAAAACTCTTCATTTCAAATAATCCGGTTTTAGGATACCACAAACCCATTTCAATAGTGCCCTTAAGGTATTTAATTATGCGTTTAACCGCAATTATATGAGATTCTTTAGGACAAGATTGAAAGCGTGCACAAAGACAAACGGAAAACATAATATCCGGCCTACTAGCCGTCAAATAAAGCAAGCTACCTATCATGCTACGATATAATTTAATGTCTACACTTTTACCTTGTTCATCCTTATCAAGCTTGGTAGTTGTTGCCATGGGAGTTTTGCTTACTTTAGATCCTTCAAGCCCGAACCTTTTGATTAATTCCTTTGTGTACTTGGCTTGATTGATGAAGATCCCATCCTTCCTTTGCTTGATTTGGAGTCCAAGGAAATAGTTGAGCTCCCCCATCATAGACATTTCAAATTCATCCTTCATGCATGATTCAAAAGCTTGGCAAAGAGATTCATTAGTAGAACCAAAAATAATATCATCAACATATATTTGCACAATGAGAATATCATTTTTAACATGTTTTGTAAACAATGTGGTGTCAATTTTACCTTTCTTAAAACCATTTGAAATCAAAAATGAAGAAAGTCTTTCATACCAAGCCCTAGGGGCTTGTTTTAAACCATAAAGAGCTTTATCTAATTTAAACACAAAATCCGGATGTGTAGGATCAACAAACCCAGGGGGTTGTTCAACATACACCTCCTCTTCAATAAAACTATTTAGGAAGGCACTTTTAACATCCATTTGAAACAATTTAAAATCTTTATACGAGGCAAATGCTAGTGTCATCCGTATGGCTTCAAGCCGTGCTACGGGTGCAAAGGTTTCTTCAAAATCGATTCCTTCGATTTGAGTGTAATCTTGGGCAACTAACCTAGCTTTATTCCTAACAACGTTACCGATTCATCCAACTTGTTCTTAAAGATCCACTTAGTATCAATTGTTGGTCTATCGTGGGGCCTAGGAATAAGGTGCCAAACTTGTTGCGCTCAAATTGATTGAGCTCCTCTTGCATGGCTAGCAACCATATGAATCGGCCTCGACTTCGAGGACGTTCTTGGGTTTAACATGTGAAATAAATGCATAATGTCCACAATAGTCATGAAGTTTAGAGCGAGTGGTTACCCCTTTTGATACTTCACCTATGACGAAGTCCTTGGGATGATGAGGATTGTATCTCCAACCCTTTGGAAGTTGTTGAGTAGGCTCCATGTCAATTGATTGAATTTCATGTCCTTGAGCCTCTTCTACTTTAGCTTCACTTCCTTCATCATCCTTTGGCTTATCTCCCATAGTAGGTGTATCCTCCAAGGTCACTTTCTCCAAGCCTTCATCCAAAGCATCTATTTCTACAACATTCTTAACAAACAAGTTAGATTCCTCAAACTTAACATGTATAGATTCTTCAATAGTCAAAGATGATTTATTGAAGATTCTATAAGCCTTACTTGTATTAGAATACCAACAAAAATTGCCTCATAAGCTTTAGCATCAAATTTTCCTAAATTATCTTTAGTATTTAAAACAAAACATTTGCATCCAAAAACCTTGAAATATGAAACATTTGGTTTTCTAGAAAAGTACATTTCAAAAGAAGTTTTTGAAGTATTTTTACACAAGAAAATACGATTTGATATATAGCATGATGTATTTACGGCCTCGGCCCACAAATAATGTGGTAGACCATATTCACTTAGCATTGTCCTAGCCATCTCTTGTAAGGTTCGATTTTTCCGTTCAACTACTCCATTTTGTTGTGGAGTTCTAGGACAAGAAAGTTCATGCTTAATTCCATGTTCTTCACAAAAAGTGGTAAATGGTAGGTTAATGAACTCACCTCCTCTATCACTTCTTATTCTTAAAATTGAAGACTTCTTTTCTTTTTTAACTCTTTTCTTAAAAATTGGAAATATGAAAATGCTTGATTTTTGTGTTCAAGAAAGAAAACCCATGTAAAACGAGAAAAGTCATCAACCAAAACAAATGCAAATCTATTCCCACTTAGACTTTTGGTTTGAGTAGGGCCAAATAAATCCATGTGGATCAACTCCAAAGGACGTGATGTCATGATATCCTTAATTGACTTGAAAGAAGACTTAGTTTGTTTCCCAAATTGACATGCGTCACAAACTCGGTCCTTTTCAAAATTCAAATAAGGAATACCTTTCACCATTTCCTTTGTGTTAAGCCTAGATATATGGTCAAAAGAAATATGGCCTAATCTTCTATGCCACAACCAAGAGTCATCATCGAGGGCTTTTAAACAAGTAATGTTACAAGACATATTTAACATATCAATCATATAAACATTGCTTTCACGAAAACCAGAAAATACACAAGCATTAGAAATTCTATCAATTACTTTACAAGCTACATTATCAAAACAACATCAAAACCTTTATCACAAAGTTGACTAACACTCAAGAGGTTATGCTTGAGTCCATCAACTAAAACTACATTTTCAATTAAAGGGGATGTGCCAAGTTTTACATTACCAATACCGATGATTTTACCCTTGGCGTCATCTCCGAAGGTGACGGTGCCACCTTCATGGTATCTTGATAGGGTTGCAAAGTTGTTGATGTCCCAAGTCATGTGCCTTGAGCAACCACTATCAAGATACCACAATCCTCTACGTCGTTGCGCTTTGGAAGGTACCTACATCATTTAACAAATTCGTTGATTTTGGTACCCAAACTTTCTTGGGTCCTTGGAAGTTAGTGTTTCGAACCCAAACATTATGATGAGATGCACTTAGTCTATCATAACAAAAATTAGCTAAGTGTCCTTTCCGCCCACAATGTGAACATGAGAATACTTTACCATACATGAATGCATGATGTGTGTGTGGAGTGTGAGCATGTGTGTGTGAGGTGTGAGCATGCCTTGGGGGTTTGCCACGATGTAAAGGTTGTGTGGTATGAACATGGGCATGAGCATGGTAAACATTTTTCTTAGGGGCTTGTTTCTTAGGAAACATGGCCTCTATCTTCTTCTTATCAAACTCACAATTTTTCAAAACAATTCCTAATGAGTCTATTCTTTCTTTAAGCATGGTAATCTCATTAGTATCAACTAGTGGGGACTTACCTTTTCAAGAAATCTTATACTTGTCAAATCTTTTTGAGTGGAAACAAGAGTGGAAAGTAATTCATCCTTTCTTTAGAAAGAGTAAAAACTTGTTGATTAAGGGATTCATTTTCCTTTTTCATTTTTAAATACTTTTTCTTAAGAAAATCATAGTTATGTGATAATTCTACAAAGGCTTCTCCTAATTCATCCATGGAAAGTTCATCATTAGGAGAAGTGGAAGGGGTTACCTTGCTTGTGCTTTCATTTGCCATGAAGCACATGTTGGCGGTGTCAATTTCCTCCTCGGATTCACTCTCGGAATCCCATGTTGCTTTCATTGCCTTCTTCTTGTAAGGCTTCTTGGATGTGGAGGGCTTCACCTTATCCGGACAATCCGCTACGATGTGTCCCGGTTTTTGACAATTGAAGCACACGATCTTTCTTTCTTCTTTGCCTCCTTGCCATCTCCTTCTTCCTTGAAATTTTGCCTTGTTATACATCCTCCGGACGTTCTTCACAAGAAGTGAGAGCTCTTCGTCATCTTCTTCTTCATTATCTTCGTCGGAGTGGATGGTTTGACTTTTGAAGGCTATAGTCTTCTTTTGGAAGGAGCCATATCCTCCCTTGCTTTCCTCTCCATCTCATGGGTTTTGAGGTTCCCAATGAGACCTATGAGCTCCATCTCTTCTTTGTCATTGAGTCCTTCAAGGTAGTTGCCTTTACTTCCCATGAAGGAGGAAGAGCCCGGATGATCTTTCTCACCTTTTGATCATTATCAATACCATCACCTAGAGAAGAAAGTCCATTAGTGATCTTAGTAAATTTTGTAACCATATCATCTATGGTTTCATGTTCTTGCATGCAAAAATTTTCATATTGGGACCGAAGAAGGTCAATCTTAGCCCTCTTCACTTGTGAGGTCCCTTCATGTGTAACTAGCAAATGTGTCCAAATTTCATATGCGGACTTGCAATGAATCACTCTAGCTATGTCATCATCATTAAGGGCTTGAAGTAGTGCATAGTGAGCCCTAGCATTGGCATCAAATTCTTTGGTCTCTATTTCGGACCAAGTGGATTCATCACCGGGGGGTGCACTAAAGGGTTTGGTCACGGCCTTTGCAACTCGACTACCTAGAGATTGCAAGAAAACGGTCATCTTAACCTTCCATATGGGAAAGTTAAGTCCATCAAACTTAGGGGGTGTCTTAATACCATCGGCCATCTTTACTAAGTGAGAAAGAATGAAATGATTAGCAATATTAGGATCTTTCTAGGGTTGTTAAGCCAAGAGCCTAGTAACCAAGCTCTGATACCAATTGAAATACACCTAGAGGGGGGTGAATAGGTGTGATTGCTAATCTAATGATTCTTTTGAAATTAAGTATGATGAGTGATGCAACGATCTCTCAAAACAAGACTAAGAGCCGAATACCCCGTGAGAGGTTCTGAACTCCTTCCTCCCAATTCCCCTTTAAATGGGTTAGAGGTGCGCAATGCAACCTTGTTGTATGAGATAATGATCGATCAAGGCAAAATATGATGGATGAATGGTGAGATGCACACAATATGACACAAGTATTACAAGCTTGAAATAATAGCACAAATAAAGGAACAAGATCACAAGCCAGTAATTGAAAGCAATAAAGTGCAAGAGAATTTAAAGACAAAATTGACGCAAGGCAATCGCAAACACAAGAAGTTTGTTTCGAGGTTCGAGCCACCGCTCTACTCCCGCCTTCACCTCCGTGAAGGGTTTCCACTATCCACCGAGGACGCCTTACAATGGTCTACCGAAGACCGGAGCACCGAGCTCTTACAATAACCTCTACCGAAGAGGTGTCTCCACAAGAACAAGGATCACAAGAACAATAGTGATCTCCACAAGATCACAAAACTCTTTCCCAAACTCTTTTACAATCTCTCACTCTTTTACAACTTCTCTATAGTATGAGTAAAGGATTTTTGGCTCTATGAAGTGTAGTGAGAAAACTTCAGTTGTAGAGTGATATTAGCAATCAAACACAACTGAAAAACAAGCTTAAAAAGAATTGGAATTGGAAGCTTTGAAAACTATCTTTCTTCTCTTTTGAAAAACAATGAAAACTTGGGATTTTTCTTGGTCAATAGTAAGGACCCATTCCCCTCTATTTATAAGGAGAGAATAGGTTAAAAATAATTTCTTTACACCTAATTTGGCCTGAAAAAGGTCTCCAACAACTCTCAAAAAGTCTGTTAAAACAGAAATAAAAACAGATTTCAGAATTGCACCAAAGAGGAAAGAGCCGTTGGGCTTTTGCAGGCGTAGCGGTCGATCGGTCGGTCGACCGTTTGCCCTGTTGGCAAAGAGCCGTTGGACTCCGGTCGACCGCTCGGTCGACCGTTTCCTTCAAAGGAAACATAGTTTCCTTAAAGCGGTCGACGGGCGGTCGACCCAAACAAACCGAGAGCAGACATGCTCTCAGACGGTCGACCGGTCCGGTCGACCGTCAGACGTGCACAGACGTGCACGTCCAGGTACAACGGCCGGTCGACCGGGCCGGTCGGCCGGTCAACCTGAAACAGGAAAACTGGCAGTTTTTGAAGTTGAAAATTTTTGTAAAAATATTTTGAAAAACTTACAACTAAGTATTATGCAAGAAATAGTCTATACACATGTTTTAAACAAGATATTCAAAATGTAACAAGTTGGATACATGAATATATAAACTAAGGCATAAAACTTAGAAACAAACATTTTTAAACATAGAATTTGTAAAGAATAATGTGTGTGTGTGTATCCTGGAGCCAAATATCCTACACTCAAACTTTAACATTCTATTCTTACAATGTTCTAGGGACTTCAAGGCTTCAAGATGGGCTATCTCCACATGATCTTCAATTTTACATCTTGAGCCCAAATTGAGTTGTTTTGAGTCCAAAGTACTTTCTTTTAGGGTGTAAACCTTTTAGTATAGTTAGAACCCTGCAACACACTTAAACAATAAACATTATTAGTACAAATAACTAATATGTTTTGTAGTCATCAAAACACACTAAACATGGGTGATTGTAACCTTGGGCCAACAAACAACACATCTCTTTTTATGCGAAAAACTAAGGTTATAAGTTCTGAAATCACCAAACTGTCCTTGATGTGTTGTCAAAGTATCACGAGCTACGAAGCTTTTAGATTGGACCACTTTTTCACCATGCATCTCCGAGGTGCTACTCTGCACTGTCGCTTCGGAGTGCTCATCCGCCTAGATGCTTCGGAGTGCTCCTCTAGAGTGATACCAAGCTGCTATTCTACCAAGACTCCGACCTTACCCTCAACCTGAAACTCCAAATTCACCCAACCTCTTTACCAAGAGTGCTTCGGCCTCGCTCTGAGATATGTAAGAAGAGCTTTTCAAAGTAATTTTGTTTTGGGGCTCCGTCCCCGAGCCTCCGGGAGGGAGGCTCCCTGCCTCCCTTCCAACCTCACAGTGACCTGAACGCGTAGGTCGATCCGCGTCGACTCTGCGTAGGGCGACAAATCGTCAAGGTAATAATTAGATCCATAACTTAACACTACTCACCCTTGCAATTCCTAAGATTAGTCTACTTCACTACTTCACTTGCACTTTTTTTGATATGCCAACATGAGCGTGCTGGGCTTTCTTACCCACTGTGCTCTTATTTTCTTAACAAGAAACTTTTCATATTTGCATATGTTTTGTCAATTGATCAATGGTCTGTTTGATTGTTGTAAGTCGCAAGTCACAAACTCTTTTGCAGTAGTAAATGAGTTACATTCATGTGTTGCGTGTTTTATTCTAGGGCTTGATGCATGTTATGCGAGTACAAATTCTTGATTACTTGCGATCCCTTTGGACTTGTATTATATTTACGATCGGGCCTATATATTGTGATTCATTTATGGTCATTATCGTAACTCATTGAACTGGTATTATACTTGTATTAGATATGCCTAGATACGCTCTTGCTTCGCTTGGCTTCGCATAACTAGTTAATAATTAATTTATTATTATAATAAATATAGTTGTGAAGAGTTTAAAATATTTAACTATACTGTATTCCTATATCATGTTACATGGCCGGGTGATTGCCTGACATATGATGTTGTAACTCTGTATTCAACTTACCTGACACCGACATGTTAATGACCTAACATTTGATATCTGACACGTGACAATTGACATGTAACCACCTGATACATGATACTTGTTACTTGGTATTGATATACTTGATCTGATGTTGTGACACCATACTAGATACTATTACACTGGACACTTGTATTTCATTGCCCACACATGATTATCATTTTAAGGGGACTTGACACTTGTTACTCTGTTATATACCTGAATTCTTGTACTCCTGTATTTAACATGTTCCTCATGTTATAATAATCTTGTTAATTCCCGTAAAATGATCATTATGGACACAATTGTAATAATTAAACAACTTACACTGGAATGGGGGAAACTAGTATCGATATAATCTCCATGTTTATGATAGTCTTAAGTGTCGCGCGACCACACTTAGGATTCATTTGGAGGCCACCAAGTATTTTCGTGGGGTATGCTGGTACCCATACTCACCTGACTTCCTTCCGGGTTTGCAGCAAGCCCTTGGGCCTATTCCTGTGGGAGCAGCGATACCCTGCTCCAATTCAGGCGTACAATAAGTCCCGACACCTAGCGGTAATTTCGGTTCAGCTCCGGATACTCCTTGGTCGTTGTCTCAGGCATTACGAGACACAATTTTAGCATGATTCATCGATCTTCATCAGTTTTCAATAACTTACTCTCTAGTATATATGCGGAGGTATGTGGAATAGGATGCGTGTCGATGTATACAAATCAGACGAATCTTAATAATATAATAACATGTTACGGACATCTGACTAGTGGCATACTTGATCTATACTTGTGAGACTTTTGACACAGTATATTATCCAGCTCGCCACTTACATGTGATATCTGTGCTACTTTTTGAATTACTTGACTTGCTTATTTTCCTGATTTTCATACCGTTTCCTTATTCTGTTATTGTGAAGGCAATATATGAACTCAGATTACTGTGACATGAGGTGTAGGGTATATATATGAGAATTTTTTATTTGAATTATTCCTTCGATGTACTAATCTCATAGATCGGTAATTTAGACTTGTATACTGGTCTCCCCATAGTTACTTTACTTATTGTCTCATTACTTGTTCATATGTGCTTATATTCACGATACACCTTTCATGTACACGTGTGCCTGATATGCACGCCACTTGGCCTCATCTCTTATACTCGCTGGGTTGCATTTGATAACCCTGGACCCGTATGTCCAGATTTTGGAGTGTGGAGAGTAGTGGATCCTTCCGTGGCGATTAGATTAGCATAACAAAAGCTTGGATTATCATCGCTGCTCTTTCCTCCTAGCTCTTCTCCTGAATGGCTCACGAGACTCCTCTTGCTGCTCGTGAGCACCTCTCAGCTTTGATTATGTATATCTCTTTTTAAATTATACTTTTGTATCCTCTGGTATGTAATGTTCCTATAATATATATCACTCTCGGTGATAACTATATACTTGTACTTTTCTGTTGGAATGTATATTACCTCTGTGCTTCCGTACTCTGATTCTTACCTGTACTGATATTTAGCGTATATATGTGAGGGTATTTTCGCCCTGCATATATACATCACAGCAACGTCTCCGTATCCGCGGGATCGGGGCGCTACAGGGTGGTATCATAGTTTAGGCTCTCACATCTTCAGTACAACCAGTCGGCAGATTAATGAGATATTAATTTGTAACTGGAGAGCACGGGTCTTGGCTATACATTTCAATCACAAGTGCGATGTTATCTATTCCTTCCTCACAATCTATTTCTTAGATCCTGAGTCCCTTCTATCTTTTACCTTCAGCTTCTTTCCATCATCCCTTCAACCAACTCAGACATGGACAGACCGGGAGATCGTAGCAGTTCTTGTACTTCCTGTGATGGTTTTGGTGGAGTGAGTGACAACTTGATAGAGGTACTCCAGAGCATGGTAAAATGCCAGCAACAACAATTGAGATATGCACCCAAGTCCTCACCATGGCCCAGGGACTGGAGAAGAAAGACAATAGCCAGGTACCGAACAAGGCAGTAAAGCGGCCATTCTGACAGAAGGATAGAAGGAACCTGGGCAGATCTAACAATGCCCCGTAGGCCAAACGACCATTCCGACTTCTCCATCAGCATGCGGTATGCAGTTTTTGCCCAAAACCCAGACACATTAAACATGATTGCCGGAAAAGAAACAGATTATGCTTATCTTGTGGGTCAGAAGGTCATTGGATAAGAGATTGTCCATTCGTGAGGATAGGGAATGCTACTCCGGTTCGACCAACACTTCCAGTACCGCCAGTGATAAGGAACCAGGGACCAACTAGCAGAGGAGCTCCACTACCCTCCCAACGGCATGCATTTAGTCAGGACCAGGAAGATAGGAGAATTGGAGTAGATGTCGAAAAGAGCCAAGTCTATCATTTCACCACAGAAGAACCCAAGGCATCACACGAAATAGTGGCAAAATGTTATGCCTAATACCCAGAACTAGAACTCTGAGGATGTCACCGTGACCACTACCCCCAACCTTTTGCGTCTTGAGTTGGTAATTTTCCTTACCCCTTTTTTTTTCCACTTCATTATATTATCATCGTTGACCCTAGTCTCTTCCGTATTCATCTCCTTCCTTGAAGAAATTTCGAGGAAAAATTTTTTGATAGGTGGGTAGATTGTACACCCTGTTCCCAGAATACGTACCTAGATACGTGTACTGATTTTTTGATCTTATTTTTTTTTTTTCTTCCCGTATTTGTTTTTGGTTTGTGATTATTTATATTATTTGGTATCAGATCTGGATTCTCATACCTAAAGTTAGCCCTGGTCTGGACCGGGAACCCGATACCAGTGTACTACCCAATTAGACCTTTTCAGTAGTCTGATTTGACCAATTTCAGTTTCAGATACTGTTTTCATATTTTAGATTTTTTATGATTTTTGAAATTTTCAGAATTATTCTGCAAAATCTTCAAAAACAGGTGACGATCGGTGTCGCTGACCGATTCCCAAATATTTTAGTTATCAAATGAAGTTTAGTTTCTAGAAATGTCCTTCGCATTACTTCTTAGAATTGTATTTTCTATCTAAATATATTTTTGGGGATTTTGCTGGGAAATCAACTGGTTTGGTGTCTACCGGTATTACCAGTTAATTTCATGATTTTTAATTTGAAAATCAGATTGAATTTCTTGAATCAGATTTCACCATGAATCTTAAAATATTATTTTCTATTTTTTACAATTTTTGGGAACATTTCTGGAACAGTCAATTTTTACCCAGTTTAAATAATAATATTATTTTTCTTTCCTTTCTTTTCTTGCATTTTTCCTTCTCAACTCCTATACTTCATACCCCATGTCATTCAATTAATTTAATTATTTAATAATATATATATTTATTAATTTTTCCATATTTCTTTTTCTTTTCTTTATTTTTCCTTTCCTTTCTTTTTTTTCTTCTTTCATTTTTCTTTTTCTTTCTCCCCTACCTGCTCCCCTGTCTCTCCCTTTACCCTGCAGCCGCCCACACCCCTCCCTCTCCTCCACTATATACAAACCCCTCTCCCTCCCCCCTTCTCTTTTCTTTCCTCATTTTTCTTTCTTCTCATTCTCTCCATCTCTTTTCTCTTTCACTCTCCCACCGACTCCTCTCCTCTCCCTTCCCCATGACGGTCGCCTCCACCAGCACCATCCCAGCCGCCGCCCTCCCCTAAGTCGATGCCACTACCCCAGACCCCCTTTCCTCTTCCCTACCTCCCTCCTCTTCAACCACCCCCTTCCCTTCTCCAATTTCATTATAACCCATCACCACCACCTTCACCTCCTTCTTCAAATTCACCATCAATACTCTACCACCTCCTCCACTTCCACCACCCTACCACCACATCCACCTTCTCCTCCAATTCCCATCACCACCTCCAACTCCTCCCCACACCACCACCATTACATAACCCTCATCAACCTCCACAAACAACAACACCACAACACGCCACCCCTTCCTCTCCGAGCCCACCCGCACGCCGCCCCCTTCGCGCGCGCCGACGCCTCCCTGGCCATCGCCGGTGGCCAATAGGCCCAGGCCGCACCCCTCCCCCTTCGCTTCTTCTTTCTTTATTCTTTTCTTTCTTTCTTCCTTCCTTTTTCTTTTTCTTTTTCTTTCTTTTCTCTTTTACCCCTTCTTTTCCAGCAAACTCTCTCTCACCTTCTCTCACCATCCACTTAGTCTCTCTCCCCCCTCTCCCGTGCGCGGTGCACGTGCTCCACGGAGTCCCGGATTCTAGCTCAGTATCGCATTCCGATTTTAGGTGAGTATTTCACTTTATGTTGGGCGAGTACTTTCTTTGTGTTGTTTTATGCCTTACTAGTTCTATTCTAGGGTTTACCACATATTTTGCGAGTGCTTTCTCATGCTATTTCGTGTATTGTAAGTTCTATACTAGGGCTTGATGCATGTTATGTGAGTATAAATTCTTGGTTACTTGCGATCCCTTTGGGCTTGTATTATTATTTCCGATCAGGTCTATATGTTGTTATTCATTTGTGATCGTTATTGTAACTCATGAACTGATATTATACTTGTATTAGATATGCCTAGATACCTCTCGCTTCGCATAGTGAATTAATAAATTAATTTATAATTATTATAGATATGGTGTGAAGAGTTTGAAATATCATGTTATTGGCTGGGTGATTACCTGACATATGATGTTGTGACTCTGTATTCAACTTACCTGACACCGACATGTTAATTACCTGGCACTTGATATCTGACTCCTGACAATTAACATGCTACCATCTGATACATGACACTTGCTACTTTGTATTGATGCACTTGACCCGATGTTGTGACACCAGACTAAATACTATTAAACCAAATACCTGTATTCATTACCCACACATGATTATCATTTTATGGGGACTTGACACTTGTTATCCTGTCATATACCTAAATTTCTGTACTCCTGTATTTAACATGTTCCTCCTGTTATAACAATCTTGTTAATTCCCGTAAACTGATCATTATGGACATAGTTGTAATAGTTAGACAACTTACACTGGAATGGGAGAAACTGATGAGTACCAATATAGTCTCCATGTTTATGATGGTCTTAAATGTCGCGCGGCCACACTCTTAGGATTCACTTGGAGGCCGCCAAGTGTTTCTATAGGGCATGCTGGTACCCCCAACTCTCCTGACTTCCTTCCGGGCTCGCAAGAAGCCCTGGGCCTATTCTGTGGGAGCAGCGATACCCTGCTCCAATTCGGGCATATAATAAGTCTGGGTACATAGCGATACACTCCGGTTCAGCTCTGATACTCCTAGGTCATTGTCCCGAGCATGTACGGGACCTATTCTAAGCATGATTCGTCGATCTTCATTAGTTTCTAATAACTTACTCTCTAGTCTGTATGCGGAGGTATGTAAAATGGGACGCATACCGATGTAACAAATCGGATGAGTTTTAATAATATAATAACATGTTACAAACATCTGACTAGTGACATACTTGATCTATACTTGTGAGACCTTTAACACAATATATTATCCTGCTCACCACTTACATATGATATTTATGCTACTTTGTTGAATCAGTAGACTTGCTATTTTTCGGGTTTTCATACCATTTCCTTATTCTGTTATTGTGAAGGCAACTCAGATTATATGAACTCAGATTACTGTGATGTGAGGTGTAGGATATATATAAGGGTTTTCTTATTTGGATTATTCCTTCGATGTACTAATCTCACGGATCAGTAATTTGGGCTTGTATAACTGGTCTCCCCATAGTTACTTTACTTACTGTCTCATTTCATGTTCATATGTGCTTAATTCACGATACACCTTTCATGTGCACGTGTGCCTGATATGTATGCCACTTGGCCTCATCTCTTGTACTTGTTAGGTTGCATCTGACAACCTTGGATCCGTATGTCCAGATGTTAGAGCGTGGAGCGTAGCAGATCCTTCCATGGCGATCAGAGTAGTGGAGCGGAAGCTTGAATTGTCACCATAGCTTTTTCCTCCCAGCTCTTCTCCTGATTGGCTCTCGAGACTGCTCTTGTTGCTCGTGGCACCTCTCAGCTTTTGATTATGTATATATCTTTGTAAATTGTACTTTTGTATCCTCTGGTGATGTAATGTTCCTGTAATATGTATCACTCTTGGTGATAACTATGTACATATACTTTTTTATTGGAATGTATATTACCTCTGTGCTTCCGCACTCTGATTCTTGCATGTACCGATGCTTAGCGTATATATGTGAGGGTATTTTCACCCTGCGTATATACGTCGCAGTAACATCTCCGTACCAGCGGGATCGGGACGTTACATTAAATAAGCATTTATCCTTACTGACAATTAGAGAATTATTGTGTTTTGAACTTCAAAAGATATATTCATCCTAACACATAAATCCTTCCATGGCTTAGTATATTGGACTCTGAATAGGATATCTATTGGCAAATAGTCAGTGAAAGAATCATGAAACGCCGCAAGTTGCTTGTGCAGACCAATAGTTCTATCAATTTTAACTAATTGTTAATTGGACAAGTTAACGGTTAATAGTAATTATACTGATAGTAGAGTAATAGGTGAGTGAATATGGAATTTATGATGAATTGTGAATATTATTTAATTGATAAAATATTCATAGACATTAATTGAAAAGAAAGATTTCCTTAGAGTGATATCAAAAGTTAGGAAATCAGAATGATAGGACTCGTATTATCATGATCGGTATTAGCGAAAATCCAAACAGTTTCAGAGTTTAACTCAATCCATGAATAGTTGAAGATAATTGTTATATATATAAATCTTGGTGCGACCACATTGGTTACATCATATCAAAGATATTTAAGGAATGGTTGATTGTTAGTTCTTATTTAATTATAGGTTAAATCAAGAAAGTTACATCTCATTAATAAGTATGTAAGTCAATTCCTCTTTTCTTCCGGTCTCAACGTATATATACGTCTAGCCAGGCCCTCTATGCATGTAATACTTTTGCATACCGATAAATATGTTATGTCTATTGTAGAATTCTACTATAGTAGAGATTTTCACCAATAGTCAAGCATGTTGGCCCAGAGACCTTCACTCTAGTTTTGATGATGATAACTCATGTAGTTATAGTTTACTAAAAATCTTGTGATGTTTAGTTTCAGATATTTAACCAAGATATTAGTAGGTGATTAGCTTCAACAAAGGTGTTTTGGAGCTTTCACATGGTGATTCAAGAGCCCGATCGTCAAAGTTCATATCTAGCACTCGTTGGAGTCAAGCTCGGTGGATCACGTTTGGATCGAGTCGACTTGGAGATGGCGCTCTACAAGAAGACTTCGGTACAGTGTTTAGTTTATAGTTTAGATCATTTGTTAAAGATTAGATAGTGTGATATGCTCAAGTTCACAACACACACACTTGTTTCAAGTTTCATGTTTATTGGTTTTCGGTTTTTGATTAATCAATCTTGGTTTTCATGAATAGATAGAATCAAAACAAGTTTCATGATTTAATGTATATTAGATTTGTTCTATATATACATGTATGCTTCAACTATTTAAACCAAACTTAGTTTGATAGTCTATTTCATGAGTTGGAGTTTTGGTATTTTAACAAAACTTATTTTGGATTTTAAGTCAAAAACATTGATATATATATCTTTATATGTATATTGGATTATATCCATATACATCTTGCTAAAAGTTGTTTCAATATCATATTTTTGTATTAGGATGAGTCTTGGACAAAAACGATTTCCATTTCAAAAATCCTAGTTTTAGAAAATACGGAATTTGGTTTTCGGCAAAATTTCAAGGCAAAATTTCAAGGACACAAAAATGATTCAAATAGTTTGAAATATGTTTTGAATTTTCTCACACATATTGTATTTCAAAGAGAATATAAGAACTTATTTTTGTGAATTTTTAGAGATTTTATGAGATTTATTTGGTAATTAAAAACCAGTTTTTAAATCCTACATTCAGATCTGCCAGGCTCTGGCGGTCGGACCGGGCCGTCGACCAGACCCAGAGTCGGTCGACCGGACTGGTCGATCGACGTGCACAAGGACGTGCACGCAGGTTAGCCCCTTGGGCGGTCGACCGACTGAAGTCAACCCACTCTCAGGTTGGCTCGGTCAACCGGGCGGAGAGCGTGTTCTCTTGGTTCTGGGCGCGGTCGACCGGGCGGTCGACCGGCAGGCTCAATGGTCACTTTTTTGACCGTTGGCCGGTCGACCGGCTGGTCGACCGGAAGGTCAAAACTGACCTTTCTGTCAGCCAATGGGTAGATTTTGTAATGGGCTATTATACCCATTTGAGAGATGTTTCTCCACAAGTTTTTAGAGAAAAAATTTCTACAGTCTCTAGTGTTTTATTACAAGTTTTAAAAGAGTTTTAGAGATTTAAAGGTTTGATCTTTATTTTATTTTAAAGGGTTGAAAAAATCAAAGAAAAATATAGATTTGGGATATTTTCTTTGTTCTTCATTTCTATCAAATACTAGTTTCTTTCTCATGTATTTTCTTTGTGTCTTTATTTCCAAACTCTTTATTTTTCACACTTGAGCTTATCTACTATCCTATCTATTAGGATCTTTGTTTTTGTAGGAAAGGAATTGGTTTGTGGTCTTTGATCACCAAGTTGTAAAACCCTCCTACTGTGTTATCCCTTTGTGTAGAGGTTGATTTTTAGAGTGGTGACTTTGTACCCTATCCCTCTAGTGAGAGGTGATTTGTTGTTTGGCTTTGTGCCTATCTCTCATTTGTGAGGTGATTTGTGGTGGCTTTGTGCCTAGCCTCTAAGTGTAGAGGTTGTGTGTAATTGAGAGAGGAGTTGTGTACTCCGGTTGTGTTACCCAAATCCTCAGGAGGTTCCCTGTGTGGGAGTCCTGTGTGGACAAGTTAGTGGAATCCCTCTGTGTGAAGGCGGGGACGAGAGCTGTGTGCTCGAACCTCGAAAACATATCCGTGTGTTAGCGATAATCCACTTTCTCTTACTCTTTCTCTATTACTTTGTGCCTTACATCATTTCATATGCTCATTCATATATTATATCTTGGCTTGTTTGTGTGTGCCTCACTTGTGTTTAACCACGAGAGGTTATATAGCACCTCAACTCTTATTCGAGGAATCAAGAGGAGTTAGTCCAGAGCTTCTTCACCGGGAATTCGGCTACACTCGTTGGTTACATTAAGTGTGTTGCAATTTTAGATTTAATTTCCGCATTTTGTCCATTAGATTAGCCGTACACCTATTCCCCCCTCTATGTGTACTTACAATTGGTATCAGAGCCTACGCTCCTGATATTAGGTTTAACCACCTAGGAGTGTGATCTTGGTTTTGCTAATCTATCATTACATTTGCACACGTATATTGTTTACACACACTCATGGATTGCTTGACACCTCCATGTTGATGTTTCCAATATTGACATGTGAAATTTAGGATGTTCATGTAGTTGAAAACCCTAGGCTTGCATGTTTTTCTTGCCGCTACCAAGAAATCCTATCTTGCTAATAGCAAGCATATAGAGGCTAATGCACAAACCCTTGAAGCACTTAGAAGCACGCTTAATAAAGAATATCTTATGTTGATTTCTAACTGTGATTCCACCTTTGCAGTGGAACACGTTGACCTCCTCCGAGCTTCAATTGCCAATCCAAATGGAGAAGGAATATAGTGAGGATGAATCCGAACAACGATGTTACATGGTCCAAGGGAATGACTCCCTTGAGGTACTTTCGGATACTCAACTAGATAGTGCTAGCTCTTCATTTGATGATCTTGATAGTATGGATGCCGATGCATTAAATGAAGAGTTATCTATTGTTTGTGAGAACCTCCTTAAAAAATATAAAGTTTTGAAAAAAGAAAACTTGTAAGTTAACAAAAGAAAATAAGGACTTGTTTTCACAACTGAATTGACTTACAAGAGAAGGTTGAGATTTCAAATGAGTGTCTCTCTGAAAACCCAACTTGAACTGTTTTAAATGAAAACAAGATTTTGAAAAATAAAATGATTGCAATGAGGTTTTGAAGAAAAATGAAGCTTTGTCGTTGTAAAAGAAAATGTTTCTTTGAAAAACAAAATTGATTTGATTTCAAAAGATTAGAAGTTTGCTAAATGAAAATAAATCTTTGAAAAATGATTTAGACACACATGTTTGCCATGCTAGTATAACTTCTTCATTAGCTTACTTATTGCATGCACCTCTTCTTCTAGGATTGATAATGATATTTGTTTGTTAAAGAAGAGGTGGATTGTTTGGGCTCCACTTTGAGTCATTGTGCTTTGAACCATACACGGTTGGATATATGTTTTTGAAAGAAACAAGTTTCTCTTATGCATGCACACAAATCACGGTATACACATGCTTCTCATGTTTACACTTATAACACGATGTGTGCTCATGTGACACTTGTACACATTGTGGACGTAAGGGCCACCTTGCTAAATTTGTTATGATAGGATGCATGATTCAAATTTAGCAAATAAATGTTTGGGTTAGGAAAGGAGCTAACCCCCATGGACCCAAAAGAGTGGGGGTACCAAAGACCACCCCTATTTTATTTGATGTAGGTGTGGGCTCTCACATGACTTGAGAGTGATGGTGCCTTGAAGTGGATGCGTTCCGAGCTTAAAGAGGGACTATTTAGAAGCACACTTCAAGGGGAGTTTGGTGGGAGAACCACCGTGTTTGGAGACATGGAGAGTTACCCTCATGGTTTTGGTAGCTATCTCATACTCCTCATTTATGTTTGCATGCTTTTAGATCATTCATTTATATCATGTCTTGTTTTAATGTTCATTATGCCATATGCCATGTTTATTAGTCCTATGACAATATATGATTAGTATTTGAGAACAATGTTTAAATGGACTCATACTTTGTATTCTCACAGTTGTTTTAACTATTGTGTATATCATAGATCTAATGGCATGTGCATTTACATAATGATCATATGAGTTTTGTTTTGATTTCTATGCTTCATGTTTTGTTACTTGTTTGGATGTTAGTTTTCATTAAAACTCGGATATATACTTGTACAACTAGTGAGCCACAAATAGATATTATGTGTTTGTATTGAATGCTCATTTGTACTTATTAGATGTACTAGTATAGCCAGTTTTGATGATTCATACATTTGACTTGTATTCCCTTTGTACATGTTTTTCGTGTTATGTTTAACTTCATGTATATGTCTTATTTTGTCCAAATTAATAGCTATACATATACATCCTTGAGCCACTTGCCTCATGCATATACTTTTGTGGACTCGTTTATATTGGATATGTATGTATACTTTAGTTTGTACAAGACATAACATATACCTTGAAGGATTTCTGTGTGATGATTTTCATGTTTTAAAAGAAATTTTGAGCTTGATTGCCTATTTTCATGATGAGGTGTTCACATAACCTTATACACTCACTTTACTTATTGTTTTCTTATGATTTGTTTTCATGAGTATGATTTGTGCTATATAGATTTTGAGTGTTGGTGATCATGTGATTTACATGTTTTATGAAATATATTTTTGTTTTATTCCTTACTTGAAGGATTTCGTACTAGTTTTAGATTTTTCATTAAACTAGTTCGTATTCTTCATTGGTAGAGTTTTCAAACATACTATATTTTCAAACTTATTTTGAAAAACCCCTACCCATTTAAGGGCGGTTGTTTGGCGACCATGCTTGTATGCTTATTATGAAAATTCTTTTAAACATGTACATGAAATGGTGGTAGGAAATATGAGTTAACACTTAATCTTATTATATTTCGATTGGTTCATCATAGATCTTTTCAATTGCATCACTATTGACATTTTTTTATATACTCATATATGTTTTTATATATGTATGCTTACACTTAAAAATAATATCAATTTCGATTGATATTTCAATTTATATATATATATATATATATATATTATATATATATATATATATATTATATATATATATATATGTTTATTTGTGCTTACTATATCTCTATATCTTTAAGCACAAATTTTAGTTTCTAAGTTTAATTTCTTAAATGACTATATATATTCAATGATTATATTTCAATTGGTATCTGTATACAAGCTTATGCATCATTTTGTTTGGCATTTTCATAAAGAGGAGAAAATTCATTTTTCACCTTTTAATTGGTTTTATTTATCTTGGATTTTTACTCCCACACTTTATATTGAATAAAGTGTGGGAGTAAAATACCAAAGATAAATAAAACCAATTAAAAGGTGAAAATGAATTTTCTCCTCTTTATGAAATGCCAAACAAAATGATGCATAAGCTTGTATAAGATACCAATTGAAATATAATCAATTGAAATATAATAGTCATTTAAGAAATTAAACTTAGCAAACTAAAATTTGTGCTTAAAGATATAGAGATATAGTAAGCACAAAAAAAACATATATATTTATTATATATATATATATATATATATATATATATAATATATATATATATATGAAAATTGAAATATCAATCGAAATTGATATTATTTGAAGTGTAAGCATACATATATAAAAACATATATGAGTATATAAAAAATGTCAATAGTGATGCCAATTGAAAAGATCTAATGATACCAATCGAAAATATAATAAGATTAGTGTATAACTCATATTTCCTACCACCATTTCATGTACATGTTTAAAAGAATTTTCAATAATAAGCATACAAGGCATGGTCGCCCAACCAACCGCCCTTAAATGGGTAGGGGTTTTCAAAAATAAGTTTGAAAATATAGTATGTTGAAAACTCTACCAAATGAAGAATACGAACTAGTTTAATGAAAAATCTAAAAACTAGTACGAAATCCTTCAAGTAAGGAATAAAACAAAAATATATTTCATAAAAAACATGTAAATCACATGATCACCAAACACTCAAATCTATATAGCACAAATACATACTCATGAAAACAAAAATCATAAGAAAACAATAAGTAAAGTGAGTGTATAGAGTTATGTGAAAACACATCATCATGAAAATAGGCAATCAAGCTCAAAATTTCTTAAAAACATGAAAATCATCAACACTAGAAATCCTTCAAGGTATATGTATGTCTTGTACAAACTAAAGTATACATACATATCCAAATATAAACGAGTCCACAAAAGTATATGCATGAAGGCAAGTGCTCAAGGATGTATATGTATAGCTATTAATTTGGACAAAATAGACATATACATGAAGTTAAACATAAACACGAAAAACATGTACAAAATGGGAATACAAGTCAAAATGTATGAATCATCAAAACTAGGCTATACTAGTACATCTAATAAGTACAAATGAGCATTCAAGTACAAACACATAATAATCTATTTGTGGCTCACTAGTTGTACAAGTATATATCCGATTTTTAATGAAAACTAACATCCAAACAAGTAATCAAAACATGAAGCATAGAAATCAAAACAAAACTCATATGATCATTATGTAAATGCACATGCATTAGATCTATGATATACACAATAGTTAAAACAACTGTGAGAATACAAAGGTATGAGTCCATATTAAACATGGGTGTCTCAAATACTAATCATATATGTCATAGGACTAATAAACATGGCATATGGCATAATGAACATTAAAACAAGACATGATATAAATGAATGATCTAAAAGCATGCAAACATAAATGAGGAGTATGAGATAGCTACCAAAACCATGAGGGTAACTCTCCATGTCTCCAAAACACGGTGGTTCTCCCACAAAACTCCCCTTGAAAGTGTGCTTCTAAATAGTCCTCTTTAAGCTCGGAACGCATCCACTTCAAGGCACCATCACTCTCAAGTCATGTGAGAGCCCACACCTACATCAAATAAAATAGGGTGGTCTTTGGTACCCACACTCTTTTGGGTCCATGGGGGTTAGCTCCTTTCCTAACCCAAACAAATTTATTTGCTAAATTTGAATCATGCATCCTATCATAACAAAATTTAGCAAGGTGGCCCTTACGTCCACAATGTGTACAAGTGTACACATGAGCACACATCGTGTTATAAGTGTAACATGAGAAGCATGTGTATACCGTGATTTGTGTGCATGCATAAGAGAAACTTGTTTCTTCAAAACATATATTCCAACCGTGTATGGTTCAAAGCACAATGACTCAAAGTGGAGCCCAAACAATCCACACTCTTCTTTAACAAACAAATATCATTATCAATCCTAGAAGAAGAGGTGCATGCAATAAGTAAGCTAGATGAAGAAGTTATACTAGCATGGCAAACATGTGTGTCTAAATCATTTTTCAAAAGATTTATTTTCATTTAAGCAAACTTCTAAATCTTTTGAAATCAAATCAATTTTGTTTTTCAAAGAAACATTTTCTTTTACACCGACAAAGCTTCATTTTTCTTCAAAACCTCATTGCAATCATTTTATTTTCAAAATCTTGTTTTTCATTTAAAACAAGTTCAAGTTGGGTTTTCAGAGAGACATCATTTGAAATCTCAACCTTCTCTTGTAAAGTCAATTCAAGTTTTGAAAACAAGTCCTTATTTTCTTTGTTACTTACAAGTTTTCTTTTTCAAAACTTTATATTTTTTAAGGAGGTTCTCACAAACAATAGATAACTCTTCATTTAATGCATCGGCATCCATACTATCAAGATCATCAAATGAAGAGCTAGCACTATCTAGTTGAGTATCCGAAAGTACCTCAAGGGAGTCATTCCTTGGACCATGTAACATCGTTGTTCGGATTCATCCTCACTATATTCCTTCTCCATTTGGATTGGCAATTGAAGCTCGGAGGAGGTCAACGTGTCCACACTGCAAAGGTGGAATCACAGTTAGAAATCAACATAAGATATTCTTTATTAAGCGTGCTTCTAAGTGCTTCAAGGGTTTGTGCATTAGCCTCTATATGCTTGCTATTAGCAAGATAGGATTTTTGGTAGCGCAAGAAAAACATGCAAGCCTAGGGTTTTCAACTACATGAACATCCTAAATTTCCACATGTCAATATTGGAAACATCAAACATGGGGAGGTGTCAAGCAATCCATGAGTGTGTGTAAACAATATACGTGTGCAAATGTAAATGATAGATTAGCAAAAACCAAGATCCAACTCCTAGGTGGTTAAAATAATATCAGGAGCGTAGGCTCTGATACCAATTGTAAGTACACATAGAGGGGGGGTGAATAGGTGTGTCGGCTAATCTAATGGACAAAATGCGGAAATTAAATCTAAAATTGCAACACACTTATGTAACCAACGAGTGTCCGAATTCCCGGTGAAGAGCTCTGGACTAACTCCTCTTGATTCCTCGGAATAAGAGTTGAGGTGCTATATGAACCTCTCGTGGTTAAACACAAGTGAGGCACACACAAACAAGCCAAGATATAATATATGAATGAGCAATATGAAATGATGTAAGGCACAAAGTAATAGAGAAAGAGTAAGAGAAAGTGGATTAATCGCTAACACAAGGATATGTTTCGAGGTTCGAGCACACAGCTCTACGTCCCCGCCTTCACACAGAGGGATTCCACTAACTTGTCCACACAGGACTCCCACACAGGGAACCTCCACTGAGGATTGGGGTAACACAACCGGGAGTACACACTCCTCTCTCAATTACAAAACACAACCTCTACACTTAGAGGCTAGGCACAAAGCCACCACAAATCAACCTCACAAATGAGAGATAGGCACAAAGCCAAACAACAAATCACCTCTCACTAGAGGGATAGGGTACAAAGTCACCACTCTAAAAATCAACCTCTACACAAGAGGGATAACACAAAGTAGGAGGTTTACAACTGGTGATCAAAAGACCACAAAACCAATTCTTTTCCTACAAAAACAAAGATCCTAATAGATAGGATAGTAGATAAGCTCAAGTGTGAAAAATAAAGAGTTTGGAAATAAAGACACAAAGAAAAATACATGAGAAAGAAACTTAGTATTGATAGAAATGAAGAACAAAGAAAATATCCCAAATCTATATTTTTCTTTGATTTTTTCAACCCTTTAAAATAAAATAAAGATCAAACCTTTAAATCTCTAAAACTCTTTTAAAATGTAATAAAACACTAGAGACTGTAGGAAATTTTTTCTCTAAAAACTTGTGGAGAAACATCTCTCAAATGGGGTATAAATAGCCCATTACAAAATCTACCCATGGCTGACAGAAAGGTCAGTTTTGACCTTCCGGTCGACCAGCCGGTCGACCGGCCAACGTCAAAAAAGTGACCATTGAGCCTGCCGGTCGACCGCCCGGTCGACCGCGCCCAGAACCAGAGAAAACGGCTCTCCGCCCGGTTGACCGAGCCAACCTGAGAGTGGGTTGACTTCAGTCGGTCGACCGGCCCAAGGGGCTAACCTGCGTGCACGTCCTTGTGCACGTCGATCGACCAGTCCGGTCGACCGACTCTGGGTCTGGTCGACCGGCCCGGTCGACCGCCAGAGCCTGGCAGATCTGAATGTAGGATTTAAAAACTGAGTTTTTAATACCAAATAAATCTCATAAAATCTCTAAAAATTCACAAAATAAGTTCTTATATTCTCTTTGAAATACAAATATGTGTGAGAAAATTCAAAACATATTTCAAACTATTGAATCATTTTTGTGTCCTTGAAATTTTGCCTTGAAATTTTGCCGAAAACAAAATTCCGTATTTTCTAAAACTAGGATTTTTGAATGGAAAATCGTTTTGTCCAAGACTCATCTAATACAAAAATATGATATTGAAACAACTTTTAGGCAAGATGTATATGGATATAATCCAATATACATATAAAGATATATATATCAATGTTGACTTAAAATCCAAAAATAAGTTTGTTAAAATACCAAAACTCCAAACTCATGAATAGACTATCAAACTAAGTTGTTTAAATAGTTGAAGCATACATGTATATATAGAACAAATCTAATATACATAAATCATGTAAACTTGTTTTGATTCTATCTATTCATGAAAACCAAGATTGATTAAATCAAAAACCGAAAACCAATAAACATGAAACTTGAAACAAGTGTGTGTGTTGTGAACTTGAGCATATCACACTATCTAATCTTTAACAAATGGATCTAAACTATAAACTAAACACTGTACCGAAGTCTTTTGTAGAGCGCCATCTCCAAGTCGACTCGATCCAAACGTGATCCACCGAGCTTGACTCCAACGAGTGCTAGATATGAACTTTGACGATCGGGCTCTGAATCACCATGTGAAAGCTCCAAAACACCTTTGTTGAAGCTAATCACCTACTAATATCTTGGTTAAATATCTGAAACTAAACATCACAAGATTTTTAGTAAACTATAACTACATGAGTTAATCATCATCAAAACTAGAGGAAGGTCTCTGGGCCAACATGCTTGACTATTGGTGAAAATCTCTACTATAGTAGAATCTACAATAGACATAACATATTTATCGGTATGCAAAAGTATTACATGCATAGAGGCCTGGCTAGACGTATATATACGTTGAGACCGGAAGGAAAAGAGGAATTGACTTACATACTTATTAATTGAGATGTAACTTTCTTGATTTAACCTATAATTAAATAAGAACTAACAATCAACCATTCCTTAAATATCTTTGATATGATGTAACCAATGTGGTCGCAACCAAGATTTATATATATAACAATTATCTTCAACTATTCATGGATTGAGTTAAACTCTGAAAATGTTTGGATTTTCGCTAATACCGATCATGATAATACGAGTCCTATCATTCTGATTTCTAACTTTTGATATCACTCTAGGAAATCTTCTTTTCAATTAATGTCTATGAATATTTTATCAATTAAATAATATTCACAATTCATCATAAATTCCATATTCACTCACTATTACTCTACTATCAGTATAATTACTATTAACCGTTTACTTGTCCAATAACAATTAGTTAAAATTGATAGAACTATTGGTCCTGCACAAGCAACTTGCGGCGTTTCATGATTCTTTCACTGACTATTTGCCAATAGATATCCTATTCAGAGTCCAAATACTAAGCCATGGAAGGATTTATGTGTTAGGATGAATATATCTTTTGAAGTTCAAAACACAATAATTCTCTAATTGTCAGTAAGGATAAATGCTTATTTAATGTAACGTCCCGATCCCGCTGGTACGGAGATGTTACTGCGACGTATATACGCAGGGTGAAAATACCCTCACATATATACGCTAAGCATCGGTACTGCAAGAATCAGAGTGCGGAAGCACAGAGGTAATATACATTCCAATAAAAAAAGTATATGTACATAGTTATCACCAAGAGTGATACATATTACAGGAAATTACATCACCAGAGGATACAAAAGTACAATTTACAAAGATATATACATAATCAAAAGCTGAGAGGTGCCACGAGCAACAAGAGCAGTCTCGAGAGCCAATCAGGAGAAGAGCTGGGAGGAAAAAGCTATGGTGACAATCAAGCTTCCGCTCCACTACTCTGATCGCCATGGAAGGATCTGCTACGCTCCACGCTCTAACATCTGGACATACGGATCCAAGGTTGTCAGATGCAACCTAACAAGTACAAGAGATGAGGCCAAGTGGCATACATATCAGGCACACGTGCACATGAAAGGTGTATCGTGAATAAAGCACATATGAACATGAAATGAGACAGTAAGTAAAGTAACTATGGGGAGACCAGTTATACAAGCCCAAATTACTGATCCGTGAGATTAGTACATCGAAGGAATAATCCAAATAAGAAAAACCCTTATATATATCCTACACCTCACATCACAGTAATCTGAGTCATATAATCTGAGTTGCCTCACAATAACAGAATAAGGAAATGGTATGAAAACCCGAAAAATAAGCAAGTCTACTGATTCAACAAAGTAGCATAAATATCATATGTAAGTGGTGAGCAGGATAATATATTGTGTTAAGGTCTCACAAGTATAGATCAAGTATGTCACTAGTCAGATGTTTGTAACATGTTATTATATTATAAAACTCATCCGATTTGTTACATCGGTATGGTCCCATTTTACATACCTCCGCATACAGACTAGAGAGTAAGTTATTAGAAACTAATGAAGATCGACGAATCATGCTTAGAATAGGTCCCGTACATGCTCGGGACAATGACCTAGGAGTATCAGAGCTGAACCGGAGTGTATCGCTATGTACCCAGACTTATTATATGCCCGAATTGGAGCAGGGTATCGCTGCTCCCACAGGAATAGGCCCAGGGGCTTCTTGCGAGCCGGAAGGAAGTCAGGAGAGTGGGGGTACCAGCATGCCCTATAGAAACACTTGGCGGCCTCCAAGTGAATCCTAAGAGTGTGGCCGCGCGACATTAAGACCATCATAAACATGGAGACTATATTGGTACTCATCAGTTTCTCCCATTCCAGTGTAAGTTGTCTAACTATTACAACTATGTCCATAATGATCAGTTTACGGGAATTAACAAGATTGTTATAACAGGAGGAACATGTTAAATACAGGAGTACAGAAATTTAGGTATATGACAGGATAACAAGTGTCAAGTCCCCATAAAATGATAATCATGTGTGGGTAATGAAATACAGGTATTTGGTTTAATAGTATTTAGTCTGGTGTCACAACATCGGGTCAAGTGCATCAATACAAAGTAGCAAGTGTCATGTATCAGATGGTAGCATGTTAATTGTCAGGAGTCAGATATCAAGTGCCAGGTAATTAACATGTCGGTGTCAGGTAAGTTGAATACAGAGTCACAACATCATATGTCAGGTAATCACCCAGCCAAGTAACATGATATTTCAAACTCTTCACAACCATATCTATAATAATTATAAATTAATTTATTAATTCACTTGCGAAGCGAGAGGTATCTAGGCATATCTAATACAAGTATAATATCAGTTCAATGAGTTACAATAACGATCACAAATGAATAACAACATATAGACCTGATCGGAAATAATAATACAAGCCCAAGGGATCGCAAGTAACCAAGAATTTATACTCACATAACATGCATCAAGCCCTAGTATAGAACTTACAATACACGAAATAGCATGAGAAAAGCACTCGCAAAATATGTGGTAAACCCTAGAATAGAACTAGTAAGGCATAAAACAACACAAAGAAAGTACTCGCCCAACATAAAGTGAAATACTCACCTAAAATCGGAATGCGATACTGAGCTAGAATCCGGGACTCCGTGGAGCACGTGCACCGCGCACGGGAGAGGGGGGAGAGAGACTAAGTGGATGGTGAGAGAAGGTGAGAGAGAGTTGCTGGAAAAGAAGGGGTAAAAGAGAAAAGAAAGAAAAGAAAAAAGAAAAGGAAGGAAGAAAGAAAGAAAAGAAATAAAGAAAGAAGAAGCGAAGGGGGAGGGGTGCGGCCTGGGCCTATTGGCCACCGGCGATGGCCAGGGAGGCGTCGGCGCGCGCGAAGGGGGGCGGCGTGCGGGTGGGCTCGGAGAGGAAGGGGGTGGCGTGGTGTGTGTTGTTGTTTGTGGAGGTTGATGAGGGTTATGTAAATGGTGGTGGTGTGGGGAGGAGTTGGAGGTGGTGATGGAATGGAGGAGAAGGTGGATGTGGTGGTAGGGTGGTGGAAGTGGAGGAGGTGGTAGAGTATTGATGGTGAATTTGAAGAAGGAGGTGAAGGTGGTGGTGATGGTTATAATGAAATTGGAGAAGGGAAGGGGGTGGTTGAAGAGGAGGGAGGTAGGGAAGAGGAAAGGGGGTCTGGGGTAGTGGCATCGACTTAGGGGAGGGCGGCGGCTGGGATGGTGCTGGTGGAGGCGACCGTCATGGGGAAGGGAGAGGAGAGGAGTCGGGGGAGAGTGAAAGAGAAAAAGAGATGGAGAGAATGAGAAGAAAGAAAAAATGAAGGAAAGAAAAGAGAAGGGGGGAGGGAGAGGGGTTTGTATATAGTGGAGGAGAGGGAGGGGTGTGGGCGGCTGCAGGGTAAAGGAGAGAGACAGGGGAGCAGGTAGGGAGAAAGAAAAAGAAAAATGAAAGAAGAAAAAAAAGAAAGAAAAGGAAAAAAATAAAGAAAAAGAAAAAGAAATATGGAAAAATTAATAAATATATATATTATTAAATAATTAAATTAATTGAATGACATGGGGTATGAAGTATAGGAGTTGAGAAGGAAAAATGCAAGAAAAGAAAGGAAAGAAAAATAATATTATTATTAAACTGGGTAAAAATTGACTGTTCCAGAAATGTTCCCAAAAATTGTAAAAAATAGAAAATAATATTTTAAGATTCATGGTGAAATCTGATTCAAGAAATTCAATCTGATTTCAAATTAAAAATCATGAAATTAACTGGTAATACCGGTAGACACCAAACCAGTTGATTTCCAGCAAAATCCCCAAAAATATATTTAGATAGAAAATACAATTCTAAGAAGTAATGCGAAGGACATTTCTAGAAACTAAACTTCATTTGATAACTAAAATATTTGGGAATCGGTCAGCGACACCGATCGTCACCTGTTTTTGAAGATTTTGCAGAATAATTCTGAAAAATTTCAAAAAATCATAAAAAATCTAAAATATTGAAAAACAGTATCTGAAACTGAAATTGGTCAAATCAGACTACTGAAAAGGTCTAATTGGGTAGTACACTGGTATCGGGGTTCCGGTCCAGACCAGGGCTAACTTTAGGTATGAGAATCCAGATCTGATACCAAATAATATAAATAATCACAAACCAAAAACAAATACGGGAAGAAAATAAAAAAAATAAGATCAAAAAATCAGTACACGTATCTAGGTACGTATTCTGGGAACAGGGTGTACAATCTACCCACCTATCAAAAATTTTCCTCAAATTTCTTCAAGGAAGGAGATGAATACGGAAGAGAACTAGGGTCAACGATGATAATATAATGAAGTGGAAAAAAAAAGGGGTAAGGAAAATTACCAACTCAAGACGCAAAAGGTTGGGGGTAGTGGTCACGGTGACATCCTCAGAGTTCTAGTTCTGGGTATTAGGCATAACATTTTGCCACTATTTCGTGTGATGCCTTGGGTTCTTCTGTGGTGAAATGATAGACTTGGCTCTTTTCGACATCTACTCCAATTCTCCTATCTTCCTGGTCCTGACTAAATGCATGCCGTTGGGAGGGTAGTGGAGCTCCTCTGCTAGTTGGTCCTGGTTCCTTATCACTGGCGGTACTGGAAGTGTTGGTCGAACCGGAGTAGCATTCCTATCCTCACGAATGGACAATCTCTTATCCAATGACCTTCTGACCCACAAGATAAGCATAATCTGTTCTTTTCCGGCAATCATGTTAATGTGTCTGGGTTTTGGGCAAAAACTGCATACCGCATGCTGATGGAGAAGTCGGAATGGTCGTTTGGCCTACGGGGCATTGTTAGATCTGCCAGGTTCCTTCTATCCTTCTGTCAGAATGGCCGCTTTACTGCCTTGTTCGGTACCTGGCTATTTCTTTCTTCTCCAGTCCCTGGGCCATGGTGAGGACTTGGGTGCATATCTCAATTGTTGTTGCTGGCATTTTACCATGCTCTGGAGTACCTCTATCAAGTTGTCACTCACTCCACCAAAACCATCACAGGAAGTACAAGAACTGCTACGATCTCCCGGTCTGTCCATGTCTGAGTTGGTTGAAGGGATGATGGAAAGAAGCTGGAAGGTAAAAGATAGAAGGGACTCAGGATCTAAGAAATAGATTGTGAGGAAGGAATAGATAACATCGCACTTGTGATTGAAATGTATAGCCAAGACCCGTGCTCTCCAGTTACAAATTAATATCTCTAATCTGCCGACTGGTTGTACTGAAGATGTGAGAGCCTAAACTATGATACCACCCTGTAGCGCCCCGATCCCGCGGATACGGAGACGTTGCTGTGATGTATATATGCAGGGCGAAAATACCCTCACATATATACGCTAAATATCAGTACAGGTAAGAATCAGAGTACGGAAGCACAGAGGTAATATACATTCCACAGAAAAGTACAAGTATATAGTTATCACCGAGAGTGATATATATATAGGAACATTACATACCAGAGGATACAAAAGTATAATTTAAAAAGAGATATACATAATCAAAAGCTGAGAGGTGCTCACGAGCAGCAAGAGGAGTCTCGTGAGCCATTCAGGAGAAGAGCTAGGAGGAAAGAGCAGCGATGATAATCCAAGCTTTTGTTATGCTAATCTAATCGCCACGGAAGGATCCACTACTCTCCACACTCCAAAATCTGGACATACGGGTCCAGGGTTATCAAATGCAACCCAGCGAGTATAAGAGATGAGGCCAAGTGGCGTGCATATCAGGCACACGTGTACATGAAAGGTGTATCGTGAATATAAGCACATATGAACAAGTAATGAGACAATAAGTAAAGTAACTATGGGGAGACCAGTATACAAGTCTAAATTTACCGATCTATGAGATTAGTACATCGAAGGAATAATTCAAATAAAAAAATTCTCATATATATACCCTACACTCATGTCACAGTAATCTGGAGTTCATATATGCCTTCACAATAACAGAATAAGGAAACGGTATGAAAATCAGGAAAATAAGCAAGTCAAGTAATTCAAAAAGTAGCACAGATATCACATGTAAGTGCGAGCTGGATAATATACTGTGTCAAAAGTCTCACAAGTATAGATCAAGTATGCCACTAGTCAGATGTCCGTAACATGTTATTATTTATTAAGATTCGTCTGATTTGTATACATCGACACGCATCCTATTCCACATACCTCCGCATATATACTAGAGAGTAAGTTATTGAAAACTGATGAAGATCGATGAATCATGCTAAAATTGTGTCTCGTAATGCCTGAGACAACGACCAAGGAGTATCCGGAGCTGAACCGAAATTACCGCTAGGTGTCGGGACTTATGTACGCCTGAATTGGAGCAGGGTATCGCTGCTCCCACAGGAATAGGCCCAAGGGCTTGCTGCAAACCCGGAAGGAAGTCAGGTGAGTATGGGTACCAGCATACCCACGAAAATACTTGGTGGCCCAAATGAATCCTAAGTGTGGTCGCGCGACACTTAAGACTATCATAAACATGGAGATTATATCGATACTAGTTCCCCCATTCCAGTGTAAGTTGTTTAATTATTACAATTGTGTCCATAATGATCATTTTACGGGAATTAACAAGATTATTATAACATGAGGAACATGTTAAATACAGGAGTACAAGAATTCAGGTATATAACAGAGTAACAAGTGTCAAGTCCCCTTAAAATGATAATCATGTGTGGGCAATGAAATACAAGTGTCCAGTGTAATAGTATCTAGTATGGTGTCACAACATCAGATCAAGTATATCAATACCAAGTAACAAGTATCATGTATCAGGTGGTTACATGTCAATTGTCACGTGTCAGATATCAAATGTTAGGTCATTAACATGTCGGTGTCAGGTAAGTTGAATACAGAGTTACAACATCATATGTCAGGCAATCACCGGGCATGTAACATGATATAGGAATACAGTATAGTTAAATATTTTAAAACTCTTCACAACTATATTTATTATAATAATAAATTAATTTATTAACTAGTTATGCGAAGCAAGCGAAGCAAGAGCGTATCTAGGCATATCTAATACAAGTATAATACCAGTTCAATGAGTTACGATAATGACCATAAATGAATCACAATATATAGGCCCGATCGTAAATAATAATACAAGTCCAAAGGGATCGCAAGTAATCAAGAATTTGTACTCGCATAACATGCATCAAGCCCTAGAATAAAACACGCAACACATGAATGTAACTCATTTACTACTGCAAAAGAGTTTGTGACTTGCGACTTACAACAATCAAACAGACCATTGATCAATTGACAAAACATATGCAAATATGAAAAGTTTCTTGTTAAGAAAATAAGAGCACAGTGGGTAAGAAAGCCAGCACGCTCATGTTGGCATATCAAAAAAAAAGTGCAAGTGAAGTAGTGAAGTAGACTAATCTTAGGAATTGCAAGGGTGAGTAGTGTTAAGTTATGGATCTAATTATTACCTTGACGATTTGTCGCCCTACGCAGAGTCGACGCGGATCGACCTACGCGTTCAGGTCACTGTGAGGTTGGAAGGGAGGCAGGGAGCCTCCCTCCCGGAGGCTCGGGGACGGAGCCCCCAAACAAAATTACTTTGAAAAGCTCTTCTTACATATCTCAGAGCGAGGCCGAAGCACTCTTGGTAAAGAGGTTGGGTGAATTTGGAGTTTCAGTTGAGGGTAAGGTCGGAGTCTTGGTAGAATAGCAGCTTGGTATCACTCTAGAGGAGCACTCCGAAGCATCTAGGCGGATGAGCACTCCGAAGCGACAGTGCAGAGTAGCACCTCGGAGATGCATGGTGAAAAAGTGGTCCAATCTAAAAGCTTCGTAGCTCGTGATACTTTGACAACACATCAAGGACAGTTGGTGATTTCAGAACTTATAACCTTAGTTTTTCGCATAAAAGAGATGTGTTGTTGTTGGCCAAGGTTACAATCACCCATGTTTAGTGTGTTTGATGACTACAAAACATATTAGTTATTTGTACTAATAATGTTTATTGTTTAAGTGTGTTGCAGGGTTCTAACTATACTAAAAGGTTTACACCCTAAAAGAAAGTACTTTGGACTCAAAACAACTCAATTTGGGCTCAAGATGTAAAATTGAAGATCATGTGGAGATAGCCCTCTTGAAGCCTTGAAGTCCCTAGAACATTGTAAGAATAGAATGTTAAAGTTTGAGTGTAGGATATTTGCTCCAGGATACACACACACACATTATTCTTTACAAATTCTATGTTTAAAATGTTTGTTTCTAAGTTTTATGCCTTAGTTTATATATTCATGATCCAACTTGTTACATTTTGAATATCTTGTTTAAAACATGTGTATAGACTATTTCTTGCATAATACTTAGTTGTAAGTTTTTCAAAATATTTTTACAAAAATTTTCAACTTCAAAAACTGCCAGTTTTCCTGTTTCAGGTTGACCGGCCGACCGGCCGGTCGACCGGCCGTTGTACCTGGACGTGCACGTCTGTGCACGTCTGACGGTCGACCGGACCGGTCGACCGTCTGAGAGCATGTCTGCTCTCGGTTTGTTTGGGTCGACCGCCCGGTCGACCGCTTTAAGGAAACTATGTTTCCTTTGAAGGAAACGGTCGACCGAGCGGTCGACCGGAGTCCAACGGCTCTTTGCCAACAGGGCAAACGGTCGACCGACCGATCGACCGCTACGCCTGCAAAAGCCCAACGGCTCTTTCCTCTTTGGTGCAATTCTGAAATCTGTTTTTATTTTCTGTTTAACAGACTTTTTGAGAGTTGTTGAGACCTTTTTCAGGCCAAATTAGGTGTAAAGAAATTATTTTTAACCTATTCTCTCCTTATAAATAGAGGGGAATGGGTCCTTACTATTGACCAAGAAAAATCCAAGTTTTCATTGTTTTTCAAAGAGAAGAAAGATAGTTTTCAAAGCTTCCAATTCCAATCTTTTAAGCTTGTTTTTCAGTTGTGTTTGATTGCTAATATCACTCTACAACTGAAGTTTTCTCACTACACTTCATAGAGCCAAAAATCTTACTCATACTATAGAGAAGTTGTAAAAGAGTGAGAGATTGTAAAAGAGTTTGGGAAAGAGTTTTGTGATCTTGTGGAGATCACTATTGTTCTTGTGATCCTTGTTCTTGTGGAGACACCTCTTCGGTAGAGGTTATTGTAAGAGCTCGGTGCTCCGGTCTTCGGTAGACCATTGTAAGGCGTCCTCGGTGGATAGTGGAAAACCCTTCACGGAGGTGAAGGCGGGGAGTAGAGCGGTGGCTCGAACCTCGAAACAAACTTCTTGTGTTTGCGATTGCCTTGCGTCAATTTGTCTTAAATCTCTTGCACTTTATTGCTTTCAATACTGGCTTGTGATCTGTTCTTTATTTGTGCTATTATTTCAAGCTTGTAATACTTGTGTCATATTGTGTGCATCTCACATTCATCCATCATATTTTGCCTGATCGATCATTATCTCATACACAAGGTTGCATTGCGCACCTCTAACCCATTTAAAGGGGAATTGGGGGGAAGGAGTTCAGAACCTCTCACGGGGTATTCGGCTCTTAGTCTTGTTTTGAGAGATCGTTGCATCACTCATCATACTTAATTTCAAAAGAATCATTAGATTAGCAATCACACCTATTCACCCCCCCTCTAGGTGTATTTCAATTGGTATCAGAGCTTGGTTACTAGGCTCTTGGCTTAACAACCCTAGAAAGATCCTAATATGCTAAATTTCATTCTTTCTCACTTAGTAAAGATGGCCGATGGTATTAAGACACCCCTAAGTTTGATGGACTTAACTTTCCCATATGGAAGGTTAAGATGACCGTTTTCTTGCAATCTCTAGGTAGTCGAGTTGCAAAGGCCGTGACCAAAACCTTTAGTGCACCCCGGTGATGAATCCACTTGTCGAAATAGAGACCAAAGAATTTGATGCCAATGCTAGGGCTCACTATGCACTACTTCAAGCCTTAATGATGATGACATAGCTAGAGTGATTCATTGCAAGTCCGCATATGAAATTTGGACACATTTGCTAGTTACACATGAAGGGACTCACAAGTGAAGAGGGCTAAGATTGACCTTCTTCGGTCCCAATATGAAAATTTTTGCATGCAAGAACATGAAACCATAGATGATATGGTTACAAAATTACTAAGATCACTAATGGACTTTCTTCTCTAGGTGATGGTATTGATAATGATCAAAAGGTGAGAAAGATCATCCGGGCTCTTCCTCCTTCATGGGAAGTAAAGGCAACTACCTTGAAGGACTCAATGACAAAGAAGAGATGGAGCTCATAGGTCTCATTGGGAACCTCAAAACCCATGAGATGGAGAGGAAAGCAAGGGAGGATATGGCTCCTTCCAAAAAGAAGACTATAGCCTTCAAAAGTCAAACCATCCACTCCGACGAAGATAATGAAGAAGAAGATGACGAAGAGCTCTCACTTCTTGTGAAGAACGTCCGGAGGATGTATAACAAGGCAAAATTTCAAGGAAGAAGGAGATGGCAAGGAGGCAAAGAAGAAAGAAAGATCGTGTGCTTCAATTGTCAAAAACCGGGACACATCGTAGCGGATTGTCCGGATAAGGTGAAGCCCTCCACATCCAAGAAGCCTTACAAGAAGAAGGCAATGAAAGCAACATGGGATTCCGAGAGTGAATCCGAGGAGGAAATTGACACCGCCAACATGTGCTTCATGGCAAATGAAAGCACAAGCAAGGTAACCCCTTCCACTTCTCCTAATGATGAACTTTCCATGGATGAATTAGGAGAAGCCTTTGTAGAATTATCACATAACTATGATTTCTTAAGAAAAAGTATTTAAAAATGAAAAAGGAAAATGAATCCCTTAATCAACAAGTTTTTACTCTTTCTAAAGAAAAGGATGAATTACTTTCCACTCTTGTTTCCACTCAAAAAGATTTGACAAGTATAAGATTTCTTGAAAAGGTAAGTCCCCACTAGTTGATACTAATGAGATTACCATGCTTAAAGAAAGAATAGACTCATTAGGAATTGTTTTGAAAAATTGTGAGTTTGATAAGAAGAAGATAGAGGCCATGTTTCCTAAGAAACAAGCCCCTAAGAAAAATGTTTACCATGCTCATGCCCATGTTCATACCACACAACTTTACATCGTGGCAAACCCCCAAGGCATGCTCACACCTCACACACACATGCTCACACTCACACACACATCATGCATTCATGTATGGTAAAGTTCTCATGTTCACATTGTGGGCGGAAAGGACACTTAGCTAATTTTTGTTATGATAGACTAAGTGCATCTCATCATAATGTTTGGGTTCGAAACACTAACTTCCAAGGACCCAAGAAAGTTTGGGTACCAAAATCAACGAATTTGTTAAATGATGTAGGTACCTTCCAAAGCGCAACGACGTAGAGGATTGTGGTATCTTGATAGTGGTTGCTCAAGGCACATGACTTGGGACATCAACAACTTTGCAACCCTATCAAGATACCATGAAGGTGGCACCGTCACCTTCGGAGATGACGCCAAGGGTAAAATCATCGGTATTGGTAATGTAAAACTTGGCACATCCCTTTAATGAAAATGTAGTTTTAGTTGATGGATCAAGCATAACCTCTTGAGTGTTAGTCAACTTTGTGATAAAGGTTTTGATGTTGTTTTTGATAATGTAGCTTGTAAAGTAATTGATAGAATTTCTAATGCTTGTGTATTTTCTGGTTTTCGTGAAAGCAATGTTTATATGATTGATATGTTAAATATGTCTTGTAACATTACTTGTTTAAAAGCCCTCGATGATGACTCTTGGTTGTGGCATAGAAGATTAGGCCATATTTCTTTTGACCATATATCTAGCTTAACACAAAGGAAATGTGGTGAAAGGTATTCCTTATTTGAATTTGAAAAGGACCGAGTTTGTGACGCATGTCAATTTGGAAACAAACTAAGTCTTCTTTCAAGTCAATTAAGGATATCATGACATCACGTCCTTTGGAGTTGATCCACATGGATTTATTTGGCCCTACTCAAACCAAAAGTCTAAGTGGGAATAGATTTGCATTTGTTTTGGTTGATGACTTTTCTCGTTTTACATGGGTTTTCTTTCTTGAACACAAAAATCAAGCATTTTCATATTTCCAAATTTTTAAGAAAGAGTTAAAAAAGAAAAGAAGTCTTCAATTTTAAGAATAAGAAGTGATAGAGGAGGTGAGTTCATTAACCTACCATTACCACTTTTTGTGAAGAACATGGAATTAAGCATGAACTTTCTTGTCCTAGAACTCCACAACAAAATGGAGTAGTGAACGGAAAAATCGAACCTTACAAGAGATGGCTAGGACAATGCTAAGTGAATATGGTCTACCACATTATTTGTGGGCCGAGGCCGTAAATACATCATGCTATATATCAAATCGTATTTTCTTGTGTAAAAATACTTCAAAAACTTCTTTTAAATGTACTTTTCTAGAAAACCAAATGTTCATATTCAAGTTTTTGGATGCAAATGTTTTGTTTTAAATACTAAAGATAATTTAGGAAAATTTGATGCTAAAGCTTATGAGGCAATTTTTGTTGGTATTCTAATACAAGTAAGGCTTATAGAATCTTCAATAAATCATCTTTGACTATTGAAGAATCTATACATGTTAAGTTGAGGAATCTAACTTGTTTGTTAAGAATGTTGTAGAAATAGATGCTTTGGATGAAGGCTTGGAGAAAGTGACCTTGGAGGATACACCTACTATGGGAGATAAGCCAAAGGATGATGAAGGAAGTGAAGCTAAAGTAGAAGAGGCTCAAGGACATGAAATTCAATCAATTGACATGGAGCCTACTCAACAACTTCCAAAGGGTTGGAGATACAATCCTCATCATCCCAAGGACTCGTCATAGGTGAAGTATCAAAAGGGGTAAACACTCGCTCTAAACTTCATGACTATTGTGGACATTATGCATTTATTTCACATGTTAAACCCAAGAACGTCCTCGAAGTCGAGGCCGATTCATATTGGTTGCTAGCCATGCAAGAGGAGCTCAATCAATTTGAGCGCAACAAGTTTGGCACCTTATTCCTAGGCCCCACGATAGACCAACAATTGATACTAAGTGGATCTTTAAGAACAAGTTGGATGAATCGGTAACGTTGTTAGAATAAAGCTAGGTTAGTTGCCCAAGATTACACTCAAATCGAAGGAATCGATTTTGAAGAAACCTTTGCACCCGTAGCACGGCTTGAAGCCATACGGATGACACTAGCATTTGCCTCGTATAAAGATTTAAATTGTTTCAAATGGATGTAAAAAGTGCCTTCCTAAATAGTTTTATTGAAGAGGAGGTGTATGTTGAACAACCCCTGGGTTTGTTGATCCTACACATCCGGATTTTGTGTTTAAATTAGATAAAGCTCTTATGGTTTAAAACAAGCCCCTAGGGCTTGGTATGAAAGACTTTCTTCATTTTTGATTTCAAATGGTTTTAAGAAAGGTAAAATTGACACCACATGTTTACAAAAACATGTTAAAAATGATATTCTCATTGTGCAAATATATGTTGATGATATTATTTTGGTTCTACTAATGAATCTCTTTGCCAAGCTTTTGAATCATGCATGAAGGATGAATTTGAAATGTCTATGAGGGGGGAGCTCAACTATTTCCTTGGACTCCAAATCAAGCAAAGGAAGGATGGGATCTTCATCAATCAAGCCAAGTACACAAAGGAATTAATCAAAAGGTTCGGGCTTGAAGGATCTAAAGTAAGCAAAACTCCCATGGCAACAACTACCAAGCTTGATAAGGATGAACAAGGTAAAAGTGTAGACATAAATTATATCGTAGCATGATAGGTAGCTTGCTTTATTTGACGGCTAGTAGGCCGGATATTATGTTTTCCGTTTGTCTTTGTGCACGCTTCAATCTTGTCCTAAAGAATCTCATATAATTGCGGTTAACGCATAATTAAATACCTTAAGGGCACTATTGAAATGGGTTTGTGGTATCCTAAAACCGGATTATTTGAAATGAAGAGTTTTTTGGATGCCGACTATGCGGGTTGTAGGGTAGATAGGAAGAGCACAAGTGGAACATGTCAATTCTTAGGTAATTGTCTTGTATCTTGGTCTTCCAAAAAGCAAAATTCGGTATCCCTTTCAACCGCCGAGGCGGAGTATGTTGCAGCCGGAGCTTGTTGTGCACAAGTTCTTTGGATGAAACATACTCTCTTGACTATGATTTACACTTTGATCATGTTAAAATATTTTGTGATAATACTAGTACTATTCACATGACAAAGAATGCAAATCAACATAGTAAAACCAAACACATTGACATTAGGTATCACTTTCTTAGAGATCATTATGAGAAAGGTGATATTGATATTGATTATGTTTCTACCGATTTTCAACTTGCCGATATTTTTACTAAACCTCTAGATTATGCTAGATTTTCATTTATTTGTGGTGAGTTGAATGTTTGCATTATGGATTCTTAAAGATAAAATTCTCTTTATACTTTGTTTGTTTTTACCCCTTTTGATGTATGACAAAAAGGGAGAGAAAAAGAAATAAGTTTGTTTATTTACTTGAGTTTTGAGAGAAAAAGATATAATTTGTTCATTATTTTGAGTTTTATGACAATATGTTTTTCAATGCTTTATGTGTGTTTACATTCTTGATATATACATAGCATTATTTGAGGGGGAGCTTTCCAAGCTCCTCTTCCATTTTGTTTAAATAACTTATATGTTTTGTCATCATCAAAAGGGGGAGATTGTTGGCCCAAGGTTACAATCACCCATGTTTAGTGTGTTTTGATGACTACAAAACATATTAGTTATTTGTACTAATATCGTTTATTGTTTAAGTGTGTTGCAGGGTTCTAACTATACTAAAGGTTTACACCCTAAAAGAAAGTACTTTGGACTCAAAACAACTCAATTTGGGCTCAAGATGCAAAATTGAAGATCATGTGGAGATAGCCCCTCTTGAAGCCTTGAAGTCCCTAGAACATTGTAAGAATAGAATGTTAAAGTTTGAGTGTAGGATATTTGGCTCTAGGATACACACACAGATTATTCTTTACAAATTCTATGTTTAAAAATGTTTGTTTCTAAGTTTTATGCCTTAGTTTATATATTCATGTATCCAACTTGTTACATTTTGAATATCTTGTTTAAAACATGTGTATAGACTATTTCTTGCATAATACTTAGTTGTAAGTTTTTCAAAATATTTTTACAAAAATTTCCAACTTCAAAAACTGCCAGTTTTCCTGTTTCAGGTTGACCGGCCGACCGGCCGGTCGACCGGCCGTTGTACCTGGGCGTGCACGTCTGTGCACGTCTGACGGTCGACCGGAACCGGTCGACCGTCTGAGAGCAGGTCTGCTCTCGGTTTGTTTGGGTCGACCGCCCGGTCGACCGCTTTAAGGAAACTGTGTTTCCTTTGAAGGAAACGGTCGGATCGACGAAGCAGTCGACGGAGTCCAACGGCTCTTTGCGAACAGGGCAAACGGTCGACCGACGGTCGACGCTACGCCTGCAAAAGCCAACGGCTCTTCCTCTTTGGTGCAATTCTGAAATCTGTTTTTATTTTCTATTTTAACAGACTTTTTGAGAGTTGTTGGAGACCTTTTTCAGGCCAAATTAGGTGTAAAGAAATTGTTTTTAACCTATTCTCTCCTTATAAATAGAGGGGAATGGGTCCTTACTATTGACCAAGAAAAATCCCAAGTTTTCATTATTTTCAAAAGAGAAGAAAGATAGTTTTCAAAGCTTCCAATTTCAATTCTTTTTAAGCTTGTTTTTCAGTTGTGTTTGATTGCTAATATCACTCTACAACTGAAGTTTTCTCACTACACTTCATAGAGCCAAAAATCCTTTACTCATACTATAGAGAAGTTGATAAAGAGTGAGAGATTGTAAAAGAGTTGGGAAAGTTTTGTGATCTTGTGGAGATCACTATTGTTCTTGTGATCCTTATTCTTGTGGAGACACCACTTCGGTAGAGGTTATTGTAAGAGAGGGTGCTCCGGTCTTCGGTAGACCATTGTAAGGCGTCCTCGGTGGATAGTGAAAACCCTTCACGGAGGTGAAGGCGGGGAGTAGAGCGTGGCTCGAACCTCGAAACAAACTTCTTGTGTTTGCGATTGCCTTGCGTCAATTTTGTCTTTAAATTCTCTTGCACTTTATTGCTTTCAATTACTTGCTTGTGATCTTGTTCCTTTATTTGTGCTATTATTTCAAGCTTGTAATACTTGTGTCATATTGTGTGCATCTCACCATTCATCCATCATATTTGCCTTGATCGATCATTATCTCATACAACAAGGTTGCATTGCGCACCTCTAACCCATTTAAAGGGGAATTGGGAGGAAGGAGTTCAGAACCTCTCACGGGTATTCGGCTCTTAGTCTTGTTTTGAGAGATCGTTGCATCACTCATCATACTTAGTTTCAAAAAGAATCATTAGATTAGCAATCACACCTATTCACCCCCCCTCTAGGTGTATTTCATTGTTATTAGGGTCATGTGTGTGTATGTCATTGTAAATACAAAGTGACTGTGAAGTTCTCTCTTCTTCTCCTGTGATTTCTCTGATAATATAGTGAATGGTGCGTGGCGTCTCCGTAGTTTTCTCCCTTGGGTTTCAATGTAAAATTTTGATGTCTTTAATTGTGTCTTTGATGTGTGTTTTTCTTCTTCCCATTCGTTTCTCAACAACAGATGGGCTGTGTGTATGTGTGAATCAGTAGTAGGGCAAATCACCATCTTGGAATCAGTAGACCCCTAATCTGACTAGCTTGGGATCGTAGAACCCGACCTGACTAGCGTTACTCAAAAATTTCACAAGCCATTATGAGTATGAATAATTTCACATTCTCGAATCAAACAACATTATGTATTTCAACTGCAAAATAAAATTACATATATTTAGAGGTACAATGCACTTTCAGCTACTTCATCCCAACGTAAAAAGCTTTGCTAATACTAGTGACTACTTTGGAGGGATGTTCTCTATGCATACCTCCTCTCTTTCTGAGAGAATTTGTGCCTGTTTTTTTTTTCACGAAAGGTGTTAT
>JAVJIF010006923.1:2500-165966 GCA_038442645.1 Agave tequilana | reverse complement strand
CTCTAAGTGTAGAGATTGTGTTGTATTAGAGAGAGGAGTTGTGTACTCCCGGTTATTGTATTGCCCCAAATTCTCAGTGGAGGTTCCCTGTGTGGGAGTCCTGTGTGGACAAGTTAGTGGAAATCCTTCTATGTGAAGGCGGGGACGTAGAGCTGTGTGCTCGAACCTCGAAACATATTATGGTGTTTGCGTTTGATCCACCTTCTCTAACTCTCTCTTTTACTTTGTGCATCTATTCATATTGTCATATCATATATATGCTTGTGTTGTTTGTGTGTGCCTCACTTGTGTTTACCACGAGAGCTTCATATAGCACCTCAACTCTTATTCAGAGGAATCAAGAGGAGTTAGTCCAGAGCCCTTCACCGAGAATTCGGCTACACTCGTTGGTTACATTAAGTGTGTTGCAATTAGTTTTTTATTTCGCATTAGTTGACCATTAGATTAGCTAATCACCTATTCACCCCCTCTAGGTGATTTCAAGAATTGCTTACAAGAGATCAAAGTATTACCAAGAGGCGATACCGCCTCAACTGCCTCAGCAACAGTCTCTCTCTGGACTTCCTTGACGGCAGCGCTAATCCTGTGGGGCTCCATAGAAAAGATTTTTTTGCAGATGAAGGAGGGACGTACGGCTCGCCTTCGCTCGCCGAAGCCTCTGTGGTCCATTCTATAGAGGCCATTGGACTCTTTTTCGAGGTCCCAGCACTCGAAGGACCAACATCAGCCGCGTCACCTCCGGAATCTTCTTAGACGACGAAGTAGTTAGCCTTGTCACCTTCCTTATAAGTAAACAGGGGATCATAATAATCCCCTTGTTCTCTTGCAGCCTCGGCTCCCTGTTCTCCTGCAGCTTCGACTCCTGGTTCTCTTGCAGTCTTGGTTCCTGAGTCATAGGATAAATAAATGAGTTGTATGGTATGAAATATATAAGTACATGACAGGAAAATGAGTGAAACTGGTCTTACCCAGGTCAGGAATAGCTTTATCAGTCGTTTGCTTTTGCGCCGATAGTTTAATAACTAACGGGGCAGGAGGAGGAGACACTGCAGTTGATTCGCCCTCTGCAATAATGGGGGAGTGTAGCGACGAGGCTTCTTAACTACCCTCTTCCAACGGGATCCACTTTGCCGCTTTCGTTTGAAGTGGACATCAGGACCTTCTTCCTCCACCTCTTCCACCTCCACGTCTTCCATGGGGGCTGTGCCTACCCCTCCAAGAGCATCTGGTGGAATCTCAGCACCTGCGTCTCCTTCAAAGGGGGACTTTCCGCGTCAGAAGTCTCACTACCGGCAGTGGCGACGAACTCCGGAAGGCCTGGCACACGAACCCTTTGTCCCTCACCCTTCCCGGTGACTTTCCACTTCAGCCGCTGAGAGATCTGCTTCACGCTAAAAGAGTTAACGAAAATTCCGGTTGGCGGAGTAGAGTTTGAAGTTTTATACACTGACAGAACCCTAAAGTCGTCAGTAGATTTGGGGTCCTCAATGGCATGCACAGTCGTGCCTCTGTATAGCCAGCGATGAAGAATCGTCAGGCGCAAGCACCGTCAATGAGGCTCCCCATGAAGGTCAGGATGGTGTTCGGGTTACCAACATAGAGTTAGTCATACCCGAACTGACAAGCAAATGACTCGGGATATAAGGCTCCAAATAGCAGGATCCTCGCTCCTGTACACCAGATGAGATGGCCGGATGCTAACCAGTCATTCGAAGATTCCCTGGCTCAGCGACGTCTTTCCATCTCCCACATCCTTGAATTCTTCGCCATAGCCCGCATCGCGGATATAAGGGAAGCACCGAAAGAGACTATAGACGTCGTACCGACACAGCAGCTTGCGGACCGCGGCCACATAAGTCCGTGGCCATGAAGATCCCTCAAATCAACGGAGAAGTGTCATTCGAATACCTTCTGGAGGCTCTTCACCAGCTTGAATAATAGCTGGGCAGTGAAGAGCGAACCATGCCATCAAATAGGTATATGGCAAGCCGATCTTGGGGTTTAGTCCGTCACGGGGCAAGATAGTGCCCTTCCCCTTTTCGTCGTTGATGCCTACAGAAAGCATCTGTCAATGCACGAAGGCTCGCTGAATACAACACACCATTGCCTGGAGAAGTCTAAGGGAGCGATCGTGGCTAGACGAACGGCCAGCAATAAGACAGTCGGAAGAACGACTTCGCTAGAAGGAGATGTCACCACACATCTCTTCAACAAAACTGATAAAAACCCGGCCAAAAGTGCTTTCGGGACATCGGTCGACGGGCCTGATGATGGAAACTCCTGAGAATGTCACCTTTCTCATAGATACCATCATCTTCTTCTAAGAGCATATCTCCCTGAGAATGTTCTTGCATCCTCTGAAAAATGTCATCGTCTGCAACCCCGCGGTGAGCCGCTTTAGGAGCATCTTTCAGGTTGGGGAATAAATAATTCCCCCAGCTCTTCGAACTGCTCGAAGCCCCTTATGGCTCCCATGCATACTCGAGCAGATGTAAAAATAGCACATCAATTCCTGATAAGTCTCGAACAGGGCGGGCTCCTGCTTCTCCAGAAGTGTCAATTCCGTCTCGCATGGGAAGTATTCTTCATAAGGGAGAGATCCCATTGGCAGAGCAGAGACTTCCCACATCTCATGCAAAGCCATGCCCAATTCGCCTACAGGGGTAAAAAAAGTCCCTGTAGCTGGACAGTATAACATGAAGATGGCATAAAAGTTCGCTACACTCCTTTGGATGCCATAGCAGGTTGTCCGAACAGCCTTGTAGAGTCCCTGCCTCTCTAAATCCTCTTCAAAATGGGCCAAGACGTATAGGGTCAAGTCCTTCCACTAGGCCTTGGGGGGATGATCCAGCCTGGGGTCCTGAAATCAGTTGCAGGATAGTTGCCGTAGACTTTGAAGAATTAATTTCCAAAAGTTTGAGCCATAGCAAGATTTCCCCCACCGGGATGTCTTAGAGAACGTTTCCAGGGTGGAGTCCTGATATACAGCGAGGAGGACATGCTCTTGTATAACCGGGAGACATGGCAATCAATTTACCCACATGAATGGAGTCAGTGGTCCGAGTCATTTGCCACTTCATCTTCCGAGGCCTCGTCACGCATTGGAAGAAAGACAACAGGAAATGACGCTTGCTTGATAGGAGGTAATACTTCTCGCCATCCAGATTGAAGATCCACTGCCCTTTTCCGGCTTGCAGCTGATGATCGGTGTCTGGCGCTGCATCCCCAAACATGAAGCCGGGCTTCCTATAAATTTTTCGGTCACAATCCTCGAGGAGAGTAGTAGTTAAGATGTTCCTCATAGTACGTTGATCTCTGGAGTGGATCAGGGCATCCCGGCCGGGAGCACTCCACTCGCTGAATAATGAGGCTTGCCCCTGGAATTGCAGGCTAACATTGCCATCCAGTCTCCTGGCTGTTCCAAAGAGACTATTCAAAGGACCCGGAGTATAATGCACTGCAAAGTAAGAAGAAACTATATTAGTTCATTAGCCAAAGAAAAGGAAAGGTAGAGCAAAAAGAAAATTGCTAAGGCATAGCTTTGCTCTCCGAGCGAAGCTAGCCTAGCATTAGCTTCGCCCTGAAGCTTAACTTTGCACTCTACAGCTTAGCTTCGCACTCTGCACGAAGGCAGAGTGCAGAAAATCTCTAAGTGTTAGCTTCGCTCCGGAAGCTTAGCTCATGTTCTGCCGCTGAACAGAATGCGAAAAAGCCTCAAAGGCTAACTTGGCTGAAAGTTTAGCTCCGCTAAGAGCTTTTTATCTAAGCCAGTCTATTCCAGTTGCTTTCTAAGTTCAAAGTGGAAAGAGGGGGAGCAAAGTAAATGATCGAAAAGTAAAATTTTTATTGATTCAAAAGGGAAGATACATTAGTATATTAAGATTGCCTTCATACAACAGAATCATTGCTCCAAAGGCAAACAAGTTGTCCTATCAACTTTCAGGGTGACAAACCATCCCAACTGGACAAGAAATGTCTTCCTCCCGCACAAAGTCATAATCCTTCGCTTAATGGCAGAAGAAGCTGGATCTTCTTTGATGAAAATTGGCAAGAGATTGGTTGCCATTAAGGAGCTGGATCTTCTTTGATCAAAATTGGTAAGGGATTGGTTGCCACCAGAAAGCTGGATCCTCCTTAATAAAATTGGCAAAGGAAGGATCCGAGACCTTATTGGTGACGTCCGCCTTCCCGAAGTGGATCATCTCGGATAAGCGACTACCAGCCCCTTCCCGAAGTGGATCATCTCGGATAAGCAACTACCAGCCCCTTCCCGAAGTGTATCATCTCGGATAAGCGACTGCTAGCCTCTTCTTGGAACGCACATTAGCTGCTCCAGTATGTTCCTCCTGCTTATGATCAAAGCTTCAACTTGAAAATCAAGGGGCAAGTTTTTATTCTCCTTCATCAGGACGAAAGAATTGGGAGCACGGTACACTGCAATACAAACAGGAAACAAGTTAGCATCAAATAAAAAAAAGGAGGGACGAAATGCTAAGTCAAAGTTTTATTCTTTGGGCGAAGCTATCCAGATCCGGCGTAGTTGTGTCTTGAAGATGGATTTCAGTTAAGCAGAGGATAGCCTCGCTTGCACAATAATGTTAGAGTAGCTTAGTATAAGCTAAGTCTTAGCCCCGCCCAAGGCAGATAGGCTGGATAAGCCTAAAAAAGGACCAAGTCCTACCTCGCCTATATGGCTAGGCCAGACTAGCCCGGAAGGGCGCTGTCTTGACCCCACCTATATGGCAAGACTGGCTCAACCTTGAAAAGGCCAAGCCCCAAACCTCGCCTATATGGCAGATTTAACAGGAACTTCGCGTGGAAAGATCCTTTGCCTGATCAAGTAAGAATGCTAGCTTCGCTGAAAATAGGGCTGAAATCCTCCTCTGAAAGTCAGCCAAATGCAGAGACCAAGGGAATTCAATCCCTGAGATAGCTGATAAAGTTAAGAAAATTAAGGGAGATAAACTCGCTAAAGTCACTGGATGGCCGAGGCTCATCAGATCTGATTGGACAATAACCAGAGTGAGAGTCCCCACTACTGCAGGAGAGGGGTCACAAAACAACCTCCTAGAAAGAGAGAAGTATATTTCTCTGAGATGGACTATAAGAGTCCTATTTATAGGCCTCGCGGCCTAACCACGCCACTACCACTTCAAGCTTGAGAGCGCAGTCGAAGTTAAAGCATTCAAATGCTTGACCTTGAGAAAGGGAATAATCTCCCTCGGGAATGCACACGAAATTATTTTGAACTTTAGAAAAGAGAATAATCTCCCTCGTAAATGTAAGAGAAGTTATTCAAACCTTAAAAAGGGGAGCCATTCCTCTCGTAACTCGCAAAAGCGGTTAGCCTCGGGAACGGAACATCGCTCCATCACAACGAGCGCGAGGTTAATGCTCGAAGTCTAACCTGGTTTGAAGCGAAGCTACTTCAGGAAGTCCAAAGGCGAAGCTACCTAGCTACCCAGAAGCGCGAAGCTACACGGCAGCGGATCGTCAATTCCTCGGCGAACCTATTCTAGCCCGAAAGCGGGGCTAAAGGAGAAATTGAACTCAACCACCAAGGCGATGTTCACATTCACATATCGTCAATCAAAGCAGTTCAAAGTATTTCAAAATCTGAACCATTCTATTGCAGATTCACGAAAACTTTGAAAGAGGTCTTGTTGACACTCAAAAAAGACAGGACTCCCGCATTCATCTTCAACCGGTCTGAACGACGTCTAACTTATCGACATCTACAAAAGATAAGTCGAAGACAAGATGATAACCAGAGATGAGGTAGCAACATAGACATTAATAATCCAGTAAAGCAGATAGTAAGCCAAAGTTGCCTTTGGAGAGACCCAAGCAGGCCTAAGACGCTAAGCTAGCTTAATACTTAGCCTGGGCATAACCCCAAGTAAGCTTTGTAGCTCCGCATAAAACTAAAAGCTTCGCCTAAGCCTAATAGCCTCGCTTTGAAGCTAAACTATCAGCTTCGCATGAAGCTTCCCATTTGTTTTCCATAGAATTTTGCAAAGGGGAAAACTTACAAAAAAGAGTTGAGGAGCTAAATTACAAGTATTCTTAAAAAGATTACAAGTAGATCTCCTCAGAGATTCTGGAGAAGTGTGCATATAGGAGTCTGGTCAGCGCGCGATCACTTTGTCCCTTTGACGATGCGAGCGATGAGATTCCCTTCTCGCCTGGTTCGGGGAATCAGAGAACAGAAGGTTGGTAGAACCCTCTTCTACTTCTTAAAACCTGCTTTCAATTAGGAATTCCTTCTCGCCTGATTCCGGAGATTCCTTGAGAAGAAGGTATTAGGGTATCAGCACCCTGATTAGAGAAGTAATTCTCTAAAAGTCTCTGAATTCTTGTGCGCGCGGTGCGTTGTGAAGAAGTCTCTACTTGTGGAGTCCTTTTGTCTTTCAGAAGTCGTCCTCTCTTGCGCCTGTGTGTGGTCTCTACTTCTGGAGGTCTTTTTTTTTTTGTGCCCCTGGTGGGCTATTTATAAGGAGAGTAAGGGTATAATTGTCCCTTAAAAGTATAGAAACAGATTGAATCAAATATGTTTAAATCTGGAAAGTAGCCTTACTGCGAGGCTAGGATCAGCTTCTGCGAAGTTAGAAATGGCAGGTCGGTTGATCCTCCTGATCCGTTTTGATTCTTTCCATATAATTGAAAGATCTCTCCTGATCCTCTTACTCGTTTTAGAAGAGTCAAGAGATTGTTGCAATCAACTGCCAAATTTGATCTCAGATTTGATCTTGATTGGATTTGATCTCAATCCTGATTAGATTTGATCTCATCTGGAGATTTAATTGGTCAAAGGTTGACCATATCAGACCAGCAGCGGCGCTGCCCGCTTTGAACTCATAGCGGAGCTAGAGGCAGTATCTGGCGAAGTCAGAAGAAAGCTCTTCGGCGGAGCTAGATGTCGTCTGTGGCGAAGCTACCGCATACCTTCTGCGCAGTTGCGTATGGCTTCAGGCGAAGTTGGATGATCTTAGCCTCTCAGGCGAGGCTATCCCTTTGGGCTCATGTGATGCTAAGTGCTAGCATCTTTAGACCTGCTGAGGTCTGTTTAGAGACAATTCGGGCTCACTGTCTGCTTGCTGGATCAGTGGAGTCCAAGTTGATTCCTTGTCCCTCGGAGATGGGTGAAAACTGGTCGTCAGCTTATCTGTCACTTGTCTTTTGTAAATGTCAACAAGTTTAGACATTGTTCGGGCCAGTAATAATCTTGTCTTTTTTAAGTGTCAACACCATTTAGCCCCGCCGGAGGCTGATCCAAGAGCTTCGCGCCAGAGGCTCTATCCCTAGCTAAGTCATAGCTCCACTATGAGCTGAGTCTTAACTTCACACGAAGCTCTAAAAGTAACTTCGCCTGAAGCTATTAGCTAGCTCCGCATGATCTAACTCCGCAGTGAGCTTTGCCAGGTCATCAAATTGACCGTTTCAAAATCTCACGAGGGATTAATTGGTGAACCCCACTAATTTAGTGGGACTAACACCACTTTAAGTGGGCGGTTACACTCGCCCACTTCGTCCCACATTAAGTGGAGACAACTAAGCCATAACGGAATGAGGACGTTCGCACGAACTCTCTAGCTTCGCCCGAAGCTCGCAAAGAATTTCACAGCAAGGTCATTTGCGAGCCTCGCGCGAAGCAAATGGCTGATTCAGTCTTGCTGAATTCAAGGGGGCGGTTACTCCCCACCTTTGGCTATAAATAGGTCCCTGGCTGATTCAACAGGACACACACAGAGGCGGACAGACGGATAGAGAGGAGATTGGCTTAAAAAGAGTAGAATTCCTAGCAAAAGGGCTCTACTGATCTTCTGTTCTCCGATTCCCCAAACCAAGCGAGAAGGGAGTCTTATTAGGAGACACTCTTGATCACTTGATCGATTGCATCGTCAAAGGGATAAAGTGATCGCGCGCTGATCAGATTCTTACTGGAACATTTTCTCAGAAATCTCAGAGGAGATCTACTTGTAATTTTCTTTTTTAAAAAATACTTGTAATTTCGCTCCTCGATCTCTTTTTGTAAGTTTTCCCCGAATCAATTTTTCGATAGAAAACAGTTCTAAACACTTAAAAACCCTCACACCCTAATTTTCTTAGATTTCAAATAATCTACATTGTTAAACTAACCAACTCACTATTTCGACCGTCCATTTTATGCCTACTTGATGGATGGGTAAAAAGTATTCCAAATATATGATTTTTTATTTTTAGTTACTTGAAATAATGTAGATCAACTTCAATGAAGTGGATATTGTATTCAGATGTCGTAGGGTTGTATTTGAGTGGGAATGATTCAACCTCGAATCTTTCCAGAATGACACAACCACACACACATTCAAAATCTATCAAAAGGAGGTTTTCTTCTATGACTTCTTCACAAATTGTGTTCGTCTGTCTGTCTGCCTTCCCTCTCTCTGCCTTTCCTTCCTTGCTCTGATTTGCTGCCCGCTAGCTCCCCTCTTCCCCCTCCCTTCTCTGGCTCTCTCCCCTCTCCCCTCTCCCCTCTTCCCCTTCTTCCCCCTCTCCAGCTCTCTAGCTCACCTTTTTCCTCTCCCTTTTCTCTCACTTTCCTCCTCCTCTTTGCTCTCCTCTCTTTCTCATCACTGCCGTCGTAATCGATCGATTTCTCACTGGCCGACAAAGATATATTCAAAACGATCAAAATAGAGGTTTTCTTTCATAACTTCTTCGCAAATTGTGTACGTTCTCCTTTGCTCTGATCCGTCATTTGTCAGCACCTCCTCCCCCCTCCCTATCTCTATCTCTAGCCTCTCCCCTCTTTTCATCTCCCCTCTATGCCTCCCTTCTTCTCCCTCTCCCTTTCTCTAGCTCTCCTCTTTATTTTTTTCTCTCTCTCTGGCGTCTGTCCGTAGTATATTAGTATATATTCAAAACCAATCGAAGGAAGATTTTCTTCCGTCACTCATATAAAAACGTTGTGTCCGTCTTCTCCTTCTACTTCTCTTTCTCCATTCTCTCTCAACTCCTCGCTACTTCTTCCTTCCTCCTCCTTCGGCCCCCCTCTCCCTCCTCCTTTCTCATCACTGATCGCTCGATTTTTCACGGTGGCGGTGTACTAGTACACACACGTAGGAGGTTGGTGTTTGGTGTGAATAGCTGAAGAAGCGGAAGCCACTTCACTTGTTCCTCCTCCGCTCTCACCTTCGACGCTGCAATGGCTCCAGGAGGAAGACCCAAGAAGAAGGTACATTCTTACTCTCTCTTTTCTCTGTTGTTTTTTTTCCCTCTTTAATTCACCTCTCTCACTCTCTGACGCTGGGAAGGGGACACAGGCTGGATTGCAGAGAATAGATGCTGCCTTTGATGCATTGCAACCCTATGGCTTCCCCAAGCACGTCATCCGCAAGACCATCAGAGATCTTCTCAACGTCTCAATCTACTCACAATCTCCCACCTCCTGCATTCTCAATTATCATTGCCCTTCAACTCCACCATTCTTAATTTTAATTTTAATTTAATTTTAACTAGGGTTTTATTTTCTTTCTTCTTTTAGGTCTACGGAGGAGATGAGGGATGGATTTTTATAGAAGAAGCAAGTTACAAGCTTGTCATCGAAGCCATTCTCGAACACCAGGCGCAAGACGGTGAGGGCGAAAACAAGATGATGGAGGTCAAGCTCACCTTTTTTCTTCCTTTTATTCAATTCAATTTCCCAGTAAAAGGAAAAAAATCATTTGATGCTTTCTTACATCAATCAAATCTTGTTGTCATTTTATTGTCATATATTTCACCAAATCCAGTATTCAGTACTTTATTAAATCATGCAATAAAAGTCTGTAAAAAGTACCAAACTTCCCCTTATTCTGAAATATATGCAGTTAATTTTTTTAATTAATTCCTTTAGGACTGCATGACCCGATTTGTATGCTTCAACAGTGCTATAGGGAACTTCTTCCAGCTTGAATAGCTCGGTATCAGTCTATGTAAATTACCAATGGTCTGGTAACAGAATGTCTCCACTTTATTTATATTTTTGTAAATCACTGCCATATGTTATACTTATATAATGTATATCAACTAGTTTACCGCTTTGACGGTGGGAAACCGAGCAACAGCAGCGAGAGAGATGGCAACTGCGGCGAGAGAGGAAGAGGAGGCGATGACTGGAGTGAGAGGGGCGGCTGGAGGGGGGGAGAGAGAGAGAGGAGGAGGATGCTGGGGGAAGAAGAAGGTGGTTGTAGGGGAGAGAGGAGGAGGGGGAGGAAGTACGCTGCTGCTCTCTCTTGCGGATAAAGACAGACGGACAGACGAACAACTTTTGTGAAGGAGTCACGGGAGAAAATCTCTTGACAAGGACATGCATACACAAAGTTCAATAAACATGCATGCCTCTTTGTTCTTGTGTTAGATTCTCTTATGCAAGTTGATTCTTGACTTTCTGCACTAGTTCAAACAACCCGATGTGATTATCAAGTACCCAGAGTCTAGTAATCGACAACTTTTTTTAACTGTACTTTCTAGAGATGGAGGGGCAGCTATCTTTCAACCAGATGTAGTCTTTTGTTTGGAGTCAAATGGAGAATTTAAAATTTTAATAACTAGTGGAGGACTTCCATAGTGTTCTACACATATGAGCAGCAAGTTTAAAAGAAGAATGCAAAGTTACAAATATATGGTTGAGGAATTACTGAATATTTGGTTGATGAGCTTGGAGTTATTTGGTTGATGAGCTTGGAGTTTAAATTAGGTAGATATCATACCATCAAATGTTACGAGCGAGAAGTACTGGACCTAAGAAGCCAATCGTCACTAGTACCATTCATGACAGCAGGGCGTAGAAGAATATTCTGATTGACACAAGAGGAGACGGATTTTTATCAGGAAAAATATACATGTTAAGATTTGAATGTGCTATGAAGCGTTTTATTATTTATATGGAGAGTTGAATGTCAAACAGTAGTAAGAAATCTATCAGGAGAAAACAGATTGTATTAGGTTCTCTACAGCAACTTACTTGAGGAACACTTGAGCAAAAATTGTCAATTTGTCACCTGCATGGCATGCAACTTAGCTCACACGACTCCATGAATTATTCTCCAGTCTATCACATGATGCAGTGTATAGCATCCTGTAACATTGTAGTTTTGTGGATAAGTAATCTGCATACACAGTCAATGCGGTAAGCTCTTGCGCATGACATGCTAGTGCATATACTGCAACCTGTAACATTGTAGTCTTGTAGATAAGTAAACTTTTTTTTTGTTTGGGAATATAGGTTGTAGCCTGGTACAAGCGGGATTTGAACCCCACATCTCTTGTCCATTGCAAAGAGGTTTTCTACAGTGACACTTACAAATAAGTAAATTATTATGGGCTTGGTTGAAGGTTTTAATTTCCTTTTGAAAGATCAATTATAGAACCATGTAGCATAGATACTTTGTAGAGAAGACTTACCCATAGACAATAGGCATTGAATATTTGAATACTTGTTTAGATGCTCTTTTTTATACTCATTTTCACATTTCCTAAAATTTATAATAGACTCGAGATGTACAGATGTTTTTGGTTACTGAGATTTTAATAATTTACTGCATTTGTTTCATTTGCCCACCTTCTTAGTAAGAGTGACAACAGGTATGTTTTTTTGGATGGCTATTGAGTTATAAACTTAGAAGGCTTTTTTAATATTGAAAACGGTTTACTATTGGGACATGTTTCTTTTGTAATTGTCTGTGTTGCTAATTCAGTGTGTGAGCGTTGGGTCTCTGTATATTGAATTTTTAAGGATTTGATGTATCGTGTCATATCCATATAATGTAACCATACGAGACTACCAGGGCAATGTTGGGTCTGAGTGCGCTTATATGCACACGTATCCGAGACTTCCCCTATCTTGAACTTTTATGATCTGCTGTATCTTTCTGCATCAGTACCCGTAACCGATGTGTGTACACACACACACACACACACACACACACACACACATCTGTGACACATCTTAGATGCTGAACTTTTAGGATTTACTATATCGTGTAGTATCAGTATATGTACTAGCACAATGTAAGTATTGAACAATGACTAATTGATCTGGGATAGTATGGTTGTAACCGGTTAAATGAATTGTTTTGTGGTTTTGATAGCTGAAGAGATATATTCTTCATGATAGGTAAAGGTAATAAAGTTTTTCTGATAGGTAAGATAACAAAGTAATCAATCTCTTGGTGGCTTCTATATTGTAGCATTATGATTTGGTTGTAATAGGTGCAGGGATGTGCTCTTTTGTCCTTGAACTGTTATATAAGTCGATCCCTTTTATCCCCTTCTTCAACCAGGATTTTTACTGAAGATTTAGGATATTTTTTTTCCTCTGTTGTTTGAAACAGATCAGTCTGCAAAGACAATGCCAGAGTTTCTTTACTTTTTCTTGTCTTTAGCTGTTAGCCTTTTACCTTGTTAATCAAATAATCGACTTGTTTTTTTGTCCACAAGCGGAGACGTTGTTTTTTGAAATTTAATTTTATGATCTGTTATCAGATAGGAGGAGTAGATGTTGATAATTCAATGACTCTGGAAATGAATGAACCAATTGTTGATGCTGGGGAGACGAGCTTACATCCTGAGGTCATATCAGAGGGACCGCAGTCTGGTAAGAGTTCTTTATTATTTGTTCCTCAATAGTTAAATATTTCATTTATATTCAGTAGAAATTGATATTAATGATAGCTAAACTGAGGAAATTACATTTTTGATGTGAATGATGCGGGGAAACTTTTAAGGTTTAGGTGAGCTTGATCTGACTTTAGGAGGAATGGATGGATGTGAAAACAAGCTCCCTTCTACATCTGGAGATTGTAGTCCGAGTACACTCTCTGTCACTGCTGAAGATGCCAGTCCAAGTAACCTTCCCGCTATGGCTGGAGATGCCAATCTGAGTGCACTCCCGGTCATGGCTGGAGATACCAGTCAGAATAGCTTGCGCCAGTCAAATGTAACTGCAATGGGCGGAGATGGTGGGCCAGCTTGCCTGCAGCAGCCTAATGAGGCACCAAGACGAAGGCGTCCTCCGTGTTATGGATGGATAAGTGAGTCAGAGGACGAAGCTTAATCCTGCTAAGTAGGAAGTCTGGAGGGGGGGGTGGTTGCTGTAGCGTGGTGATAGGAAATACTGCCTAACCAGTAATGGCTTGGATGTGAAACCATCAAGTTATGTTAAGGCTTCATGTAGTTTTTCTGTCCTGGTGGTAGCTAAGTAAATCTTGCACAGATATATATAGACTCGTGTCATTTCGGAAGGATTTGAGGCAGGATTCTTTCCACTCAAATACTAACATCCGATATTCGAATACAAGATCCACTCCGTTGAATTTGATTTATATTATTTCAAGTATCTATAAACTAAAATTCAAGTGTTTTGCATACTTTTTGCTCAGGCATCAAATAGGAAAAAAAGGGACGGCCTAAATAATGAGTTGGTTAGTTTAACGGTGTAAAACGTTTGAAATCTAACAAAAATTAGTTTGTAGGGGTTTTTAAATGTTTAGATTAAAATGAAATTGCCGGATCGAGAATTTATATCTAAAGATATAGATCTAACCAACTCAATATTTTCGGCTGTCCATTTTGTGCCGCTTGATGGACGGGCAAAAAGTATTCAAAATACTTGATTTTTGTTTTATAAATACTTGAAATAATATATATCAACTTCAACAGAGTGAATCTTATATTCGAATATCGGAGTGTTGAATTTGAGTGAGAAGGATTCAGCCTCAAATCTTTTGGAAGGACACAAGTCTCTCTCTATGTATGTATGTATTTATTTATTTTAAGTGAAATGATGTAATTCTCACTTGCTGTGGCCGTTTTGTGAACTTCTCTCGGTAAACAATGGGAATTATAGTAGTATAGAGTTCACAAAGTGGAAATGGAGTACAGCTGAAAAACGCAGCGGAGCGGACAATCAGGGAAAAGTTTTTGTAATTCAGGTAAAGAGCTTCTTAGTCGGTCTTTTGCTCAAAGACCAATTTTCAATTACTGGTTCACATGTATCAATGCTCCCAGGTTGATCTATTGTAGCCACTTGCCAATTTGGTTGGTTTGGTCCATGGTGAGTGAGCTTCTGAACCAAACCAAACTGGGCTCATGCATTGCATTAATCTGGCTGTGTGTCTCTCTGACTGTAAGTGTGTCTGATCACAGTCAGTCACGCACACAAGCAGGCACAGGCTGGTTCGGTTAGTCCGAGTATGATTCACACACACCCGTCTTTCTCTCGCTCTCTCTGTCTCTGTGGTTTGGCTCTTGCTTGCTGTTGATTGCTTGGTTTGCTATTTTGGGTAAAAGAAGGGATAAGGTTTTGCTTCTCCTTCCTCTCTTTCTTCTCACATTTGGTCTATATTGCATTCTTGCTTCCCTCCCTCCAAGAACCCTGCAACACTCGTAATTACAGTATCCCGAGGAGGAATAAAGGAATAACGAGATTGATGGGACAAGAAGGAGAATAAAGTAAGAATAAGAATAGTTTGGGAGCACTGCACTGCACAGCACAGCCGATAGCAGCAGAAGTGAAGTAACGACGTGAAGATAAAGAGATAAGAATATGAACCTTCTTCATCCTGTAGCTTTTCCTGGATACAATCTCCGTTCCGTTCCATACAAGGAGGCCTCTCCTCTTTCAACTCCAAGGACGAAGACATGGAAGTACAGCAACAAATGCCCATTGCACGCATCCAAGTCAGTTCACTTTTTTTCTCCTCTCCTCTCCTCTCCTCCTCAAAGGAATTTTTCCTATTTAAGATTAATTTTGTTGATTTTAATTACTGTTTGCAACATACATATGCTGCCACAGGCACTTGCTGGATTTAATTATTTTATAATGTAATTCATTACTATTATTATAATTCTGTTCCTTCTCCTAGCCTGTTTAGGCCAAGTAATAAATCAAGTTTCGCCTGCCAAGCAACCACGGAAACGGAACCGGAGAGCAACCAGGAAAAGGTTATATTGTCCCTTTTTGTTCCTCATTTCATTTTCACCAATTTTGCTCATAATAAATCAGTATTTTACATACAAAGCATAGCTCATTGGAATCCTGCTCTTCAAAAATTCTCCTGTCTGTTCTATGAAATCTATTTGTCTATCTTTTTTTGAAAAGGAGAAATGTGCCACTCTTTGAAAATATCTTTTATATATATATATATATATATATATATATATATATATATATATATATATATATATATATATATATATAATGTCCTTAGCTTCATGAATTATTACTACTTATGAAAGAACAATAACTTACTGGCAGTTATCATGTTTCATCAGAACAAAGATGACGCTGCTACCACAGAATCATCAAATCTGAAGAATTCACTGGAGAGAATTGACAGTATGCTCAGGGCTCCAGATAGCATCCAGGTACACTCGTAGCTAAATGAATGAACTTGTTTGAACAGTTTATAATCTTTACTGGTGATTCTTTCTGTAATTCTCAACTTTTAGTTTTCAAAAATTATTTTTTTTGTTCTCCGACTTCCATTTGTCTCTTTGCCCGTGAAGGAGATATATACCTTTCTCTTTGAAAAGATTTTTGATTCAGAAAATAGTCAAAATAATACTCTTCAGGAGAAAACGATAACTTATTGGCAGTTATCGTTTTATCAGAACAAAGACGAACCAGCTGCCACAGAATCATCGGATCTTAAGGATTCAATTGAGAGAATTGATGGTGTAATCAGTTCTCCAGATAGCGTCCAGGTAGGCCCATAGTGAACTGAATGAACTTTGTTTGGGCAGATTAGACTATTTACCAGCGGTAGCTCGATATTGCTCAACTTTTAAAGACAATGACTATAACTTGTAATTTTATTGAACTGTTAATTTGTGCCTGCCACAGAAGAAGGATGATGAAATTGAAGTTGTTAGTGGGTCTCCTTTACCGGGAATAAAGGTGAACATCTTTATAATAACTATTCTTTCAGGACATACTTTCTTGCAAGAAAGAATCTAATCATATGCCGTTGTTATTGTCTTTCCACAATTTGATACAAGTTCATCTGAGAAATTTTTCTGTCTCGAATGTTGACAATAAATGCAGCAAGTTGGTGAACCTATCATAATTCCTAAGGCTACAATTGACATCCTGAAAGATCAAGTTTTCAGTTTTGACACCTTTTTTGTCACAAGCCAAGAACCGTATGAGGTGAGCTTTTTCCTATACTTTAATTACTTTATGAAGGAAGTTTTATTAAGGTAAAAATGAAAATGGAAAAATGTTGAGCGCATAAAATTCCTCAGAAATGTATTGTTGAATTTATTTGTTTAGAGATAGCAGATCAGGTTTGTTTACTGGAGATGCAAAATATGTTGGGTGCTTGTTCGTTGGCTTTTGCCATGAAGTTGCATTTTACATGGGCATAGGCTCTACTACTGCACACCGCGCAACATCTTCTCAGTTTTGCAAAGCTTGGGTCACTCTATGATGTCAGTTGTTGCAAATCATAGTAACAGTCTACATCAATAACTTTATGCTGTAGGAGTGGCATCAAATTTTGACAAACAAATGATGTAACTTTCTTCAGATTTAGGAAGAATAAGTGAATTTTCTTTCTTTTTTTCTTTCTAATACATGACATCTAAATGGAAAAATTATTAACTTTAAGGTTTGCTCCTTTTATGTAAAATAAAGTATCTACAGAATTACAGATTCAGCAAGAACTTTAATCTCAACACCAAGGTGAAGTTGGAGGCACTTCAATCATATGTGTAATTTACAAACTATCTTTATAAAACATCTATGTATCAATTACAGAAATTAACCTTGTACATAATTAAGTAAATTATAATCATTCAATGAACAGTAAGGCAAAGAAAAATGTTAGGAGATATAATTAGTATTATATTAGTATTATTAGATTCTGATTAGGATTCTATGTAATTGTACTTATATATTTGAGGCATTGCCCACATCAATAAGACACGATAACTCTTTCTCTCTCAATCTTGACATGGTATCAGAGCCAGTCAACCTAATCCCAAAACCCTAGTTTCTGTACCTCTCTAAAAAAACCCGAAATCCCCCAAAATCACCACGAACTATTGTTCCTCTATCTTCTTCCTCTCTTTTCAAAAAACTTGAAAACCCAACTCTTCCAACACCACCGCCACCCTTTCCCGACCTCGATGTACCGCCGGATCACCTCACCGCCACCCTTCCAACAACGCCGACAAGATCTTGACTTCAGATCTTGAAATCGGATCGCGATCAGGACCCGACAATGTTCATCACCGAGACCCGACAAATCTCTAGTCTTCCACTGCCCCCCCTCGCCATAACGCTGACTTCGCTGCTTCATCATCGCCATCATCATCAGCCATCGAGATCGAGATCCAGTCTGCTTGTCTCTATTTGCCATCGAGATCAAGAACCGATCACTCTTTGTACGCCTTCATCCGTCACCGTCGAGATCCAGTCGCTTGCAAGAAGACTTAAACACCAGTCGAGATCCAGTCGAGATCTGTTCGCTTTCAGCGAGATCCAATTGTCGTCTTCAACACCATCAATCATCTTATTGCCCTGTGCAACCGAAACCCTGGTGCCATCTGCCCAGAGATCCTGACTTGGGTTCGAAGTCACCGTCTGTCCAGATTCATATTCGTATACGACTTAGTCAGTGCTGATGCATTGATGCGGTGTGCTGAAGGAGTAAGCTATTTATTTCTTGGATTTTTCTAAGATAATGCAATAAGATTTTTTTTTTTGGATTTTTTGAGGAGGGTTCTTGTACAAATTTGTCTGATTCATGATGGCCGACTCTATTGAGATAAAGTCGGTGAGTCTAGTGGGACAACGGCTCAGACAAGAATTTCGGAGATAATTTCTGACAAGATTACAGATAAAAAACTTGATGAGAATAATTACTTACAGTGAAAACAGGTGATTGAGATTTATGTGACTGTTCGAGAAAGGACTAGTCATTTGTTGGCGGACCCTCCTACTCTAGTGACATTATTGGACACTGGACGACAATATTCTACTTCATAAGATATTGACCATAATGGAGCCCAAAATTCAGGACTTGGTACTTCATCGTCTAACTGTGAAGGAGTTATCGTATTTTCTAAAAGATCTCTACGAAGGAAGCGGCAACATCAGTAGGGCGTATGACGTTATGTAGGAGTTGTTTTGAAGAAACAGGATAGTCAGTTCATGAATGCTCATTACGACGAGTTTAATTGCTTAGCAGAGAAGCTTGACAGATATTTCTAATCACGTCTAATGTGATGTAGATACACAACTAGTGAAACCGATTAATGGTACTAACCTACTTGGTACTCTTTTTCTGGTTTATTCATCGACTAGGCCTCATATTATGGGGAGCTCTGCTGTGAGCTCCCTATATGAGACATCGTTTCTTGAAGACTGTCATTCTTGAGGTGATACCTGACACTACTACAGTAGCTTCAGACCGATTTGCCCTGGCAATACTGGGAAGTAGACCACTGGTGGATGTGGAGGAGGCCATGTTGACATGGAGGGAAGGAAGAGATGGCTACATTGGTGGATGCCTTGGTGATCGCAGTGGTACCAGAGGCGGACGAGGTCCTCAAGGAGGATGAGGAAATGAATCTGTGATTTATTGCTACTATTACAAAGTGCTAGGTCATATAAGTATCAATGCCCCTTATGAAAGAAAAACCAACGAGAGTTGCACACGTCTCTGCCTTTATTTCAGATGACGAGCAACTGCAACATTAGTTTGAGCAGTTTCAGAGATTCTAGCAGTAACAATCACACAGACTCAGTCTTCCTCTTTCTCTGTCACTCTCGCTCAAACATATAATCCTATATCTTGTTTTACATCATCTAATCCTCATACTTGAATTATATATTCAGGGGCGACTGATCACATGACTGGAAACCAAGATATTATGTCTTCTTTTACTCATGCCTTACACTCTAAAACTGAGTCTTAGCAGATGGCTCTCGCACACCTATTCAGAGTATTGACACTGTCACTGCCACCGCTACTCTCCCTTTATCATCTGTTTTCTATTTTTCTCATTTCTCTTTTAACTTACTATCAGTAAGTAAGATTAACAAAGTTCTGAATTGTATAATGACAATTTTTTTCAACATATTATGTATTTCAGGAGCTTGAGACGAGGAAGACGGTTAACATAGGATGTGAGCAGAATAAACTGTATGAGAGAAAGTTGGCATCCGATCAAGTGGCTTGCTCAGTACTTCTTCAGCCTCTACCTGTACTAAAACTTCTTGTTCCCTCTTTAGATCATGTTTCATCCTTAGAGTGTGAGTCTTGTCAGTTAGGAAAGCACCATGTTTTACCTTAGTCGAGTCAATAAGAGAGCTGATAAACCATTTAATTTAGTTCATTCAGATATATGGGGTCCATGTCCATTATCTTCAAAATTGAGTTTTAAGTATTTTGTCATTTTTGTGGATGACTATTCTCGAGTTATATGAATATATCCACTAAAATTTTGTTCTAAAGTATTTTCTATATTCAAAATTTTTTATTCAGAAATAAAGAATCAATTCAATTCTAATATTAAAATTTTTCAGATTTGATAATGCTAAAGAATATTTAGATAACCACTTCAGTCATTTTTTGGAACAAAATGAAATCTTGTATCAATCCTCATGTGTTTACACTTCACAGCAGAATGGAGTAGCTGAATGTAAGAATAGACACTTTAAAATTTGCTAGGACTCTCTATTTCATATATAAATATAAGGGGAGGAAATTTGAAAATATTGCAAAGTTTTCTTAAATCAATGAAAGATTACAACAAGTCAAAATCCAATTACAAGATAGAGAAGACACTCAAGTTCAGATCTTCTCTTTATTTAAGCCTGGGTTCTTTGCGTAGCGATGGAAAGTGAGTCTTGTTTTCTGTTGACCGGGTGAATGTCAGGCTCTTCTGAAACTTTTCTCTTTAGTTCACAGATTGAGTAGCACAGCTCCTATCCAATGAAATCTTAAAGAGACTTGGTAAAAACTTGAACTCAGCAAGTTGATAGAAAAGTTAAACTCTTTATAAATCTTCCTCAGCTGAAAATTTCGGCTCCTCTTCAATAGCAATCTAGCTATTTATAGGGGTTCTAGGGGTAAAAATGTCCCCTAAAAATTCTTCATTATGGGGGTTAACTCCCCTCATTACGTGGGCAATACTTGAACCGGTAATGGGGATAGTTATAACTGAGACGCATGACTCCTCTCCAGTTGAAACATAAGCTTGAGCTCTACGTTTAGCCTTTGAGGTAACGCTGGACGCGGGTTTTGAGCTCCGCGTTTTGGGCGTCGCGACGGTGTTGAAACACGATCCTCTAACTCTGTGTTTCTTTGTTGACGTGATATTAGACGCGTGCCTCGAGCTTCGTGTTTAAGACGTGGGCTTCAAGCTATGTGCCTGAGCACTGAAGTGGTACTAAGACGCGGGCTTTAAGCTCTGCGTTTTAGCATTGCAGTAGTGTTGAGACGCGGGTTTCGAGCCCTGCGTCTTGCATTGGGATGCTAGAGCGCATGCTTTAAGCCCTACGTCTTGACATTGCATAAGTGATTTTGATTAGCCTCACGTCTGAAGCATGGACTCTGTTATCTAATGACTTGTTCTCAGTGATTTTTAGACAGTCTATAAAACCCCCTTCGAAGTTTTTAAAACTCCGTGGTTAATTGGGGCGGATTTCGAAACACTTTGAACTTTTCTTTTGGCAACAAGCTCTCAAGACTGAGTTGGCAATCTTCTGAAATACCTGAGAGCTTGATCTTGTCTGGATTTTTGGTCTTCGTGAGTGCATTGTTGAACTCTTTGAAGCCGTCAGAGATGATCGTCGTGTCTAGATACGCAGTCCAGATCTCATCGGTATTCTGAGCTGGATGTTAGTGTTCTGTTAAACCAAAAAAATCGCTAACTGCTTTTGCCAGTGTACTGTTGAACTGATTGCAGAAGTAGAGAGTGAACACAGATCTTGAACACATGTCTTGTAAACGCAGAGGTCATGTTGTCTTGGAGACGCAGATCTCGTCGCGACTCTCATTCATTAGGAAGACGCGAACATCGAAATAGAGATGCAGCTCTCACTTTGTTGAAGAGATGCGTTTCTGTTAAAGTTGAGACGCAATTCTCTTGTTTTACTCGGACGCGAGTCTGAGAATACTGAAGAGATGTTGTCTTTGAAATGGAGACGCTGACTTCTCTTGATTGAAGAGACACAGCTCTGTTAACGTTGAGACGTAGTTCACTTGTTTTATCAAGACGCGGTCTTTGAAGTAAAGACGTCATTCTTACTTTGCTGAAGTGGCGCAGACTTCAAAGTGGAGGCGCGGACTTCTCTTTACTGAAGAGACGCGTCTCTGTTAAACGCGAGATTCGCGTTCTAGGTGCGTTGCCACGTGTATGGCGAAGCTTGAAGAGACGATATCCTTTTTAAAACGCAAGATCCGCATTCTGGGCGCATTGCCACGCGTCTGGCGACGATCGGTCTCGAGATACGGGCCGCGTATCTTGGCCGATTATGCGTTTATAAAAAACAGCAGTCTTTCAAGAGTCATCATTAGATTCTTTTCTTCTTCGCTGATCTTTGCGTTCAGAACTTAAAAACTCAAGAAAAACTTTGAGCATTTTCTTCCTTTTCTCATCTTTTCTAAAAAATTCACCATTAGAATGGCCCCAAAGACCAAGCCTATGATTTCTTCCTCAAGCGCCGTCGCTCCAGAGGTTCATATGGGAGGTTTCTCTACGTAAGAGGCCCCCATTTCAGGTAAGAAGACCACCCGATTCAGTTTCTATCATTAAAGAACTCGAAGAGTTATCTTAACTCTTAAGCTTCTTCTGAGTTGAACCGCCAATGCGAGGCTCACGCCCGTGTTTGATTTTCAGATGCGACTCTTGCACTTGTAGGCAAGACAAGGCTTGATGACCTCTGCGTCTTCGCTTCATCAGCTTGAGCCTGCGTCTGTTTGTTGAACGCGGGTTTCATTGAGCCTTGCGTTTGATCCCAACACTTAGAGAATTTTTTTAAGCGAGGGAGTTTAGAGACGGACTTCATGTGAACCTCGCGTCTCTGAGGTTTGACGCGAATTTCACCGAGCCTTGCGTCTGATTCCAATACTTAGAGAAATTTCTAAATTGTGGAGTTTCAAACGCGAACTTCATGTGAGCCTCGCGTCTCTGAGTTTAGACGCGGGTTTCGCTGAGCTTCGCGTCTTATTCATTAGACGCGGTTCTGAGGTAAACCTTGCGTCTGAGTTTCAACAATTTGACAATTTTCAGGTTATTGACTATTGTGTTATCCTTTTTGCAGTGTGATACTCATCAAACCCTCTGTCCAAGCAGTATCATTTTGGACATGTAAGAGGTGCTGACCCGAATATGATTTTCATTCTCCAAAGGACTGCTCCTGTGATTACTGGTAAATCAAAGGAGCGACGGAACCGCATCAGCAATGCCAATATGCTTACTCTCCAGGAAATCATTTTCGACAGTCGGTTCGAATCGAATCCCCGTGCACTACTAAGGAAGCCCGACTTCTTCTTCGGTGACTCGATCTAGGAGGATGAGGGTGCACTTTATGATGGGGATTACAAATGGCTTCGTCAGATTGGCAACATGAGATTCTTGCTCCCGAATATGAGCAAATGTATCCCCTGGCCTACCTGCAGCATATGTCCGTGCGTCGGACAATGGACTGGAAGTTGGTCAAGCCAATCTCCAGAGTTTCCCTGGGTAAGATAGGTGCCCGTGAAGCCTTCACAGTCGGTCATGGGAGGGACGTGTTAGGGTTGCAACCTGGTTTGGTCAGAGTTAAATACCCAACAGGGAAGACCCCACAACTTGTGGCCACCTTCATCAGGAAATTTCTAGATGTGAGGGGTGACTTTCCTCTAGAATTTTGCGCCATTAGATGGATTCACTCTACCAACAAAACGTGGTGGGGCAGAATGGTAGGGTTTGCTCTTACTGAATTTGAAGATCTTTTACTGCAGGCCGGACTATACGGGGTCGTGAGGCTGTCTAGTACGGCATTTCGCAGAGCACTCAATATTTCTACGCCATCCTGGAGCGGTATAATTCAGAGATCTGCACGTTCTTCACTCCCATCGAGGAAATGGGGCTTGCCCTCCATGAGATGTGCGAAGTCTCAAGGCTGGTGATTGGAGATCCCCTTTTTTAAGAACATGTCCCGTCGACAGAGGAGCTTCATCTGCTGAAGAAGAGCGATCCTCTGGTGTACAAGACTTATTGGGAGGTGGTATGCCACTTCCACATCTGTGGGCAGGTGACAGGATGGATGAGTGAGTGTTAAGCAGATATCGTGGGCAAATTATCTGTTCCCGGGGTGAATAAGACTGACCCGATGACCCGGCTAGCTCCCAGCAGTAATGAAGAAATAATTGAAATGATCAGTGCATCCATCAGTTCATACACCACAGAGTCTAATGAGAATACTTTCAAACCGGACACAGTTTTTAAGATTTTCACCATCAAGCCAAAGTCCCAATGTCTGACCGGGCTCTGTAGGCGGGCTTCCTCATACTGTGGCTGAAGCGATGTGTGGTGCCGATGCTACCGCATGAGGTGATCGTCGCCACGTGGTATATCCGGCTGTTTTGCTTGCTCATCGAAAGTTCATTGCTCTCCTCTCAGCAATAGTGGCCGAGATCCAGAGTGGGTTACGGACGCTAACGAAGAGCTTCTGTCAAGTGGAGGCAATTGTGGACGCAAAGGGCAACCCAGTCAAGGATTCCAATGGTCATCCCCTAGTTAAAACTCCCAGTCCCAGGGTTGAGTTTTCACACACATATCTGATGGCTTGGTATGTGATACAGCGGGGATAATGCTAGAGGTATTTTGAACTTAGCATTGGTCATCTCGACTTCGATACAAAAGTTCGAGGGAAAGTCATTGTAATAGGTGTATTGTTGAACTTAACAATGAACTGGATGCTAGAGGTGTGATGTTAAACTAAGCATCGTTCGTCTCAGCTTCGATATGAAAGTCTGAGGAAAGTGACTGTCAGAGGTTTAATATTGAACTTGGCAGCAACTTGATCACTATTAGAGGTGTGATATTAAACTTAACAGTATTAACATGATAAGAGTTGATTTGTGATATGAGCAATTTTGAGGACCTGCCATCCTATTGAGGAGAATTGGCAAGTGAAATTTGGGTTGTCAAAGGTGTAGTGTTAACTTGACAATTTTGAAAACTTGTGACTCAGTGTAAGGGAGCGACAAGTGGAAGTTCGTACTCGCTGGGGAGTATTGAAACTTTTCACTGTCAGAGGCGTAGTGTTAACATAGCAGTGATTGAGCTTGTGGACCTTCCACTCTATGGGAGGGAATAGATAGGAAACTTTGGTGGGAAAATAGAATAAATTATCAGAGGTGTAATATTAACTTGACGACTCTATTGAGGATCAAGGAAAATGACTTGTCAGAGATTTACTGTTAACGTGACAAGTTTGTGCTTATTTCATCGGGAAAATGGACACATGTATTTTTGTGGTCTTACCATTCCGTGGGAGGGAATTGGTAAGGGATTTTGGAGGGAAAGACGGGATCAAGTACCTTAGAATTTTTAGTAAACCCTCAGCTATCAACGGATTTGGTATGCCTTTACCAACTACCTTTTTAATTATGCTAGCCATGCTATTCCCCTCAGCATGATGAGTTGTTGAGAGCTTATGTTGGACTTAAAAACTAACATTTTCCTCTATCCTTAACCGTCAGAGGCACGGATTTTGATAGCCTCTAAAGAAGGGTGACAACTAATACTCAGTCAGCTTGTCTTTATCGACTCAATTCTGTGGAGGATTGGATTGTGTTCCCCCGTGCTGTTCACCCGACCATTCCTCTTAATTAGCTTCTTATGTGTTGATTGGAACTCTGACGATATTTAATTGTCGATGCTGGTTCCATCATGCTCGTGTTGAGCAGAACATAGTTGTTGATTGAAAATTCTGTCGTAGGGGATCATTAGGTCAAGCGTCATCATACTTGACCCAATGATCAGAGGCTTAATGTTAACATGATCAAGGGAGTATTTCTTCAAAAATTTGTCATTAATCGACGTTATAAGTGTATTGCCTTCTGGATTTATTAGACGATATACTTCATTTGAGTAGACTGACTCTACCACAAATGATCCTTCTCACTTGGGTTGAAATTTTCCATTCGTCTTGTGCATCATCACCATTGGCCTCTTGACAGCCAAAACGAGGTCGCCTTTCTTGAAAGTCCGATCCTTAATTTTCTTATTGAAAGCTTGAAAATTCGAGCTTGATAAAACTCGATTAGTTGTTGAGCTTGCAGGCGTTTATCGTCCAAAGCTTCAAGCTCCTGAAGTCGCAGTCGATACTTCTCCTCATCTGTCATCTCCGTTGTTAAGGCAACGTGCAGAGATAGAATCTGAATTTCTAGCGGGAGTACAGCTTCACACCCATGTACCAAAGAGAATAGTGTAACTTTTGTCAAGGTTCTCACTGTTGTGCGATAGGCCCATAAGTATTCACCCAATTTATCGTCCCAGTCGCGTTGACTTTTTGAGACAAACTTCTTGAGAAGCTTTTCAATAGTTTTGTTAAACGCTTTTGCAAGGCCGTTAGCGGTGAGATAGTATGCCGTTAAAGACACGCTTTAAATTCTGAACTTATTGCAGAATCTCTGGAATACTTGGCTGACGAACTGAGGCCCATTATCGTGGACGATCTGTCGTGGCACGCCAAAGTGATAGATCACGTGATGTTTTATGAACTTGATCACGTCCGATGTCTTCATCTCCTTTAGAAGGACTGCCTCTGCCCATTTAGAGAAGTAATCTATTATAACTAAGATAAACTGATGTTCGTTAGATGAAGGTGGGCTGATAGGACCAACCACGTCCATTTCCCACATCTCAAATGGTCAGGAAGAAGTTGTAGGACGAAGATGTCCTTGTGCCAGATGAATGAAAGCACTATGGATCTGAGAGGCGTGGCATCACTTAGCGTAAGCGATGGCGTCAGAGATCATCTTTGGCCAATAATATTCAAGTTTTTAGAGTCGATCTCCGAGCTTTCGGTCAGGTTGGTGAGCTCCGCACATACCGTCATGAGCCTCTTTGAGTGCTTTCTGTGCTTCTTTATGTGATAAGCAGCGGAGGAGGATTCCATCATGCGATCAGCGAGACAGTATTCTTGTGATCGCATTGTAGTAGAATTTAAGGGCTTTCCTTCTACTGGCAGCCTCCTCTTTTGGGTTATCAGGCAGAATGTCGTACAATGCGTAGTCGATGTATGAGAATCGCCATCCCTAAGCTCTGAACCTGCTGAATTCCCTAGAGCTTCTTTGACTCGAACGTTTCCTGCTAGAGTTTGATCATCTTCAAGGACGAGTTTTGAACAGTACAAGTGATGGTTGTAGATAAGTACTTTCTCTGTTGCTCCGGCTGGAAGAGCCAAGGAAGCGACGAGAGACGCCAGTGCATCTGCATGCGCATTTTGCTATTGAGATGCATGGTCGATGTAGAAGTTTCTGAACCTCTCGGCCATGTGAATGGATGCGTTGTGATAGGGTACTAAGTCTTCGTGTCTGACTTCGTATTCCCCGCAAACCTGATTAACGATGAGCGTTGAATCATCACACGCTTCGAGATTTTTAGCGCCAATCTCATCGACGATTTGCATCCCGATCAAGAGAGCATTGTATTCCGCTATATTGTTGGAACACGGCTCAGTTAATGAGAATGCACGAGGGATTATGTAGTTTTATGGGGAGACTAGTACTACCACCACTCATGCTATGATATTGCCTCGAGGACCCGTTCTTGATGCGTCGTCGAAGAAGAGTTGCCACACCTGTCCTTCGAAAGACGTCTGGGTCAAGCAAACTTCAGCGACCTTGTCTGGGAGATCTTCATAAAGTTTGATCGTTCTTGAATCTGGATGCTCAGCTAAGAAGTCTGCCACTGCCTGTCCCTTCACAGTTTTTTATGATAGAAATTGCATCTCATAATGGGAGAGCAATATGGCCCATTTCGCTAATCGATCATTCAGCGATGATGGCTTCGTCATAAGCAATATTAAAGGATTGGCTTTTGATATGACGTGTATGGTTTGGCCCACTAAGTTGTGTCGCGTCTTCTGGACGGCGAATATTAATGCCAAACATTCTTTTTCGATTGGGTTGTATCGATGTTCAGCTCCGATCATGGTTCTACTCAGGTAGTAGATTGCTTACTCGTGTCCCTGATCATTATTCTGCGCTAGTAAAGCTCCTAGAGAATGATTCATAACTCGAACGTATATAAGGAAAAGTTTTTCTGACACCGAAGCTGTGAGGATTGGTGATTGCGTGAGGTAGCGCTTGATTTCATCGAACTCTTATTGGTAAGCATCGTCCCAGATGAATGAAACACCCTTCTTCATCAATTTGGTAAAGGGTTGGCATCGTCCTGAGAGGTTTGAGATAAACATCTGGATGTAGGCTAGTCGCCTTTACAATCCTCTAAGCTCTCTAAGATTCCTTGGAGATTATATTTCTTGGATGGCGCGGACTTTCTCTGGGTCGAGGTGGATTACTTTGGATGTCATGACAAACTCGAGGAATTCAACTTGCTACCCTCAGGAAGGATTTGGTGGAATTCATCTTCAATTGATGCGCCTGCATGATATCGAATACTATCTTCAGATCTGCTATGTGATCGTCTTTGGCACGAATTTTTACTGCAATATCGTCTACATAGCATTTCACTGTTTTGCGTATATGCTCGTGAAAAATTGCATTCACAGCTCTCTGGTATATCGCTGCATTCTTCAATCCAAAGGGCATCACAATATAGCAATACACTCCTAATGGTGTCCTAAAGGATGTATGCTTCTCGTCGACAGGGTGCGTCTTAATTTGATTGTATCCAGAGAATCCATCCATGAAGGACATCCGCTCGAACCCACACGTATTGTTAATCATGACATCGTGATTGGAATAGGGAACTCATCTTTAGGACACACCTCATTTAGATCACGAAAATCAATGCAAACTCGGATCTTCGTATTCTTTTTGGTGACGGGGACGATATTAGCCACCCAATCAGGGTGTTGTTCTTTCATGATGAAATCAGAGTTTATAAGCTTCTTGACTTCTGACTGGATCGCTTCTATTATCTCTAGGCGGAACCGTTGTTGCTGTTGCTTGACGGGCTTCGCGTCCAGATTGATGTTGAGGTGATGCATAGCCACTTGAGGGTCGAGCCCAGGCATATCCTCATAGTTTCAAGTAAAAACATCTATATACTCTCGAATAAGAGATATTAGATCTTCCTTCTCTGGAGGTGATAAGCTTTCGTTTATAAAGATGGGCTTAGGATTAGCCTATTCTTTCAGATTAACCTGGGTTACCTTATCCACTGTGGGTGCTTCGCGTTGTTCAAAACGAATATTCCAGAGAGTATTTAGGTGTTTGATCTAAGGATCTGTATCTGACTGGATCATTTCTTCATCTTCATCTTCTGGGTGGCTTGTTGAAACCATGTTTACCGAAAGGTCTTTGAAAATATTGCCTACACTGACATCTGACTCCCACGATGACGTGCCTGACGAGTGATTATATGATACAATAACCCTTCAGACTTATAGGCTGACAGGATTGGAGTTGACACATAGCCCAACCTCCTGCGAGTTCGATGATAATAATCAGGGACTTTCCCTTTTGGAACGAAGGATCGAAGCAGTGTTCGCCTTCCTTTACCGAAGTTCAAGCCAAGATCACTTGTTAGATCATACCTCATGTTCTCCATCATTCTGAGTACATTTGACTCGTAATGAGAGAACTGAGAGAGTTCAGTCTCGCTTTCTGAGTCTTCGCAAATTGTTGGTTTGTACTCGACTCTTCCGAAAAGGATCGATTTTTGGCCTTTGCGTCTTGCTGAGACCTCGAAGAAGGATTTTTGCGCATCATTGACGCTTTGATATGCCGTGAGAGATGATCTCACCGGTACATGCAATGATGTCAGGGCATCTATTGCCGACCAGGGGTCATCATCTACATCGGTACTAGTATCTGATGGCACATAATCAAAAGCAAACACAAAAAATAAGCCAAATCTAAATCTTCATTAATATACCACTCGCCTACATCATTGGTGATGTTATTGATATCTCGTTACAAGAGGATTCAGCTCCCAAAGACATTCTTCTTCTGCCTTGTTGCTAGAGTCTAGTTCCTCTGGCTGGGAATTCTCGTCTGTCTTCAGAGAATCCTGGTACAGGAGGGAGTCTGTGAAGTAATTCTCTGCTCCTTTGAACGGATGCCTTTCAGCGATCAACGTTCGGACTTTTCCATCTCCGTCAACATACTTCATGACTTGATGGAGAGTAGAGGGGACGATGGAGTTGCGATGAATCTATGGTCATCCCAACAGTAACTTATACGAAGTGTCAGCGTCAATCACATAGCACGTCACCTCAGATCTTAGGTCCCGATCTGACATTTGAGTTTGATCTTTCCCATTGGGCGCGTATCATTAGCGCTGAAGCTGTAAATGGTAGTTTGAGTGGCGCTCAATCGGTGAGTGGGAATTCCCAAGTGCTGCATGACCTGGCAGGGCATGATGCTCAACGCGGATTCTGGATCCACCTGAATGCGACTCACTTCAGATGATCCAATATACCCTGTAAAGTACAGGGGCCTATCATGTTTTCCCTTAACCTGCATGTCGTCTGGAGTGAAGGTTATGCAGGGGACATATTGAAGACGTGGAGACAGTTTTCTTCATCTTCCTCCTTTGGTTTAGCCAAAATTCGGGCTATGAAGGCCTCAGCATCGGTTAAAACTTCTCTCAGAGCTTCCCTTGTTAACTTGGACAGTCTTGGAGCTCATAGAGGGTAATCTTGGCCGGGATGTTGGCTAGTTGAGCTAAAACATCAAAACAATAAGGTGCTGAAGATCCTTCCGCTTTGTCCTTTAGGAGGGCCTTGGCGTACCGAAGTTCCTTTTGTTTCTCCACGAGTTACTTCGTGGATTGCTAGGTTGGCTCTGAGGTGGGTTTAGACGGATTTGTCACCATTTCATCGTACTTTTTCAAGTACGACTGACCTGAGCGGTGCCTTCGGTTCTACAGCAAAGATGACTGTCTTCTCCTCCGAATCAGTTAGTGAGGGGACATCGGTTTCTACTTCCCGAGAGGAAGCACACACCACATTGCAAGGCGAAGTTTTTGCTTTGCCCTTGGACTTTCTGTTAAGGTTCTAAATATTGGATATCGAAATCGTATCGAATAGGGGTTTTTCATATCAGATATCGGATATCGGGGGAGATATCGGGGATACGCGCGCATATCGGGGGTTCATATTAGACACTATATATAATAAAATATTGATAGTTAAAAGTTAATTTAGAGTCATACATATCATCTAACTAATAAAAATGATGTAATATGCTTGCAAAGATGTAAAAAACAATGTAAATTTGCACGCAGTCGTGCAATAAATAAGTTATTTCATATTGGGCAATATATCGAGCGATTTATCGGCCAATATCGGGCGATTTATCGGCCGATATTTCAAATATCGGCCGTTTTTTGCTGCAAACGATATGGAGAATGATTTTCACATATCGTATCCGCAACAGAAAAAAAAGGAGATATCGAACGATATCTCGGCCGAATCGGCTGATATTTAAAACAGGGCTTCCTATTGATAACAATAGTCCATTGCTAGCCTTCCACGAGGTCGGGATGAACCCACATGATCTCTTCATGAGGAGTAGAAATAGGTACGAGACCTTTCTCCCGCTGGTGGTGTAGATCTGTATTGACCACCCTTAGTTCCCCTTTCGGGATGGGAACTACTTCAGCTGGTATTGGAGGCTGTACCCCGAACTGAAGAAATAACGTCATATTAGCTGTCACTTTCTTCTACTCCGGGTGGAGTTTGAGCACCTCCGCATCAATCACAACTTGGAGGATGTCTTTGAAGATGTAATAGCTTTTGGTAGGATGCCCCAGCATCCTGTGGTACAAGCAGTAATTGGGGTTGTCAGTCTTGCCTAACTCCTCAGGATGTCTAGCTTCAGGAAACTTCAGTCTGTTGCTCTTATTGAGTAACTTAAACAACGAATCGACATGCTCGTCCTTGAAGGAGTACTGCTTGTTGGCGCGTGGCTGGCTCGAGGAGCTACCCCCTCTAGCCGGTTGGGGCTTAGAGGGAGACTTCATCTCTGTCATCAGTGTATCCTTCCTTTTAGCTTGGAAAGACGCTTCTGGCGCGCGTCTTGTCTACTTCTCGGGTCTGGGCTTGTTTTCCTCCGCCTTAGGCCTGGCGACAATCTCCTCTGCCTGTTCACCTTACTGGACTAACTGCTTTCAAGTTCAGCTTTCAGCTACTCCTATCTGAGTTAGAAGTGAGGTTTGCAAATTGTGGCGGCATGTTTCCACCAAGGCAGCCTAGATCATGCCACTGGGGCATCGGAGCGCTATATTCTGAAATCTCTCCAAATGCTTTAACTGACTCTCCTTTTTGTTGCTTCGTCACCAGGAGAGTTGGCATGATAATCTCTGAGTCGTCTTCGAAGAAACGAGTGAAGAGCCAGATTGGTATCTATGATATCTCCTTCTGAGATTGCTTCAATAGAATGAGATGTTTGAGGTGTAGATGATGGCTGTGGCTATATTTTGAGTCGGGATTCGCTATAATGTGAATCATTGCGGCTAAAAGATCCCTTGAGATCACCTCAGTTCTTGATAGAACCTTCTGAGAGCTTCATGAATCATTTAAAAGCAATCCCTTTCAGGGTGCCAATGAACAAGCGTATCAGGCATCTTTTGATACTACATTCCCTTTCTGGGATTTGAAGTAGTATATGTGTTGGTTCAGTGACGCTTGTCGTCGAAAACTTGTAGGATCGGAGTTTTGAACTTAGGAGGGTATGGGACAAGATCTCACTCAGCCGGGTATAGCCGAACCACTACTGCTTCTTGGAGGCCTTTCCGATTGGTGAGGGCTTCAAGACGCTATTCCAGCTCATCCTTTTGGAATGAGTGCTCTCATTCTCTGAATTGCCTCTCTCTTTGGATGGAGGCTTAGATGACTCAGAGTTGGAATGCTCCTCCTCCTCAGTATGTGCAGAAGACGAGCTTTCCCCTTCCTTCTGTTTGCCTTTGGACTTCTTGGAAGGAGTGTTGGTCTTCGGTTTCTTCTTTTTGTCCTCAAGCAATTGCGAAAGCATCTGCTTGAGGTTGTCGATAGATTCTTGTTGAGCGCGAATCATATCGAGTTGCTCTCTGGACCTGGGCTTGCTGTTTAAAGCGCCTGGCTATTTCTTCAGGAGTCCCTGCTATGTACGTGAAGGTTTCTTTCTCTACGGAAGAGTTCGAGGCCTGTGATTCCGCGATGGCAGAATATGACTCGCTTACTTCAATGCCCCGGATTAGGGCACTGTAGTCCACTGGGGCTATTACACCAGTCCGAGTGCGGGTATGTCGGTACATTCCTTTTGGCTCGGTGTCAGACTCATCGGAGCGACTATTGGCTGCTTCCCTTTAGTTCTGTTTGGCGTAGTGCTTGGACCCACCATGTTTGCAGTAACTTTAGGGTACTCCGTATCAGAGAAGGTTCTCCTTGTGCGGGAGTGACGCCTTTTGGCAGAGCGGGAGAATGATGTAGATGATAACCGGTTGAACACCGACTGTTTGCTTACATGCGAGCTGCAGTAGCATTCTGAGAGCACCGCTGTGATGAGCCGTTCACAGCAGCATTGTGGAATAATTTGATGAACACTCTTCTTCTTGGTCAAGTAGTCCCTTAGATCCGTTGGAGCGGGTTGAAGAAACTAACCTTAAGTCTCTGAGGACGAGGACTTTTCAGCTCCTTCTGACTTTAGCTATTGGAGAGCGAATGTTAACCTTGCAAGTCTTAGTGATGCAAGGTTCAGAAACACGGAGTTCACGTTCTATAGAATAGACGCAGCTCTCGCGTTTTGGCTTTGAGACGCAGGTCTCGTGCCTCTGCTGAGAAGAGGCGCGAACCTCGCGTTGCTGATTGTATCATTTGTCTGGCGACACTTGAGAAACGCGGACTTTATGAGTCCCACATTCTATTGTAGAGATGCAGGTCTCGTGTCTCTGAGAAGAGACGCGGACCTCGCGTTGCTGAACATCGTGTCTATGAGGTGAAGCCTAAAAAATGTGAGCCTCTTGAGCTCTGTGTTTTGGTATCCAGACGCAAACTTCGCGCGTCTGATGCGGTTCAGAAGAGACGCGAGCCTGAGCCTCACGTCTTATATCTGCTGGACAGATAGTTTCTTTGTTGACGTGGTATTAGACACATGCCTCGAGCTTCGCGTTTGAGATGCGGGCTTCAAGTTGTGTGCCTGAGCACTGAAGTGGTATTGAGACGCAGGCTTTGAGCTCTGCGTCTTGGCATTGCAGTGGTGTTGAGACATGAGCTTCGAGCCCTGCGTCTTGGCATTGTAGAGATGGTAGGGCGCAGACTTTGAGCCCTGTGTCTTGGCATTGTAGAGATGCTAGGGCGCAGGCTTTGAGCCCTACGTCTTGGCATTACACAAGTGGCTTTCATTAGCTTCACGTCTGAAGTATGGACTTTGTTATCTGATGACTTGTCCTTAGTGATTTTTAGACAGTTTACAACAAGTACCAAAAGAATTATGGGGTGAGGCCATTTTGACTGCTTGTTACTTGATAAATTGAATGTCATCCTCTGTATAGCAGAATAAATGGCTGCTTGTTACTTGATAAATTGAATGTCATCCTCTGTACAGCAGAATAAAATCTCATATTTCATCATGTACTCGGACAAGTATTTGTTCCCATTGCCTCTAAAGATATTTGGGTCTCTTTGTTTTATCCATAATCATAACCCTCATAAGACAACTTAATTTCAAGCCTCTTCAAGAGATTTTTCTTGGTTACTTTAAAACTCAGAAAGGTTATAAATATTTTTGTCTATCTTTAAGCAGATATGTCTTGTCATCCGATGTAACTTTCTTCGAGTCTAAATCAGAAACTTCCACATTTGCTTCTCCCTTAGTGTTAGAGGATCAATATGATTAGCTATTCTATAAAGAGATATTAAACAATAGTGATAAGTTGACATCTGAAAAAGTTACTGGCAAAAATCCACTTTGATTTCAGGATTCGCTTCAATCCTACACACGATGAATTGCTCCTCCTCCTATGCCATCACCAGCCTCAGTATCAAGTTTTGCACAAGAGTCAAGTGAGAATGTCACTGGTCAATTACCTGATACCTATACTTTTGGTGATCTTTCCATTGCACTTCAAAAAAGAAAAACGTACTTGTACTCAGTATACCCTCTCAAATTTTGTTTCTTATTCTCATTACACTATCAAGTTAAATCCTGATGGCTCTCTTGCTCGCTTAAAGGCGAGATTGGTAACTAAAAGATACTCACAGGTGTATGGACTAAATTATGTGGATACTTTCTCACCAATCCCGAAGATGATATCCGTGCGGATCCTGGTGTCATTAGCAGTGACATACCACCGGCCGCTTCATCAATTGGACATCAATAATACTTTTATCAATGTATTCTTGATAAAGAAGTTTATATGGAGCAAACACCAAGATTTGTTGCTCAGAGAGAGAGTATGAAGGTTTGCAGGTTAAAAAAGTCACTTTGCGGTCTGAACAGTCTACGAGAGCCTGTTTTGGCATTTTGCATCAATAATTCAGAAATTTAGACTCTTTCTTTTAGAAAAAGATCACTTTGTATTTTGGAAGATACAACATGGGAAGAGGATCTTGCTAGTTGTATATGTCAATGACATTGTGACCACAGGAGATGACACGAAGGGGATTGATAGCCTAAAGAAGTACTCACTGAAGTAGTTTTAGACCAAGAATATTGGATCCCTGAAGTACTTCTTAGGCATTAAGGTGGCCAGGTCCAAAAATATATTCTTCTGTCATAAGGAAATATGTCCTTGACTTGCTTTCGGAAGCTGAAATGCGAGGATGCATGAGTATTGATTCTCCAATAGATGTGAACACAAAGCTACTATCAGATCAGGGAGAGCTCCTTCAGGATATTAGACGGTACAAAAGATTGATGGAAAAACTGACCTACCTAATGGTGACCAAATCAGATATCACATTCACAGTTAGTGTGGTGAGTAAGTTTCTACCAGCACCAAAGACTACTCACTTGCAGGTTGTAATAAAGATTTTAAGCTATCTGAAGAAAGTCCGATGAGAGGATTTCTTTATTCGGATCATGGACAGACTCGAGTAGCAGGTTTTTCAAATGTGAATTGGGCGGGGTGTCCTTTTGATAGGAGTGCGACCACAGAATATTATATCTTTCTTGAAAAAATCTTGTGTCATGAAAAAGTAAGAAGTAGAGTTGATCTCTCGGTCTAGTGCAGAATCAGAGTACATGGTAATAACAAATGTGACATTATAACTAATTTAGATAAAAGATTTATTGACAAAAATTGATTTTTCTCCAGAGTGTCCCCTAAAACTATATAGTGACAATAAGACATCAATACACATTGCTCAAAATGACGTGTTCCATAAGAGAAAAAAACACATTGAGGTTGATTGTCATATAGTTCACAAGAAGATTGAGGATAAGATTGTTATGGCTAAGCATGTATCATTAGGATACCAGTTAGCAGATCTTCTTACCAAACCACTTAATAAAATAAGGATAGATTTTATTTGTGACAAGCTGGGCATGTATGATGTATATGCTCCAGTTTGAGGGGGAGTGTTAGGAGATATAATTAGTATTATATTAGTATTAGTATTAGACTCTGATAAGGATTCTATATCTGATTAGGATTCTATGTAATTGTGCCTATATATTTGGGGCATTGCCACATGAATAAGACACAAATAACTCTCTCTCTCCCCCTCAATCTTGACAAAAGGCTAGTGAGTAGAAAAAGTTTCTTCATCAAGTTTGAGTCCCCTTTGGTAGTTAAGACTTGAGAATGCTTATGGATCAAATATAGTTTATTTATAAATTTCTTAGTAGTGATGGTAAATTCATTTTGGCAAAGTTCTTATTATTTTATATTGTAATGTAAAAGTTACCAAGTCCCTTAATTCCTACTAAGTTTATGTGGTAATTCAATCTGAATTCATATAGTGGTTTCCACTAATAACTATTCTTATGATCTTAAGTAAATAACTATTATTTTTTTTGAGAATATAACAAGACCAAAAATGGTCCGGTCTGAATATATTAAAAAAGAGACAAAGTGCAACAAAGAAAAATTCTCCCTCACCAAGCAAGTTTGGGAAGAGAAAGTACAACAAGACTTACAAGAAAGACGGAGGAGAAAAAGAAAACAAAGTTACATAAATAGTTTGCACCAAAAATTTGAGTAAAAGATTGCCCGATTTGAAACTTCTTTCGGAGAAAGTTGATTTTGTTTAAAAATTCTAGAGTTGCGCTCAATCCAGATGGATGCTGCCTGAGCACGAGAATCCCATGTCTTCCGATACACACCAGAAATAGAAGATATTCGCCAATCCTCCCATAATTTCCTACGGGAAGTGGGCCAAGAAGGAAGAGTCAGTCCGTACACAATTGGGATCATACTCTCTTGGCGAAGTGACAAGATAGAAAAATGTGAGTAGATGATTCTGGGTGATTATCGCAGAAAACACAATGAGATGGCGGTTGGATATAACGTCTCTGTAAGTAGAGGTCTGTGGGAAGTCGTACATGAACTGCTAACCAAGTGGTAATCTTAACTTTAAGAGAAGCTTTCGCCTTCCAAAAAAACTTTGCAGCTTTATTTTGAGGTTGCAATGGCTGAATCAACCTGTATTGGGAACGAACTGTGAAAGAAGTTAAGGAACCGATTCTCCAAATCACCTGGTCCGGAGCATCCCGAAATGTATGTCCCTGAAGTGCATCCATAAGTACTGCCAACTTCTGCAGTCTGGTAGGAGAATGTGGATGACGAAAAGAAATGCCCAATCATTGTCTTGGATTTGTGAACTAATACATACATCTTTATCAGCTGCAATGTTGAAAAGACTGGGTAAAGCAAAAGCGAGAGGAACCTCACCCAACCTGACATTAATTTGAAAGTAAAAGAGACACCATAAGGTGAAAAAATAAAGAGTCATCATCATCAATTAGGAGAAATGAAGAGTCATCATCAATTGAAAGAAATGAAGAGTCATCATCATCAATTAGAAGGAATGAAGAGTCGTCATCAATTTGAAGAAATGAAAAATCACCATGAATTGAAGAAGTTAAAGAGTCATATATGCATTATTATCATTTGTTTATGACATTAAAGTAGATAGTTGGTATTCTTATAAGTTTTTTCGTTGAAGCGTATAAAAGGCTAGTGTACCTCTTTGTTTTTTCAAGCAAGTAAGAAAGAAAGAAAAATGAATAAGATCCATTTTCTACTTAAAATTGTAGATTATAGTATATTAGTTCGTAGACTAGTATACAACAATTAGTATCATAGCTAATTCAATTTTTTTTCATTTTCTCTTCTCCTCATGGCCTTCACCAACAATCTCATCAATCCACAAGTACCCAAGTTATTGAAAGATAACTAAGAGTTGGTCAATTCAGATGAAAGCTCTATTTGGTTCTCAAGAGTTGTGGGAGCTAATCTTTGATGGGTTCAAGGAACCCACACTGAAAGTAAAAGCCGCCTACACCGACGAAGAAGAAGGCTCTTAGAGAGCAAAGAAAGAAGTATAGCAAAGCTCGTTTTCTACTCTATCAAGGGTTGGATGAGTCTATCTTCGAGAGAGTTGCCGAAGCAATGACGACCAAGGAGCATGAAAAATCCTTGCTATTATCTATAAAGGAGTCGAGCGGGTGAAGCGAATTCGCCTCCAAACTTTGAGGGGCGATCTTGAAGTCGCTTAAATGAAAGATGAAAAAATCTCCGATTATTATTCACGATTACTTTTAACTGTGAATAAAATGAGGAGAAATGGAGAAAAAATAGAGGATATCTGAGTGATGGAGAAATTGCTCTGATCCCTCACATCAAAGTTCGAGAACGTGGTGGCGGCAATTGAGGAGTCCAAGAATTTAGAGGGGATCTCAATAGAGGAGCTTTTAGGATCTCTCTAAGTTCATGAGCAACACATACAAAAGAAGACTGATTCCATAGTTTTGGAACAAGCATTAGAGTCAAAGCTGACTCTAAATGATCAAGGCTCACATAGTAGAGGTTGTGGTTGCGGTAGAGGTAGGGGACGTGGTCTCCAACAACGAATCACTCAAAATCAAGTGGAGTTTCAAAGCCTCAGAGATTAAGACAAAGCAATCGGGGAAGATTTACATCTGGATGTGGAAACAACAAGAACGTCTAATGCTACAACTGTCAAAAATTTAGACACTATGCCTCGAATTGCTGGCACAGAACTGAAGATGTTACTAATCTCGCTGAAGCAACAAATGATGTGGGTAATAACTCTACTCTTCTTCTTGCTCATGATGATTCAAGTGTTCAAAATGATGTTTGGTACCTTGACTCGGGTGCTAGAAACCACATGTGCGAGAAGAAAGAACTTTTCATGGAACTCGCAGAAGGAGTTCATGGAAGTGTGAGCTTGAGAGATTCTTTAAAACTCCCCGTTAAAGGCAAAGAGAAGATCAAAATCTACCAAAAAGATAGTAAGCCCGAGTATATTTTCGATGTTTATTATATTCCTAACATGAATAGTAATATTCTCAGCATCAATCAATTACTTGAAAAAGGATATAAAGTATATATGGAGAACAACCATCTTTGGTTGAAAAATACAAATGGTCTTATAACTTGTGTTAATATGAGAAGAAACCGCAAGTTTTCCTTGCATCTAAACACGGAAGTAGAGAAGTGTTTTCAAGGACTCATGAAGAATGAGTCATGGAGGTGGCATCTTTGCTTTGGCCATCTAAACTTCAACGGCTTGAAGTTACTATCTAGAGCCGGCATGGTACGAGGTTTACCAACAATCGATCCACCAGGTCATACTTGTGAAGTTTGCATAATTGGCAAGCAAGCACGACTTCTTTTTCCCAGTGGAAAGTCGTGGAGAGTGGAGGCATCATTGCAACTTGTTCATACTGACATTTGCGAACCATTAGATCCCGTCTCTCTAGGAGATAATAGATATTTTATTACCTTCATTGATGATTTCAGTAGAAAATTATGTGTACATTCTTAAAGAAAAATTTGCTGCATTTACTACCTTCAAGAATTTTAAAGCCCTTATTGAAGCGGAGAGTGACCACAAGCTAATAACTCTCCGATCTGATCGAGGTGGTGAGAGTATCCTCAAATCTATTTCAAGAATATTGCATGGAGCAAGACATAAAGAGGCAGTTTACTACTGCCTACATACCATAGCAAAATAGCATCGCAGAAAGAAAGAACCGCACTATTCTTGACATGACAAGAATCATGCTCAAAGAAAAAAGGGTGCCGAAGCAGTTTTGGGCGGAAGCTGTGGCGAGTTCAACTTACTTGCTCAACCGGTGCACGACGAAGCAAGTGAAGGGCAAGACTCCTCAAGAGGCATGGAGCAATTACAAGCCTAATGTCGCACACCTACGAATTTTTGGTGTGTTGCATATGCTCAAGTACCTGAAGTTAAAAGAAAGAAGCTCGACAATCATGGTGAAAAATACATTTTCATCGGATATAGCGAGGAGTCGAAAGCATACAAGCTCTACAATCCACTAAGTAAGAAACTAGTAGTTAGTAGAGACGTTGTCTTAAATGAAGCTGAAGCATGGAGTTGGAGCAATGAAGAGACTGTCAAAGAGTAACACGTGGTGAATGAACCTGACGAGCCTCGACAGGAGGTTCCACCACCAGCTACACCACCATCTCCTCATCATGTTACACTATCTCCTACAAGAGATTCTCCATCTTCTAAGGAATGTAGTAGTAGTCAATCCTCCGTGCAACGAGGTCCCATCAAAATGAGAAGTTTCAGGGAGATTTATGAGCGGATAGAAGAAGATGGAGTGGCTAATCTCTTCTGTTTATATGTTGATCATGAGACTCTCACTTTTCAAGAGGCTAAGAAAGAAGATTGATGGTGATCAGCAATGAAGGAGAAGATGCATGTCATTCAAAAAAACGACATAGGGAGTTGACAACACTTCCACGAAATCACAAGGCAATAGGTGTTAAATGGGTGTACAAGATCAAACACACAGCAGATGGTGAAGTTGATCGGTATAAGGCGAGGCTTGTAGCGAAAGGTTACAAACAAAAATACAGCATCGACTATGAAGAAGTCTTTGCACCAGTTGCTCGATTGGACACAGTGAGACTATTAATTTTACTTGCAGCTCATCACAGGTGGAAAATATATCATTTAGATGTCAAGTCAGTATTTCTCAATGGTATTTTTGAAGAAGAGGTGTATGTACAACAACCAGAAGGTTTTCTGGTAAAAAGACAAGAAGACAGTATATCACCAAAAGAAAACCTTGTACGACTTAAAGCAGGCACCACAGGCATGAAATGCCCGAATTGATGGTTATCTTCATCAAAACGGTTTCACCAAATGTCCTAATGAGCATACCATCTACATGAAGAGAAACCATCAAGACGAATTTCTAATAATTTGTCTTTATATTGATGACTTGTTAAACATAGGAAGTAGCGCCGAGATGCTTGCTGAATTCAAGGAGGCGATGTTTAGTGAATTTGAAATGACAGACAATGAATTGATGTCCTATTTTCTTGATATTGAAGTGAAGTAACAACAAGATAGGATATTTATATCTCAAAAGAAGTACATGAAAGAGATCTTAGAGAAATTTAAGATGAGTAATTGCAACCCAGTGAACACCCCAATAGCCACAGTAATGAAGCTATCAAGAGAAGGAAATGGAGATTTTGTAGACTCAATTTTTTTGAAAAGTCTAGTTGATAGCCTGAGGTACTTGACGATCACAAGGTCCGATAATATTTATGGAGTTGGACTTGTGAGCCGCTATATGGAGACACAGAAGGAGTCTCATTGACTAGCTGCAAAGAGGATTTTAAGGTATATCAATGACACACTTAACCTTGGTCTATTTTATACTTATGGTAAAACTGTAGAGTTAGTAGGCTATTCAGATAACGACTGGGGAGGTGACCAAGATGAGAGAAAAAGCACCACTGGCTATGTCTTCTATCTTGAGTTAACTGTATTTTCATGGAGCTCAAAGAAGTAAGAAGTTATAGCTTTATTTTCATGCGGAGCAGAGTATGTGACAGCTTCATCTACTGTATGTGAAGCTATTTGGTTGCGAAATATTTTAAAGGAGTTGAATCATCCACAAGAAGAAATGACTGTAACATTTGTGGACAACAAATCAGCCATCCAATTGCAAAAAACTTGGTACATCATGGGAGGAGTAAACATATAGATACACGGTTTCATTTTCTCAGAGGCCATGTAAAGCAGAAAACCGTGAATCTGGAGTATTGTCATACCATGGAACAAGTAACAGATATTTTCACTAAGCCATTACCAATTGAACCTTTCAGAAGGTTAAAAGAAATGCTCGGTATAAAAACATTTTGATTTGAGGGGGCATATTGGAATATCAAATAAAAATGTCTTTTATGACATTAATTTTGGAAGTAGAAAAGACATCATAAGGTGAAGAAATGAAGAGTTATCATCATCAATTAGGAAAAATGAAGAGTCATCATCAATTGAAAGAAATGAAGAGTCATCATCAATTAGAAAAAATGAGGGTCATCATCAATTTGAAAAAATGAAAAGTATCATGAATTGAAGAAGTTAAAAAGTCATATATGCATTATTGTCATTTGCTTATGAGACTAAAGTAGATGGTTGGTATTCTTGTAAGTTTTTTCTTTGAAGCCTATAAAAGGCTACTGTACCACTTTGTTTTTTCAAGCAAGTAAGAAATAAAGAAAAGTTGAATAAGAACCATTCTCCACTTAAAATTTTAGATTATAATATATTAGTCCGTAGACTAGTATACAACATGGTCCCCTGCCCACAACAGATCCTCAATCCTATTTTGAAAGCATTCGCTGTTTTAAAAGCACAACACCAGAATGGAGACACTCGCCCCGGTATCTTATCCTGCAAGTCTAATGGCCCTACCTCGACGGTAGCAATTATGAAGGACCACCTTAACCCAGAGGGATGAGTGGTTTGTCAAAAGCTTCCACTACCATTTGGACAAGAGAGAGATATTAAAATCTCGCAATCAACGAATCCCAAGACCGCCCGAGCCACGTGGAGAACAAAAAACCTCCCAATGACCAAACATTGTCCTCCAGTGACAACACTCTCTCCTATCCAAAAGAAAGCACGTCTCAATCTATCTATATGCTCTACAACCCACTGAGGTAGATAGAAAAATGACATGAAGTATAGTGAAAGACTGGTGAGGACTGAGTTGACTAGAATTAATCTACCTCCACGAGATAGGGAATGTCCTTTCTGTGCAGCTAGTCTTTTGTCAATTCGATCAAGAAGGGGCTGCCAGTCCTCTTTAGAGAAGGTGGTCGGTTTGAGTGAAAGTCCAAGGTGAGGGAAAGGGAAACTCCCAATTTTGTAATGTAGCGCACCGGAGACTACCGCCAGATCTAAGCATGGTGGTCCAAGTTGGCATAACGAAGACTTGTTGAAATTAATGGACAACCCCGAAAGTAACTCAAAGATATATTGCAGTATCTTAACCTTTTTGATGGAGACTAAGTCCGGGGGCACGAGCATGAGAGTATCATCGGCATATTGTAGGCACGCGATACCCAGATTCCAAGGTCCCACTTTTTGAACAAAACCTCCCTCAAATGCAAGTTTCAATATGCGTGATAACACATCCACTCCAAAGTATAAAAAGATACGGGGAAAGGTGGTCCCATGCCTCAACCCTCGTTTACATCTGAAATGGGTTCGTGGCTGACCATTGATGAGGACTGAAGAGAGACCAGAGTTGAGTAAGGATTGGATCCAACCACACCATCTACCACCAAAACCCCGAGCTTGGAGGATCTTGAAAATAAAAGACCAATCTATCGTATTAAAAGCTTTTGCGAAGTCCAACTTGAGGAAGTAAACAAGCCAATTGTATTTGGTATGTCTTGATATGATTTTTTGCGCAAATGCCACACTATCCAGGATCGATCGGCCATGAAGGAAGGCCGATTGGGATTATTATTCTAACTATAATCTCGAAAACAAAAACAGCTGATACACCTCAAGAACCTATCTATTAATTCAAACTAGATACGTGATCCTAGTGATCTAAGGTTTAAATTCATTCTTAAGTTCATAACCCTTGATACCATGTAGCAAGGCTTATAGGAGTTCAACCATTTCTAGCCACATTTAAGACTTCTGATGAGCGAACATGCAGATTATATGCAACTTTCAATAAATTAACTTATGCAAAATCAGTAATAATTAATGAACCTGAAACCTGCCATTCATTTATCCTGCCTAATTTCTGAATACAGAACCAGTCTTATCATGGAAATGAACATTCATCTTTGTATAAATCAGCAGCTCTTGTGATATTGTCAGTGTCAGTGAAATAAATCTATTTGGACTGGGATTGGGACATACATTAAAGAGCAAAGTCATATATTGTTGAAAATTTCTTCTATTTAGATGCTATGTTCATTGGGCGTGCTAACAATTTCCTCTTATTTGTGTTCTTCCTTCGCTGTAGACTGTAAAGGATTCTTTTCACTTGTCCAGGTTCAGGCTCTTTTCTTTTTCAAGTAATTTTTTCTTGCTGCACTGCTCCGTGCTTAGTTATGTTTTATTTGAATTTGACTGGAGACCATTTTGGGCACAATAGTACACATGAAAAGGAAATCAAGAATAGTTACTTCTTTAATTCTGTTCAAGGGAACAAATTCTTCCTTCTGCTGCTTAAACTTATTAGAATATTTGATTGCCCTAGAAGTTATCTCTATTCTATTTTTCTAAAATAGATTGTACCTTCTTTTTTCCAATTTTCTCAAGTATGTTAATGTTTTTTGGACAGCAAGGTGTACTTTTTAAGGGGAATCTACGAGGGAAGGCAGCTAAAAGTTTTGAAAAGATAACGAAGCGAATGCAGGTGATTTGAATCTTGCCTGTTCCATGTAAACAATTAAGATGCCTGAATATTGGGACATTGTTTTGTGTAATTTCCAGCACATTGGATTCACAGGATAGATTTGGAGATCAGTATAGGCTTTTCCTTCTTATTAATCCGGAGGACGATGAGCCAGTGGCAGTAGTGGTGCCTAAACAAACTTTACAGCCAGAATCCACGGGTAACATGAACTTTTCTGACTTCTTTGTCTTGCATAGATTTGAAAGTTTTACAATCATTCTCTTAGCAAATATTTCTCCCATTTTATATTTTCTTCCTTGTATATATTCTTCATTTCACAAGGTATTGAAACATTTCAAATTATTTGTTGATTATTACTTTTTTATTTTGTATAACAAGGAGCCAACACATATCAGATGCTCTAAATTCTAGACATTTATGTTTGTCTCTTTGTATGCTGATAATGTATTGGATGTGCAGCTGTACCAGAATGGTTTGCTGCTGGTGTGTTCGGATTGGTTACCATTTTCACCTTACTTCTACGAAATGTTCCAGCACTGCAGTCAAATTTGCTGTATGACGTTTCTTTCATATTTTTTTTTTTTTCAAAATCTTGTTTCTAAAATTGCAAATGACTTGTCATGACTTGTCATTCATCTTTCTTTTCATCTTGTATTTACAAATGAAGCTCTCTAAATCATGACTGCTACTTTTTTCTGATGTCATATTTGCATGTTTGCTTCTAATTTCAGTATTCACTTGCAGGGGGCTGGAACAAATCATATGAAACTTTAAGCTGTTTACAACCATTTCCTTTTTATTCACACACTCTTGTCTTCAAATTATTTCATGATCAGTGTTTTCTTTTTAGTTGGTTTGGTGTGGGTATGGTTTTGTGTGTGTGTGTGTGTGTGTGTGTGGGGGGGGGGGGGGGGGGGGGGGGATCATGGGTGGGGTGGGGTGGGGTTGATTGTACCCCACATCCTCTTTGGCAACAATGTGAAACTCTTTTATTTAGTGCTGTTAAGGGCCTTCTCTTGTGTTAGATTTACTGTTATCATTCGATTTATCAAGTTAACCTTCTGTTCCTTTAATAATGCTTTGACGTGTTTATGCTTGCAGTTCAGCATTTGACAATCTTGAATTGCTGAAAGATGGTTTACCGGGAGCCCTTGTAACTGTGATGGTTTTAGGGATTCATGAAATTGGTCATGTTCTAGTTGCAAGAAATATTGGAGCCAAGCTTGGAGTGCCATATTTTGTTCCTAGTTGGCAGGTAAACATCCTCATTAGTCTTCAAACCTAAGCTTACAATGTTTATTGCATGTTTTTACTGTTTAAGATTTATTATTTATTTGCTTTAAGCGTTATTCTTGAAGTATCAATATTATAATTGGAAACAGTACTAGCACCCTAACCCAACCCAACATGACCTGACCTGGGCTCAACCTGGCCCAACGTTGGGTTGGACTTGGTAACCTGCCCAAGTTGCACCTGATTTGCATGGTAGAGGAGGCTTAAGTCATCAGATTGAGAATGTGTTGCCTTTTGCCTCATCGACTTATATGATCTCTTAGATATGCATGAAGTTCCCAACAGAAACCTTATCATGTTACCCTTCTTCTGGATTCTCTTTGAGAATTTTGAGAGTTAACCGAACTAGAACTTCTGAAGGTTCTTACTGCAATTTCTCCCTCAAAATGCTCGCAGCGATTAGTTCTTAACTTCCTGGAACTATTATACATCAACAATAACATGTTATCCTGCTTCTGGATTCTCTTTTCATCATTGAGAATTTTGAGAATTCATGGTGATTTCTGACACTAGAACTTCCCGAAGGTTCTTACTAAAATTTCTTCCTCAAAATGCTTGCAGTGATTTGTTCTTAACTTCGTGGTTGTTTGTTTGGACGTAAAAGCCGTAAAAGGCCGTAATTCGTAAATGACTTACAACTCAATTACAACTACGTTATTTGTTTGAACCGTAATTCGTAAAAGACTTACGCAACTCAACTACCACTCACTTGCAACCAAATTACCACTCACTTACAGCCCACTTACAGTTAATTTTGTGGTCATTCAAATTTGTATTATTATTTTATGTTAATATTAATTTTTTTTAATATTTAGCATTTTTAGTATTTATTTGCAATATAAAAAAATTTTAAATCACCAAATAGTTAATTTTGTGGTCAACTTTTTCACTTACGACTTACACATTACGACAACCAAATACCGTAAAATACAACTTACGACTTTATATTACCAACCAAATACTGTAAAACTTACATGTATGTAACTCATTTACAAATGTAAAAGAATTTACCAATTACGACTTATGAATTATGGCCAATTACGACAACCAAACAGACCCTTCCTGGAATTGTGTGTGTGTGTTTGTGTGTGTGTGTGTGTGTGTCACACACATAAGCCTTCTTTCTCACGCAGGACCAGGAATTTGGGACTTTGAGAGTGATGTTAGGCTGATAGCAGTTTTCAATTTGTTTTATGTAGACGTCTCAATACATAGCTGCACTCCCTGTCTAACCTTATTTTGACAGGAAAAGGCTTGAATGGTGACAATAGAGATGGTAGTTAGTTTCTTTCGAATTTCAGATGCATCATCTTCTTCTATTACCTCCAAAACATTCTTATAGAAATCTCCTTGCATGTTTGAGTATTCCCAAAGTGTCCCCCCCCCCCCCCCCCCCCCCCGGCGCCCGCTCGGGCATCCCTTGTCATTCGGTCTTATTCAGGTCTAGTGTGGTTGGATAACATGAAACATTTAAACCTAAATCCAATAAGCTGATTGAGTTTGGATCAGATCCTCTACTTCCTAGCCCAGGTTTTGACCGGTTCGCAGACAGATTCATGCCATTAATTTTTGAAACTAATTTTTATCCTGATCCTTGAGATGGAAGCTATCAAGTATCAACTTCCTAGTTTATTTTATACAAGAAAAATAGCATCTAGCATTCTTTTTAGATCTCATTCCTATATAAATACCTAATTGTGGAAACACTATAAACATATGATTATCCATTGAAGGGAGAATCTAATTCTTATCACCATGACCATCATCTAGGCTTTTGCCCATCAAAATGGGGTCTTCTATAGAGAACAACTAAGTCAATGAACCTCAAGAAAGAACAGACCAATGTGCAAGTTTTGTATGGATGGCTACTAGTCTGGCTTCAAAATGCTATGAGCCTATGAGTTCTTGCCAAATTCCTGACCAAGTAAACTATGCAAAAGAGCCATCTACATGAGGTTTTGCTAAAGTATATATATAAATATTTATTTTTCCTTTATGTGGTTGTCTTTGTGAAAGCATGGACATTTTTCTGCAGATAGGTTCTTTTGGTGCAATTACAAGGATTATCAGCATTGTGTCCAATCGTGAGGACCTTCTAAAACTTGCTGCTGCTGGACCGTTGGCTGGATTTTCATTGGGTTTATTTTTCTACTTCTGGGTTTCACCTTACCTCCAAGTGACGGTGTTGGTATTGCTGTTGATCCTGCAGTATTCCATGAGTCATTTCTTGTTGGGGGTATAGGTAAGCATCCTCCTATATCAACATTCTAGCAGTAAAATAAAGATAATCTTCCTGTGACCAAGGAAACATTATGTATGTTTTTAATCTCATGCATTAAGCGGCATAAATTCATGTCTTCTATCTCACTTCCATCATAATGTCAAATGTTTTTTTGTTCATAAGATATCTTACAACAAGAGTGTGTGTGTGTAGAAGTGATGTGTGTAGTAGTGATCAGGTGAGACACTGGTTTAGGTGAGAAGATGAGGAGCATAGGAGCCGTCAGATTAGCTTTTTGATAGTTGAGTTTAGTTTTTGGGTTGGCTAAGTTAGTTTTTCAGTTGAAAATTTTAGTTTTTTGTTTAATTTTTTCCTTTGAATCTAATCTCAATCACCCAAAAGCTAATCTGACGGTTCCTGTTCTTCCTTCTCATCTTCTCACCTAAGCCGGTTGTCTCACCGGATCACTACTATATGTATATATGTGTATATATATGTATGTTTATATATATGTATGTATGTGTGTGTGTGTGTATATATGTATGTATATATATGTATGTATATATATATATATATATATATATATATATATATGTGTGTGTGTGTGTGTGTATAGAGAGAGAGAGAGAGATAAACTTGTGTCATTTCAGAAGGATTCGTAATCGAATTCTTCCCACTCAAATATAACCTTTCGACATCTGAATGCAAGATTCATTCCATTGAAATTGATCTACATTATTTCAAGTAACTAAAAATTCAAGAATCATATATTTTAAATACTTTTTTCTCATCCATCAAGTAAGCACAAAATGGACAGTCGAAAATAGCATATTACTTAGATCTATGTTTTTAAACATACAAATTCTTGATCCGATCATTTCATCATGATCTAAACACTTAAAAACTCTCACACACCAATTTTTGTTAGATTTCAAATATTCTACACCGTTAAACTAACCAACTCACTATTCGGCCGTCTATTTTGTACCTACTCTGATGGATAAGTAAAAAGTTTTAAAAATACATGATTTTTTGTTTTTAGTTACTTGAAATAATGTAGATCAATTTCAATGAAGTGGATTTTGCATTCGGATGTTGTAGGGCTGTATTTGAGTGGGAAGGTTTCGGCTTCGAATTCTTCCGGAATGACACAAGTCTCTCTCTGTCTTACATTGTTCCGCGTAGGGAAACTTTCCCTGGGTGTGGGGTGCGCAGGACCCGTAGAATTAGTCGAGGGCTACACTCGTTGTCCGCGTTGTGGGCCCCGGATACCTGGACGGATTTCAAAAAAAAAATTGAACGGCAGATTTTATTCAAAAAAGTTGATACACTGATATATAAACTCCATTATGTGATGGATATGTGTGTGTGTGTGTGTATTTATATTTGTTTATGACAATGGCTATGCTTATTTAGCTCACTGGATTTGTGTATGAGTCAGTGTGCATGCTTGTGGATATACTAAATTCCAATTAGTAATAACTAACTTCCCTTTTAGAACACTTATTTTTATTTTGAGAAATAAGTAACCCTTTATACCCATTCCAGGATTTGAATTTTTAACCCTGGTCTTCCCTTTGGTCACACTTCTTGTTTACCCTTTTTTTTTTGAGTAAAAGGTAGCCCACCCCTTTTCATTAAAAGATTATAATGAAATTATACAAAAACACTCCTCCTTCCATAGTACAAAACACTCATGTTACAATCCAACATACACTCCTTCTATCCCCAGCACAAATACACTCCTATCCAAAAATCAAAAAGACACTACAAACTCTTGGTTTACCACTTTACCAAGCACTTAATGTCTCACCTATTCCCCAGTGACCATTTTACTACTTTCGTCCTTCCCTTTCCATGGTCTCTTGGGTCTCTTCTCACTTCTGAAGGCTTACTCCTTTTCTCTGTTTTTTGTTTGCAGCAAAACTACTTCTTGGGGATGCTCTGAAAGAAGGAACTTCACTTTCTGTGAACCCACTAGTGATATGGGCTTGGGCTGGGCTTCTTATTAATGCTATCAATAGTATTCCAGCAGGAGAGCTTGATGGGGGGCGCATATCTTTTGCCCTTTGGGGCAGAAAGGTATTGCTTTTTTCCGATCTTTCTAACCTATATATATATACCGACACAAATTTAAATCATGTACATTTCACTCAAAAAAAAACACATTGCAGAATCATGCAACTTATCCATCTCTCTATCTATACAATATATAAGGCTAGTTGAAGGTAGAAAGCTATATGAAATGACTAAGATGATCTTGCTAAAGTTTTGTTGATTGGGTTTTGCATTTATTCCCTTAAATCCCTTTCATCATTAATTTCATGCAACGTTGAATTCTCAACCTACACTTACATGATTATTTTAATTCTATTGCTGGGTCTTTGATATGATAGAGCATCGAAATAGGAATAAGTGACATGAAGAAAGCTAAAAATTAAATATGTGATAATAGCTGATATAGAGAATGAGTAATGAATTAGATGTGTAAACTTCGGTACACAAATATAATAATTACATGTTCATTAAATATGCTCTTGAAGCCCTATTGGCATGGCATTTGTTTTGCTTATGAACTTTTCCTCCATTCCATCAAACAATTAAAAACCTGACCGTTCAACCAAAAGAACTCTCAGCCCCGTATTTCCTACGTTATTCACTCATGAAGAACACACACTCTTGTACGCACTCACACACTCGCAAGGAAAATAAAAAAATAATGATTAAAAAAAGAAAAACCACACTAGTCAAATAGTTTTGTGAACAATAATGGACCCCTTATCACAGTGGCACAAATGGCATGCCAACCCTCCACCTTTTTTCAATGTTTTATACAGTTAGACTTACTATTCATACTTATACTGTACAACATACCTTATACTGTAAGCGAAAACTCCATCATGATATCATATTAAAATATAGAAATAAAAAAGTAAAATATCCATAAGAACATCAGAAGCAAATTTCCTGCAATCTTATCCTCAATTAGCTTTACAGTCGAAAGTCGAAACACTGACTCCTAAATGGTAATTCTTCATAATTGTACCTACCTATAAAGTCATAAAGTCTTATGTAACCATTACTTCTTATCAATTATGTTTAGATAATATCTAGATGAGGTGGTGAAGGTTGGGACTAGGGATTTGGTCGGGGAATTTCTTGGTTCATATCCAAGCTACGGCCTTTGTTCAAAAAAAGAAAACGAAAAAGGAAAAAGAAAAAGGAAAAAGAAAAAGATTGTATGTATTGTGAACTATAACACTATGTCTTCTCTCCTTTACCTATTCCTCAACTCACCTTGCGAATATGGTTTACAAGAAAAATCTACCTTAAATATCATCTCTGCCGGGTCACCTTTTCTCATAGTAACCTTTGCACACTGAGTTGCATTCACGATATTTCCTCCAAAAAGAATTCTACCCAAAATGGTTGCAAGGTAACTAAAAAGATCTGTTTCCAAAAAATAAAAAAATAAAAAATAATAAAAATAATAAAAAAATAAAAGAATGTGGTGGCCTTGCTCACCTTAATTGGACAACCAGTCATAGCTTCATTATATATGATTCCTATCCACACAGGGGGATTGTGTGAGCCCCATCCCAAAAGAGTAGTAATACATGCATACAGAGTATGTTTTGCTTTTCTAGTCTCCTTGTTTATATTAGTTAGCCCCGCTGATGTAAATGTTTTTCTTCTTTTTCCTCTCTCTTCTCTTTCTGTTATCAGTGAGCAAATTGGTTGAGTTTGTTCTGCTTATTTTATGTGTCATTCATATGGATGAAATTTGAGTAATTACATGCTGAATGGGCTTGGATTTATTATGAGTAATTACAGGCTTCATCCAGGCTGAGCAGTGTTGCCATTGCGCTGCTTGGAATATCATCACTCTTCAATGATGTAGCATTCTATTGGGTAGTTCTAATATTCTTCCTACAAAGGGGCCAATAGCTCCACTCTCTGAAGAGATTACTGAGCCAGAGAGCAAATATGTGGGTCTTGGCGTTGCAATTTTGTTGTTGGGGCTGCTCATATGTCTGCCTTACCCTTTTCCTTTCGTGAGTCAAGGAGCAAATTTTGATCTCTGAACGGCACACCAATAATCTGATAGCTGCACAGATGATGGATTCAACTCTTTTTTTTTGTTCGTTTGTTTGGCATTAGCGAGGGATTTTGATGTCATCAGTGCAAGGTAGCGATATTGTTTGTAAAGGAGACACCATCTAATAAATTTCATAATATTATCATCATTGTTTGATGATATTCAGATTTTCTTTTTAATTTGTTTTGTCTTGGATGATGATACTTAGTCACTCCCTCATTGTCTGCCCATTCAGTATGCTGTTTGTTCAGCGTGGAAGAAAGTGAAGAAGCATGGAAGTCATTTGAATGGAGATAACTGGTGGTTATTGACTTATTATTGTAATCTGTTGACAAAAGCGGGGGAGGGAGGGAGTATTGCTCTCTGTTTTGTGTGTTGCACCATTTAATTTGTGAGTTTTGTGATGTTTTGCATAGAAAGCAATTTAAATGCGTGGTGGATCGTGGGTGGTGTCCGCCTTATTATCTATTGCTTGCTTTCTAACTGTGACTGAATTGATGTTGTTGCCAGTGCCCTGACATCCTACAGCAGAGCCACAGCAGAGCCACCGAGTTTATTTAAGTTGTGTTTGTTTACTGACACTGCTACTAGCCTACTACTCTACCTTTACTGTTATTGTTAATTAAATTAATGAATGATTAGAGAAAGGGCTCCGTCTCCTTGTATCATCTCCTTGTATCATCATCCATCATATTGGTCATGTGTGTAAGCCAGTCTTTTCTGTCCAATTCCAATTCCGCTTCCTTCGCTTATTATTAGGTTTTTTTTTTTTTTTTTTTTAACATGTTAGTTTTTCATATCTTTCATATTTTGATATTAGCCTTTCAAATCTTTTAAATTGTTATTTAGTCCTCATGTCCTATTAGTTACACCCAATTAGTCCCTCTAGTTTCTATTCAAATGGAGAGAATATTTCATCTTTAACAGAATATTCTATTGACTTACCTCCCTCTTCTATTTCTTCGCCACCTTCCCCTTGCTGTGACGTCCTAACTGGCGCTCAAATCACCTCCTTCATCGTCTCTCTCATATCACACAAACACAATTGCGCCGCCTCCTCTCTTCATACTCTCTCTCTCTCTCTCTCTCTCTCTCTCTCTCTCTCTCTCTCCCCCTCTTCCCCCCCCCCCAACCTAAGCACTCCCTCGCCTAAAGCCTCCCTTCACTGCGCCCGTCTCCTCGAAAACCTCAAACTGCCACTGCCCCTCTCTCCTCCCACTCATACATTAGCTACTCCCTCACCCTTGCCTTCGACACCCCCAGCCCCTGCCCCTGCCCCTCCTTGACACTGACAACTCCCTCCCCCACCCTCTCTTGCAACAAATCCTATCTCTGCTGAAACTTATCCCAACCAACTGAAACGAATCAATGCTCATCTTGACCTCAAACATCCCCATATTCAACATGATCGCAACCGCCTGTACCCACCATCGTAGCCCTGACCCCCCAATCACCATCCCGGCCTCTGCAAAATACCCATCGCTCCACTTTCGCTTCTCTTCACTTTTATGGCCTCACTCCTCGCCAACAATGACACAAGATATGACCCCCACCACCCGCACCATCGCTCCAAAGATCGCCCTCGAGAAATTCTTGTTGGCATTATCCACCTCTCCCCTCACAATGCTGGCCTTATCCCAGTAATTTAAGTTCCAAACATTTCATTGAAGTATCCCCTCTAGTTCACCTTCTTGAAATCAATGTGGAGCCATCTCATGGGCCTGATCTTTGGCAGGGCAAGCAGGGACATTACGAGGAATGGGGAGAGGGAGAAGGCGATATGGCGATGCCAACGAGACCGATAAAGCGGAGCCTGCAGTAGTTGAGGAAGGTAAGGGAGGCGGTCATGAGGAGGAGCGATGGGGTTAGAGCGAGCGGGTGGGCGAAGAGAAGGAGGAGTGCTTGTAACCCTTGATCCTGTTGTACATATCACAATATATGTACAAGATACGGCTGTTAATCTCACATTAAGGTGGCCCACTACCCTTATATTTATTATTGGATTCCATAATTAAAGCCTAACTGATATTATGTATGCCCAAATATAAAGGTTGCATTGTATAAAGTTTATAATAGTCGTATGTGGTATTAAGGGCCATGATGGGTGGTTTTATCACATATGGTTAATTGCAAATGTAAGACCCACTTCTCTCCTCTTGCAAAGAAAACAACCTTCCCTTTTGTGGAAAAACCATCATATATTGAATTGGGGTTTGTGAAAAGAGAAAGAGACAGAGAGAAGAAGGTGTTGCAATTAGGGTTTGCAAGGATCAAGGAAAAGACTTGGATCTTCATCAACATACCTTCACTATTCCTCTAATGGCTTCAGGTATGTATTTAATTGTGTATTCATTTCTTGAGATGCATTTGATTCTAGATCCATGGGCAATTTAATCTACATGAAGTTCCTTAAGCATTATTAAATTTCTAACATTTGGTATCAGAGCTTTGTTTAAGAATCAATACATGTAACTCCCCGATCCGGCGGGTACGGAGACGTTACTGCGACGTATATACGCAGGTCAGAAATACCCTCACGTATATACGCTAAGCATCAGTACAGGCAAGAATCAGAGTACGGAAGCAAATGGTGCATTATACATTCCAACATATGAGTACAATTACAAAGTTATCACCAGAGGTGATCCAATGTTACATGAATATTACATCACTGATATGCGCAATTACGAGATTACAAAGAGATGTACAAGTATGAACAGTACACAGGCACTCACGAGTTTACAAAGAAAACTCGAGAGGCACACAGGGGGGCCTGGAAGGATAGAGCTTCAGACGGTCTGCTGGGGATCCATGCTTCAGCTGCGTCACTCTGATCAGCAACTAGGGGAATCCACACGCTCCAAGCTCATGACCTGGACATGAGGATCCAGGGGAGTTAGATGAAACTCCCCAGGCGAGTGGTGATACAAAGCCAGATGGCGTGCTGAGATAAGTACAAGTGTATCGATAAAACCGAATTAAAAACATGCATTGAAAACCGTGTCGTGAGCAGAAGCATGTAAGCAAGTAGATGTTAGACAGGAAGTACTCAGGGTATGATAAGATAAGAACAGGAGACTGGTGGAATAGAAGACAAGGGATAAAGCAGGGTATGAGCAGCTAACATAATAATAATCATAAAACCGGAAATCCGATGTAAAACCCAATACAAGCAAATATGGCGAGGCATATCACAGATTCATAGCCGTCTAAGTTGCAGGCTTCAGTATGCGTCCCATTCCACATACTTCTACTTACAACTTAAAGAGCAGGTTATTATCTTGGCACTTTATTATTATTATTACTCGTCTTACCCTGATATCTAGATATGTGAACTAGCGTCCCAGCACACATATATCCATATCTGAGTAAAACAAGGTTGTTATTGGAAACACGGGGATATCAACGAACTATGTTTACAGTGGGTCCCGTGCTTGCCCGGGACCACGGTCCATGACGTTCCGTTACTGGTGCTCGGAACCAGCCGCAAGGCGTACAGGAGGGTCTTATGGAATGCCCTTATCAAGATGGTACCAGGAATGAGGGAGCCAGCACTCCCCTCGGTCGCCTGGAGGCCCACAGGTCAGACCGGAAGTTTTAGTTGCACAACATGCCTAGTACCACTGTAAACACAAACACATATTGATAGCCGCAAGTTTCCCCCGACCCGATGCAAGTTGTCCAGTTTTATGGTTTATTAGATGATTATCAGATTTCGGGAATGAGCAAGAGCAAGTCAAGATTATCAGGAATACATGTATATCAGGAGTACTGGTTCGTACTATAAGGTATCACATGTGTAACAGGAGTACAGTTTGTACTATCAAGATGTCAGGTCATCATTCCCGTTATCGTGATAATCATGAGAGTCAAGTATATCATGCCGGGTGTCAAGTGATAGCATGACAGGAGGATGATATTTAGCAGGTGACCAATCATGTCAAGAGATTGATATCAATCCGGTGGCAAGTCACGTCATAACAAGAGGTCTTGCCAAGAAGTATCATGTCATGGTGTCAGGTGATAACACAATAGTTGTCAGGTGGTACAAACAGGAGTTAAATAGTAGCATGTATAAAGCATGTCAAGTGTTAACATGTCAGGTAAGAAACAGGGCATGTGGTAGAATAGTAGCTGAGCAAGCTGGAGTGTACAGACAGCAAACAGTATTTAACACTGGAGCGTCTGGCATGATTACCGGGACGACTCGGCTTAAAGTGCGAGTAGAAAATCCGGCAGCATCTCGCCTAGACGAATCTAGTGGTAAAGTGCTGAACGCTGATCATGATAACCAGGCGGAGCTGAACAAGCTGGAGGCACAGGCAGCGAACAGAGTTTAGACACTAATGCGCTCTGCGAGGTTACCGGACAACTCGGTTTAAGATACGAGTAGAAAATCCGGCAGCATCTCGCCTAAACGAATTTAGTGAATAAAGCGCTGAGCGCTAAGTATGCTCACCAGACGGAGCTGAGAAACCTGACGGTCCCAATCACGTCTCCTTCGAGATAGTGAGAGACCGGAGGCTGAAGGGTCCAGAGAAACCTGACGGTCCCAATCACGTCTCTTTCGAGATAGTGAGTGACCGGAGGCTGAAGGGTCGGCACGCATAGTATAAACGAGTAAAATACATCACAGGCATGGTATATGTACAAGATATAAACTATCCTAATACAAGCATTCGTCACAAAGCAATACATGTCCAGTCATTGGCACTCGGCCATACACAGATACAGGGACGCAGCCCAATACATAATACATGAAAACATGGAATAAAATACATATCGACCCGACGAAGCGGAAACCCAAATGGAGGCGAGAGCGAGGACACTCGCCTAAATCACCGGAATGCCGAAAAGTCCGAAATCCATGGAACTCGCGCACGCGCCCATAAATAAAATATAAATATTTAGAGAGAGAGTGAAGAGGAGAGAGAAAGAGACACAGGAGACGCGGGTTTATGAGAGTGAGATGCGGGGGTCGCAGACGCGGGAGTCGCGTCGCGGGAATAGCAGACGCGTAATCACAGACGCGGGAGTCGCGTCGCGAAGATGCCACGAACGCGGGGTTCGAGACCCGCGTTCAAGTCAGGGCACGAGAGAACACAGACGAGGGTATTATCTCCGCGTCGTGTCGACACGAGAGGGACACAGACGCGGGCCTGAACTCCGCGCTGCGTCGATACAAGAACGCGAAGGCCGCGTTGAACAGATGCCAAGAACGCGAAGATCCGCGTTAAGGGGTTATCGGGACGCGGGGGTGAGATCCGCGTCCAGTAATATAACAGAGAGAGACAGAGAGATAAGGAAAACAGTACAGGAGAGAGAAAGAGATTCCTAGAGAGAGAATCTAGAGAGAGAAAGAGTGAGTTAGAGAGAGGAGAGAGAATCGAGAGAGAGAGAGAGAGAGCTTGTAATGGGAGGAGAGAAGAGAGAGAGAGAAGAGGGCAGGAGGAGAGAGAGAGAGAGAAAGGATAGGAGAGAGAGAGAATTCAGGAGTGAGAGAGAGAGAGAGAAACAGAGAGAAGGAAAGAAAGAGAGGGAAACTGGGGCTGCTCTCACGCAGCCCTGATCAAGGAGGGGCCCACGGCCCAGGAGGGGCTGGCCGGCCCTCTGCCGGCCAGGAAGCCGGCCGGCGGCGGCCCTGGCCGCCGGCGGCGCTCAACAGAGAAGGGGGAGTGAATGGGGGGCTGCCGCCCCCCTGCTCACACCAGCCCAGGCAGCGACCTGAGCTGGCCAGCTGCCGCCCCCTGGCTGCGGCCAGGGGGGCGCAGTGTACTGCGCCGGCCGCCGTGGCCGGCGCAGCTGGGGTGGCCGCCGCCACCCCAATAGAGATGGGGAGGAGAGTGAGAGTGAGGGAGGAAAGATAGGGGGAGAGAGTGTCTGAGAGAGAGAGGGAGAGGGGAAATTGGTCCCCTCTCCGGCCAGTGGCCGCCAGCGGCGGTCCTGGCCGCCGGCGTGGCCAACAGAGAGAGAGGGAGAAAGAGAGAGGGGGAGGAGAAAACTTTGTGGTGTTTGAGGAGATAATGATTTGGGGTGTTAATGGAGATGGAGTGGTGGCCGGAGTTGAATGGGGCCCTCGCCGGCGGTGGTGGCCGGAGGCTGGGCGCGGCCTGGCTCTGGTCGTCAGCCACAATAGGGGAAGAAGAAGATAAAGAAGAGAAGGGAGAAAGAGGAAGAAAAAGAAAAGAAAAAGAAGAGAAAAAGAGATGATGGGAAAGAGAGAGATGGATGGGAGAGGAATTAAATGAGAGAGGGGGGTGAGGTGTCGCCCACGTGGAGGGGAGTGGGCTGCGGTTGGTGGGAGAAAAGAAAGGAAAGAAAGAAAGAAAGAAAGATTCAAAAATAATAATATAATATGGTCGCGAATATCGACTGTTCCGGAAAAATCCCCAAAAATACCCAGAGGTAGAAAACGTCATCGTGAGGAATAATATGAAATCGATTTTCAGAAATAAAATCCCGTTTTCAAATTAAAAATCCGGAAGTCAACCGCCGATACCTGTCTACACCGGTCGGCCGATTTTGATAATTCTGAAAAATCCCAGAAAATGTATTAAAGAATAAATATATTTTAAGAAGTAAAGTGAAAGCGGAATTTAGAAATTCAATCCCAATTGTAAACTAAAAATCCTGGAATCAACCAGCGATACTGGCCGATACCGAATCCGGTGGAATTTTCATAAATTCATAAAATCCTCAGAAAAAGTATTTAGATAGGAAATGTGGTTTTAAAAAATAATGTAAAAAGACACTTCTAGTAATTCCAATCCGTTTGCAAATTAAAAATCCGGGAATCGGTCAGCGGCACTGGTCGACACCGGTTTTGAAGATTTTCAATTTAATTCAGAAAAATTTCAGAAAATCATAGAAAATCTAAAATATTGAAAAATGATGTTTAAAATTTAAACCGTCAAATCGGAATACCAGAATGTCCAAATCAAGCAATTCACTAGGATCGGGTTCTCGGTTCAGATCAGAGCTGACTCCGAGTCCGAGAATCCGGATCCAAACAAAACGATCATATAAATAATTCATAATACTAAACAAATACAGGAAGTAAATCGAAAAATACGATCGAAAAATCTGAATACGCAACTAAGTACGTATTCTGGGACGGGGGTGTTACAATCCATCCCCTTACAAAAAATTGCGTCCTCGCAATTTTCGATAGGGGTAAATTGAACACAAAGGGGACAGGGCGGAATTTATACCAATTAAGATATGACGCACTATAGGTAGGGCTCTCAAGTTGACTAAACAGTAATCAGAATATAGATATCTCCTGCACCTCTGGCTGTATAAGTTTTTGAACGGTACCAAATAATACTGATCTGATGTCGTTGCTTTGCAATAGAATTCCAGTTGTACTGCATACTTGATAGCCCTCCGAGAATAAGCCAGAATACTGAAGATAAAGGAAACCCTGATAGTCCTGAGCATAATAAAGAAGACCGATAATTAAGAATTCCGAATACCAGGCATCAATCACTCTGAAAGATATAGCCGAGAATATAGAATATCCGTAGAGAATCCCGACTACTGACTTCTGAAAGATAACCCGTTCGAGATCAATCCTGAGAATACCCGAGCTTCATAGAGTTGGCCGAAGAGATCATCTCATAGCTTCATTTAGAACCAGCCGCTACCTATCTAGTCTATCCATATCTTAAGTTGGTATAAAGGCTTCGAAAAATCAAAACAGAGGAAAGATAGAGGAAATTAGGAATCAAAGGAAAGATGATCAAGAAAAATAGATAACTCTGTACTTGTAGTTGGATTGTATAACCAAGACTCATGCATTCCAGTTGCAAATTTTTTTACCATTAATTTGCCATCTGGACGTACTGAGGATGTAAGAACCTAGGCTCTGATACCACCCTGTAACGCCCTGATCCGGCGGGTACGGAGACGTTACTGCGACGTATATACGCAGGTCAGAAATACCCTCACGTATATACGCTGAGCATCAGTACAGGCAAGAATCAGAGTACGGAAGCAAATGGTGCATTATACATTCCAACATATGAGTACAATTACAAAGTTATCACCAGAGGTGATCCAATGTTACATGAATATTACATCACTGATATGCGCAATTACGAGATTACAAAGAGATGTACAAGTATGAACAGTACACAGGCACTCACGAGTTTTCAAAAGAAAAACTCGAGAGGCACACAGGGGGGCCTGGAAGGATAGAGCTTCAGACGGTCTGCTGGGGATCCATGCTTCAGCTGCGCCACTCTGATCAGCAACTAGGGGAATCCACACGCTCCAAGCTCCATGACCTGGACATGAGGATGCAGGGTAGTCAGATAAAACTCCCCAGGCGAGTGGTGATACAAAAGCCAGATGGCGTGCTAAGATAAGTACAAGTGTATCGATAAAATCGAATTATAAACATGCATTGAAAATCGTGTCGTGAGCAGAAGCATGTAAGCAAGTAGATGTTAGACAGGAAGTACTCAGGGTATGATAAGATAAGAACAGGAGACTGGTGGAATAGAAGACAAGGGATAAAGCAGGGTATGAGCAGCTAACATAATAATAATCATAAAACCAGAAATCTGATGTAAAACCCAATACAAGCAAATATGGCGAGGCATATCACAGATTCATAGCCATCTAAGTTGCAGGCTTCAGTATGCGTCCCATTCCACATACTTCTACTTACAACTTAAAGAGCAGGTTATTATCTTGGCACTTTATTATTATTATTACTCGTCTTACCCTGATATCTAGATATGTGAACTAGCGTCCCAGCACACATATATCCATATCTGAGTAAAACAAGGTTGTTATTGGAAACTAACGGGGATATCAACGAACTATGTTTACAGTGGGTCCCGTGCTTGCCCGGGACCACGGTCCATGACGTTCCGTTACTGGTGCTCGGAACCAGCCGCAAGGCGTACAGGAGGGTCTTATGGAATGCCCTTATCAAGATGGTACCAAGAATGAGGGAGCCAGCACTCCCCTCGGTCGCCTGGAGGCCCACAGGTCAGACCGGAAGTTTTAGTTGCACAACATGCCTAGTACCACTGTAAACACAAACACATATTGATAGCCGCAAGTTTCCCCTGACCCGATGCAAGTTGTCCAGTTTTATGGTTTATTAGATGATTATCAGATTTCGGGAATGAGCAAGAGCAAGTCAGGATTATCAGGAATACATGTATATCAGGAGTACTGGTTCGTACTATAAGGTATCACATGTGTAACAGGAGTACAGTTTGTACTATCAAGATGTCAGGTCATCATTCCCGTTATCGTGATAATCATGAGAGTCAAGTATATCATGCCGGGTGTCAAGTGATAGCATGACATGAGGATGATATTTAGCAGGTGACCAATCATGTCAAGAGATTGATATCAGTCCGGTGGCAAGTCACGTCATAACAAGAGGTCTTGCCAAGAAGTATCATGTCATGGTGTCAGGTGATAACACAACAGTTGTCAGGTGGTACAAACAGGAATTAAATAGTAGCATGTATAAAGCATGTCAAGTGTTAACATGTCAGGTAAGAACAGGGCATGTGGTAGAATAGTAGCTGAGCAAGCTGGAGTGTACAGACAGCAAACAGTATTTAACACTGGAGCGTCTGGCATGATTACCGGACGACTCGGCTTAAAGTGCGAGTAGAAAATCCGGCAGCATCTCGCCTAGACGAATCTAGTGGTAAAGTGCTGAACGCTGATCATGATAACCAGGCAGAGCTGAACAAGCTGGAGGCACAGGCAGCGAACAGAGTTTAGACACTAATGCGCTCTGCGAGGTTACCGGGACAACTCGGTTTAAGATACGAGTAGAAAATCCGGCAGCATCTCGCCTAAACGAATTTAGTGAATAAAGCGCTGAGCGCTAAGTATGCTCACCAGACGGAGCTGAGAAACCTGACGGTCCCAATCACGTCTCCTTCGAGATAGTGAGAGACCGGAGGCTGAAGGGTCCAGAGAAACCTGACGGTCCCAATCACGTCTCTTTCGAGATAGTGAGTGACCGGAGGCTGAAGGGTCGGGCACGCATAGTATAAAGCAGTAAAATACATCACAGGCATGGTATATGTACAAGAATTAAACTACCCTAATACAAGCATTCGTCACAGAGCAATACATGTCCAGTCATTGGCACTCGGTCATACACAGATACAGGGACGCAGCCCAATACATAATACATGAAAACATGGAATAAAATACATATCGACCCGACGAAGCGGGGAAACCCAAATGGAGGCGAGAGCGAGGACACTCGCCTAAATCACCGGAATGCCGAAAAGTCCGAAATCCATGGAACTCGCGCACGCGCCATAAATAAAATATAAATATTTAGAGAGAGAAAGTGAAGAGGAGAGAGAAAGAGACACAGGGAGACGCGGGTTTATGAGAGTGAGACGCGGGGGTCGCAGACGCGGGAGTCGCGTCGCGAAGATGCCACGAACGCGGGGTTCGAGACCCGCGTTCAAGTCAGGGCACGAGGAGAACACAGACGCGGGTATTATCTCCGCGTCGTGTCGACACGAGAGGGACACAGACGCGGGCCTGAACTCCGCGCTGCGTCGATACAAGAACGCGAAGGCCGCGTTGAATAGATGCCAAGAACGCGAAGATCCGCGTTAAGGGGTTATCGGGACGCGGGGGTGAGATCCGCGTCAGTAATATAACAGAGAGAGACAGAGAGATAAGGAAAGACAGTACAGGAGAGAGAAAGAGATTCCTAGAGAGAGAATCTAGAGAGAGAAAGAGTGAGTTAGAGAGAGGAGAGAGAATCGAGAGAGAGAGCTTGTAATGGGAGGAGAGAGAGAAGAGAGAGAAGAGGGCAGGAGAGAGAGAGAGAGAGAGAAAGGATAGGAGAGAGAGAGAATTCAGGAGTGAGTGAGAGAGAGAGAGAAACAGAGAGAAGGAAAGAAAGAGAGGGAAACTGGGGCTGCTCACGCAGCCCCTTGATCAAGGAGGGGCCCACGGCCCAGGGAGGCCTGGCCGGCCCTCTGCCAGCCAGGAAGCCGGCCGGCGGCGGCCTTGGCCGCCGGCGGCGCTCAACAGAGAAGGGGGGAGTGAATGGGGGGCTGCCGCCCCCCCCTTGCTCACACCAGCCCAGGCCAGCGACCTGGGCTGGCCAGCTGCCGCCCCTGGCTGCGGCCAGGGGGCGCAGTGTACTGCGCCGGCCGCCGTGGCCGGCGCAGGCTGGGGTGGCCGCCGGCCACCCCAATAGAGATGGGGAGGAGAGTGAGAGTGAGGGAGGAAAGAGAGGGGAGAGAGTGGTCTGAGAGAGAGAAGGGAGAGGGGAAATTGGTCCCCTCTCCGGCCAGTGGCCGCCGGCGGCGGTCCTGGCCGCCGTCGTGGCCAACAGAGAGAGAGGGAGAAAGAGAGAGGGGGAGGAGAAAACTTTGTGGTGGTTGAGGAGATGAAGATTTGGGGTGTTAATGGAGATGGAGTGGTGGCCGGAGTTGGATGGGGCCCTCGCCGGCGGTGGTGGCCGGAGGCTGGGCACGGCCTGGCTCTGGTCGTCAGCCACAATAGGGGAAGAAGAAGAAGATAAAGAAGAGAAGGGAGAAAGAGGAAGAAAAGAAAAGAAAAAGAAGAGAAAAAGAGATTGATGGGAAAGAGAGAGATGGATGGGAGAGGAATTAAATGAGAGAGGGGGTGAGGTGTCGCCCACGTGGAGGGGAGTGGGCTGCGGTTGGTGGGAGAAAAGAAAGGAAAGAAAGAAAGAAAAGAAAGATTCAAAAATAATAATATAATATGGTCGCGAAATATCGACTGTTCCGGAAAAATCCCAAAAATACCCAGAGGTAGAAAACGTCATCGTGAGGAATAATATGAAATCGGTTTTTAGAAATAAATTTCCGTTTTCAAATTAAAAATCCAGAAGTCAACCGCCGATACCGGTCTACACCGGGTCGGCCGGATTTTGATAAATTTTGAAAAATCCCAGAAAATGTCTTAAAGAATAAAATATGATTTTAAGAAGTAAAGTGAAAGCGGAATTTATTAATTCAATCCTGATTGTAAACTAAAAATCTTGGAATCAACCAGCGATACTGGCCGATACCGAATCCGGTGGAATTTTCATAAATTCATAAAATCCTCAGAAAAAGTATTTAGATAGGAAATGTGGTTTTAAGAAATAATGTAAAAAGACACTTCTAGTAATTCTAATCCATTTACAAATTAAAAATCCGGGAATCGGTCAGCGGCACTGGTCGACACCGGTTTTGAAGATTTTCAATTTAATTCAGGAAAATTTCAGAAAATCATAGAAAATTTAAAATATTGGAAAATGATGTTTAAAACTGAAACCAGGCAAATCGGAATACCAGAATGTCCAAATCAAGCAATTCACTAGGATCGGGTTCTCGATTCAGATCAGAGCTGACTCCGAGTCCGAGAATCCGGATCCAAAACAAAACGATCATATAAATAATTCATAATACTAAACAAATACAGGAAGTAAATTGAAAAATACGATCGAAAAATCTGAATACGTAACTAAGTACGTATTCTGGGAGCGGGATGTTACAATACATCTCAGAATTAAGATTATGGGAAATTAGGGTTTTTGATTAACAGTTCAAAAATCAAATTTTTGATCATTTAATTGTAGAATTTTAAGAGGATTTAGTAGCCTTAATATTCTATTAATATTTCTCTAATTGTGCAATTAATTGGGATCAAAATTCAGTAATAGAAACCCTAATTTTTCATATTCTAATGGGTTCAGTCGTCGAAACAGAAACCGCATTTGATAACTGTTTCGTCGACTGTTAGTCGACTTGCCCGAAACACCAGTCGACTAAGTCTCTTTCTAGAAAGTTGAGAACTCTCTGTTTTTACTATTTAGTCGACTTGACATTTTGATTAGTCGACTAATAATGTGTATAGTCGACTAACCCTTTTCCCAAGTCGACTAACAGGTTAACCGAGAGTTGCCTTCCTGCAGGAGTCGACTAGTCTTGCCCTTGGTCGACTAACCTTTTATTTTGTAGTCGACTAATCTTTCCTCTATAGTCGACTAGACTTGACCCAAGTCGACTAGTCTTCCTTTTATAGTCGACTTGACTTGGCCTTAGTCGACTAGGCTTACCTTGACCAGTCGACTAATGGTTGTTTAAATTCAATCATAAATGTATGTTACACATTTAATGTTATTGTGTTAATATTGATTGATATTGGTCAAGTAATAAAATTGGAGTATTATAGGATTACTCAAATAAAAGGGTAGAGAATATTATTGGTTAGTTTTGTATTCATACGGTTTATTGATTTAGCAGTTGCCAAAGTGACCTATATTAGTAAGCCTTATGAATATACAACTACATAAAGGACTTGTCAATGAGGGTGACATTAAAGACAATAATATTCTCGATAGCGGTTCTAGTTAGGAGATTGGGGCTTGCCCAAAGGAAAGTCTCTTTCAAATAATTATGAACCGGGTAGGGTAGTGTAATTTATGCAACTTAGTGGTGTAGAATTGGATACCCAAAGGTAACATGACTTACTGTCTAAGTGGCATAAATTATATTAGACCTACATAGGTGATAAAAGGTCTCACCTATATAGAGTGAATGCTAGATATGCTTAGGTTTCCCCAAAGGAGAAATCAAAGTGATATCAATAATTCATCTTCATAAAATTTTAAATGTTTTTGTATTGATTCGAGGCCTTAATGTGAGCTTGTCCTATTTTGTTTCAGTGAACGTTCCCACTTCCCTTCACTCTCATGCAACTAGCATTCCAGCCCTGGATGGTACAAACTTTTCTGAATGGTTTGAACATGTCCAATTCACACTGGGTGTACTGGATCTTGACATGGCTCTACTAGTTGAGAAACCTGAGGAAATTACTGCTGAAAGTACAGCAGATCAGGTTAGTCATGCCAAAGCCTGAGAAAGGTCGAACAGACTCAGTCTCATGTTCATTAAGATGACCATTGCCAACAATATCAAGACTTCACTCCCTCAAACTACTAATGCATCAGAACTTTTAACTGCTGTAAAAGACCGGTTTAAATCTGCTGATAAGTCATTAGCTGGCACCCTTATGGCTGAACTAACTACCATGAAATATGATGGTAGTAGAGGAGCCAACAACACATTCTTAATATGACTGATAAAGTTGCAAAGTTAGGAACACTGGGAATGAAAGTGGATGAATCCTTCTTGGTACAGTTCATTCTCAACTCACTTCCTCCTCAGTTTGGACCATTCAAGATTCACTATAATACTCATAAGGATAAGTGGAATCTGAATGAGCTGACTAGTATGTGTGTTCAAGAGGAAGTGAGACTGAGGCAAGAAGGACATCACTCAGTGTTGGCAGTAACTCAAGGAGCTATCCATAAGAAGGGAAAGTATGGAAGAGGTAAGAGGTTTCCACCAAAGAAAGGGAATGAACCTGGGGAAAGTAGCCAGGGTCATGGAAGGACTTTCACTGTCAAATTCTACTTTTGTGACAGAAAAGGACATGTGAAGAAGGATTGCAACAAGAGAAAGGCTTGGTTCGAAAAGAAAGGTATGAATCTTTCTTTTGTATGTTATGAATCAAATCTTGTTGAAGTTCCTTCTAATACTTGGTGGATTGACTCTGAAGCCACAATTCACATAACTAATTCAATGCAGGGATTCCTTACAACCAGGAAACCGAAGGAAAGTGAAAGATTTGTCTTTATGGGGAACCGTCTCAAAGTGGAGGTCGAGTATGTTGGAACTTATCGACTACTCTTAGAGACGGGTCATCAGATGGATCTTGTAGACACTTTTTATGTACCTTCGATTTCTAGGAATTTAATGTCATTATCCAAATTAGATGTTGTTGGATATTCAGTTTTATTCAGTTGTGGAAAACTCAATTTAATGTTTAATTCAATGTCGGTTGGACATGGAATTTTATGTGATGGTTTATATAAAATTTCCTTGAATGATGAGTTTGCACAATCTCTTTTAACCCTGCATTCAAATGTTGGTTCTAAACGTGGCTTAATTAATGAAAAATCCTCTATCTTGTGGCATAGACGACTGGGGCATATCTCCAGGGATAGAATTGAAAGATTAGTGAAGAATGGAATTTTGGATAACCTAGACTTCACTGATTTTGGGTTGTGTGTGGATTGCATAAAAGGAAAGCAAACCAAACACACCATGAAAGGTGCCACAAGAAGTAAAGAGCTTCTTGAGATAATTCATACAGATATTTGCGGACCACTCTCTATTTCATGTTTTACGGGAGAGAGATACTTCATTACCTTTATAGATGATCTATCTCGTTATGGTTATGTATATCTAATTCATGAAAAGTCTCAGGCTGTTGACATCCTTGAGGTATTCATTACAGAAGTCGAGAGACAATTAGATAGAAAAGTTAAAATCATAAGATCAGATCGAGGTGGTGAGTTTTATGGAAGATATGATGAGTCAGGATAAAATCCTGGCCCATTTGCCAAATTTCTAGAAAAGCATGGTATTTGTGCTCAATACACAATGCCAGGTATGCCTCAGCAGAATGGTGTTGCTGAAAGGCGAAACCGAACACTTATGGATATGGTTAGGAGCATGATGAGCTTCTCTAATGTACCTAATTCATTGTGGAATGAAGCCTTAAAGACTGCTATGTATATCTTGAACAGGGTTCCTAGTAAAGCAGTCCCAACAACTCCTTTCGAGTTGTGGACTGGTAGGAAACCTAGTTTAAGACACTTACATGTTTGGGGTTGTCCAGCAGAGGCTAGAATATATAATCCACAAGAAAAGAAATTAGACTCAAGGACAATATCTGGGTATTTCATTGGTTATCCAGATAAGTCTAAAGGGTACAAATTTTATTGTCCTAACCATAGTACAAGAATTATTGAAACTGGTAATGCCAGATTCCTTGAGAATGGCGAAATTAGTGGGAGTGATGAACCAAGAAAGGTGGATCTTGAAGTGATAAGGGTAAATATCCCAATACCCTTTACTTCAAGAGAGAATGTTGTCCCTCAGCTTGATTATCAAGCTGAGTTACCAGAACAACATAATGATATTGGTTCACCACTTCATGAGGATATCGCCATTGAAAATGTTGTAGAACCACCACAACCGGCAGCTTTGAGGAGATCTCAAAGGGAAAGAAGATCTGCCATTTCAGATGATTATGTGGTGTATCTACAGGAATCTGATTTTGATATTGGGATTAATAAAGATCCAGTTTCATTTTCACAAGCCATTGAAAGCAATGATTCTAGTAAATGGATTGATGCTATGAATGAAGAGTTGAAATCTATGGACCAAAACAAAGTCTGGGATCTCATCAAATTGCCTAATAACTGTAAGAAAGTCGGGTGTAAATGGGTCTTTAAGACCAAGCGCGACTCCAAAGGCAATATCGAACGATATAAGGCCAGACTTGTAGCTAAAGGTTTCACTCAGAAAGAAGGCATTGATTATAAAGAAACCTTCTCTCCAGTATCAAAGAAGGACTCTTTTAGAATCATCATGGCCCTTGTAGCTCATTATGACTTAGAGTTACATCAAATGGATGTGAAAACAGCTTTTCTGAATGGAAATTTGGATGAGGAAATTTACATGGAGCAATCTGAAGGGTTCGCAAAGAAAGGACAAGAACACTTGGCTTGCAAATTAAAGAAATCCATATACGGACTAAAACAAGCTTTCAGGCAATGGTATATAAAGTTTAATGATACCATTATCTCTTTCGGATTTACAGAAAACACTGTTGATCAGTGTATATATCTGAAGATCAGTGGGAGCAAGTTTATCTTTCTGGTTCTGTATGTGGATGATATTTTATTAGCCAGTAGTGATATTGGTTTACTGTATGAAACTAAAGACTATCTTACCAAGAACTTTAAGATGGTTGATATGGGTGAGGCAGCTTATGTTATTGGCATAGAGATCTTCAGGGATAGATCTCGAGGATTGCTAGGACTGTCTCAGAAAGGTTATATCAATCGAGTCTTGGAAAGATTTCATATGGAATTATGTTCAGCCAGTTGTGCACCCATTATGAAGGGTGACAAATTAAGTGGGAGTCAGTGTCAGTGTCCAAGAAATGACTTAGAAAAGGGTCAAATGCAGAAAGTTCCGTATGCGTCAGCTGTTGGGAGCTTGATGTATGCACATACTTGTACCAGGCCAGATATCAGTTTGCTGTTGGGATGTTAGGAAGATACCAGAGTAATCCAGGAATGGAGCACTGGAAATTGGCAAAGAAAGTAATGCGGTATCTTCAAGGGACGAAGGACTATATGCTCACATATAGGAGATCTGATCAGTTGGAAGTGATCGGTTATTCGGACTCAGATTTTACTGGTTGCCCAGATAGCAGGAAGTCTACCTCAGGCTTTATTTTCATGCTAGCAGGTGGGGCAATCTCGTGGAAGAGTATAAAGCAGTCTATCACTGCTTCATCCACGATGGAGGCTGAGTTCATAGCATGTTTTGAGGCCACGAATCATGCATTATGGTTACGTAATTTTATCTCAGCACTTGGAATAGTTGATTCTATTGCCAGGCCGCTGAAGATATTTTGTGATAATACAGCAGCCGTTTTCTTCTCTAAGAATGGAAAGTACTCTAGTGGTTCCAGACACATGGAACTTAAGTACTTGGTGGTTAGAGAAAGAGTTCAGAAACAGAAGGTGTCAATTGAAAATATAAGTACCACTTTAATGGTTGCTGATCCATTAACCAAGGGATTGCCTCCAAAGACATTCAAAGAACATGTTATTAGAATGGGTCTTTTGAGCAATCTGTAATGTATGTTTTTGGTACTTGTGTAATTGACACTATTGCGCAATAAAAATTTGTTTCTGTATTTCCTGTTATCCAATTATGTGTGCACATATTATGTATGGATGTTTGTTAAACAGAAATGTCTTGACAAGACAAATTACAGGGGTCATTTTGGTTATGGACTCAATTAGTAAGGGTTATCAATGTTGTGGTACGTAGAAGGGAGTATGACATAGATGTTGTATAACCGCTATGACTCACATTGATGGTCCAAGCTAATTGCAGTATTACAGTATTTAATTATTTGGGCTTATCAGTTATTATTTTAAATTCGTGATCACGTGTCAAAGTTTTTCAGTATGGAATCCAATGGAGTCAAAATGTTTTTGAAATGAGTCTTTTTGTTTGTTTTCCAAAGTTTTTATCATAATCGGCTAGTGGTCCAAGTGGGAGAATGTTAATCTCACATTAAGGTGGCCCACTACCCTTATATTTATTATTGGATTCCATAATTAAAGCCTAACTGATATTATGTATGCCCAAATATAAAGGTTGCATTGTATAAAGTTTATAATAGTCATATGTGGTATTAAGGGCCATGATGGGTGGTTTTATCACATATGGTTAATTGCAAATGTAAGACCCACTTCTCTCCTCTTGAAAAGAAAACAACCTTCCCTTTTGTGGAAAAACCATCATATATTGAATTGGGGTTTGTGAAAAGAGAAAGAGACAGAGAGAAGAAGGTGTTGCAATTAGGGTTTGCAAGGATCAAGGAAAAGACTTGGATCTTTATCAACATACCTTCACTATTCCTCTAATGGCTTCAGGTATATGTTTAATTGTGTATTCATTTCTTGAGATGCATTTGATTCTAGATCCATGAACAATTTAATCTACATGAAGTTCCTTAAGCATTATTAAATTTCTAACAACGGCATCCAAAGTTGATTTGACCCTTCTGATAGTCAGACTGAGCCAGTTTCAGTTTCAAATAATATTTTTCAATATTTTAAATTTTTCAGAATTTTCTGGAATTTTTCTGGATTATTATGGAAAATCTCCGATTTCGGTGTGGACCGATACTGGTAATCGACTCTATGATTTTTAATTCACAAACGGGGTTGAATTTTGAGAATATGCTTTCACATTGTGCCTTAGAATCATATTTTTTTACTTAAGATATTTTTGAAAAATTTTCTGAATTTATCAAAAATTCAGCCAAACGGGTGCGCCCAGTATCGGCGATATATTTAAGAATTTTACATTTGCAAATCAGACAGAATTTCTTGAATCCGATTTTACATTGTTCCTCAGGATAATATTCTCTATTTAATAAAATTTTTGGGTACTGTTCGGAACTAATCAAATATTGATCCAATTATAATATTAATTAAATAAGATAATTTTAATTTCTCTTTCTTTCTTTTCCCCCTCCAATCATTTTATTTCTTCTCCCCCAAAGCCAAGCCACTGCCATTCTTTCACCCCCCCCCCCCACCCCCCCCACCCCCCAATATGTATATACTCTCTCTCCTTCTCTAAATCTCTCTCTCTCCCCCCTCCCCCCCCATGCGTACCACCCAACCCATGGCCGAGCTGCCATCCAGCCAGCCACCAACCTTCCCCTTTTCTTCTCCTCTGTTTTCTCTCTCCCAGACCTCTTCTCTTCTCTCTATTTTTCTTTCTTGCTTCTTCTCCATTCTTTCTCTCCCTTCTCCACCTTTCTTTTTCTGTCACTCTCCCCCCCCCCTCTCTGTGCAGGCGGCCAGCCAGGCCAGTGACGCCGGCCAGGCCTAGTGCCGCCGCCACGCTGACCCGCGCCACCCTTCTCCCTCCTTCCTTCCTCTCCTTTTTCTTCTTCTCTCCTCCTCCTCCTCCTCCTCTCTCTCTCCCCCTTCTTTCGTTTTTCTCTCTCACTGGCCGGCCACCCCCGTCAGGGGCGCTGGAGGGCCTCCGTCGCCGTCAGCAAGCCAAGCTGGCCGGCGTCCTCCCGTAGCAGCTGCAGCAGCAGTTGTTGTTGCTGCTGTTGCTGTTATGAGTTCACACCCATTGTGGGTGTGGACCCACTTTTAGAACCCAACCTGAATGCATTAATCCCATACCCATTTGTTTAAGTTTTGGGTCGGGTTATTGAATCTAAACCCGACCCACTAGCTACCCAAACCCGCATTCAAAACTAATAAACGTAATTTTACCTAAAATCTCCTGCTAAATAATACTTATTGCATCTTAATCCTTAGTACTTACATAGTTAACTCATTTTTAGTGATTTAAAGTACTCAGGTGATATCTAGAGCATCCAGAGTTCGATTTGGATGATTCTAGAGCTGTTGCGATCGTAGGAAAGAGAGATACACTCCCATAACAGCTATATAAGTATTTTTTTTATATAGATTATATTTTATCGTGTTCATGAAATTAATTGATTTATTTATTTACTAAATCTTGATCATTAGTAAATCATTATAAATATTGTTTAATAAAATATAACTATCGATAAATCACTGTAATTAGAATACACATGATTGTTCTTTAAATATAATCAATAACATAATAATAATTTATTATATTTCTTGATTTATTATAATATATAGATGAATTGTCTAAATATCGAGATTAATAAGTGAATAATTTTAATAAGTAAATTAGCTAATAAATTGATAATTAAATAGATAATTCTGTATGATAATTTTGTGATATCTACCATATTAATAATATTGTAATCATTATTATAATTAGGGATATTTGATATATAATCACTGTTACCTGATTCTCACTGGACATTGTTGTTCATATACTGTGAAATCACTTTATAAAAAATTACATTTAATTGCATATTCATGTATACCTGTTACACAGAGACTTTGTTAGACTAAACATTAGTATTCATACACTTGGAGCACAGTGACATGGATATACTATTACACCAAGCACTGTTATTTCATGTACATGTATCACAGTTACACAGATATTATTGCACGTGACACTATTATTTTTTATTCATATCCCACTGATACACAAATACACTATTTCACTGGATGCAGTCATTTCATATATTTTACATCATTGTTACATGAGTGCTCTGTACACAGTTATATCATGTTCGTACATCACTGTTACCTATATCACCGGTATACATGCATTGATTATTTTTATATTCTTGTCGTGTGGATCACCATTCTTATTACATGGATTATTGCTATATGTATATTCCTATATTCTTGTTACATGATTATTTTCCGTTACTTATATTGATATTCCCGTTACTGGATATGAGAGTTGTTGATATGCGATGTATGAAACTAAGTGCCACGTGGACCAAAACCACAGAGGCCACCTCTAGAATCTCACATCTCCTATTTCTCGTTTCCTGTTATCTTGTTCCCTGTTATCAACAGAGCTCAGGTCCTATTATCGTGTTACATGTACCATGCACTATGCTTGCTCCTGATACACTGTGTAGTTTAAATATAATATAACATGGGGATAAGGGAAACTAGACGGTTGACTAGATCTTGTCGGGTGGATGTCTGGATCCATTGTTTGTCCCACTGCAGGGAACGAGGTAGTGCTAGCTACCGTATGTTCGATGAGCTCCCTTTTCCCGTTTCCCGTTACTTGTTACAGCCTTAGGCCCTGGTCTCAGCAGCGAGAATCTGTTTAAGACTGTGATGTATGCACATGGTACACCCAGCTGACTAGAGCTCCTTGACTATTGAGTTTTCAATTAACATAATAAAATGATATAAACAATAGTGATGTCGGGAACGCTTGTTATTTGGTCACTTTCTCGTTTGGATCATGGTACCCGTATGCCATGTTTGGATGGGTTCGTCCAGAGTGCAAGCTCTGGCATGAACTGCTAGCGGTATGGGACACTGAAAGAGATTGATTAAAATACCAAGCGGTCCTTATTGTTATTATTGCATAAATAACATGACTTGCCTGATACATGTATATTACTGTTTAGTTGTACTTATCTTCATTTCTGATATTCTATCCATTATCATGCCATCCATATACCTTGCTACACTTCCTGATACTTGTTACACTTCATGTGGTGACAAACTATTCACGTACACGTATACTCTGCATTTCATATATTCTGTTTCATATATACTTTGCAGATACTGAATTTATAATCACAATACAGTTGTATGATTATTCTGCATACTTTATATCTATATGTTCATATTCATCACGACACCATTATGCTACTATTATTCTTAAATTAAATAAGAAATATAAAGTAAGTAAACTTACTACATGTTACTTATACACACTGATGTAATTTGCAACACTTAATACTGTATCATATCACATATATTGATAATAACATAAAAATGGTATAAATCATATTGATTATAATAACACAATTTTAAATAGTTAGGTGATATATATTCCAGACCCCTTCCGATAATATTAATAGATATTCATGTTATATAATTGGATAATATCATAGGGGTGACACTGTTGACATGCTAGACATTGATAATGTTATAGTGCTAAAATAATTCTTACACACACACACACACACACCGATTGTTAGCATATGTATACTATATCACAGGTAATTAAACAAGTATTATATAATATCGTGACTGTACTACTATTATAGTATATATTATTGCTTCCTTCATTTTACCACTCACTAGGTCACTTTCTAACGACCATGGGTTTGCGTGCTCAGATTGGAGATCCGAGATATCGTAGTATCAGACATGTCATAGGATACATATAGGAAACACGTCACCTATACGATTCATAGGTATCTTTGTTTCTGTTTTCATATTTATCCTTATTTTCATATTTATTATGATCACTGACCTCCTTTGCAGGTATCCTTGTACTAATTAATGCTGAAATTATTGTGTATATTGAGTTTATTCCCTGCACTGAGGCTTAGCGTATGTACGTGAGGGTTTTTTGCCCCGCGTATGAATGTCACCGTAGCATCTCTGTATCTGCGAGATCGGGGCGCTACAATGCTAGAGGTAGTGACCATCGACAGACGGGTAAAGAGAGGGAGCGAATGGGTGGGACTTGATCACCGAAGGTCATGCTAATGGTGACACTGGTGGTGATGGTTTATTTGTGAAAGAAGGAACATGGAGAAGGAGGGGAGAAGAAGGAGAAGAAAGGAGAGGAGATAAAAGTGGAGAAAAGAGAGGAGGAGGTGCGCTACCACTGCCGGCAAAGACCAGTGGCAGCGGGGCCACAATCGTGGAGAGAAAGAACAAAGGAGGAGGAGAAAGAGAAAAAGAAGGTGATTTGAGTGCCGGTCATAGCGGCACAAGGGAGGGGGAGATGGTGGGTCTGAAAGAGGAGGTGAAGGCGAAGAAATCGAGGATGGAGTTAATTTAATGGAATATTCTCTTAAAGTTAATGAAATATTCTCTCCATTTGAATGGAAACTAACTAGAGGGACTAATTGGGTATAACTAATGAGATTTGAGGGACTAAATAACAATTCATAAGATTTGATGGAGTAATATCAAAATATGAAAGCTTTGAGGGACTAATTTCTGAAACACCCTCATCAAAACTCACCGAAGGGAGTTTTTCTCTTGTAACTCATATAAAAATTTTGTCCGTCCGTCTTCATCTGTGAGAAAGAGAACAACGTCGACCCTCTCCTTCTTCTTTCTCTTTCAGCTTCCCCTCTTCATTCTTCCTCTCTCCCCTCATCTTCCTCCTGATCGACCGATCGGTCGACTTTTCACCGATAATAACAGTATACTAGTTATCAAAACGACTGAAGGGATGTTTTCTCTCGTGACTCTTTTACGAATTTTGTCTATCCGTCTGTCTTTTCATATTCAACCGAGAGAGTCCCTCCCCTTCCTCCCTCTTCCCCCCTCTTTCTTCCATCGCCGCCCCTTCCTCCCCTCAACCCCCAACCCCACCAACCCACATACACTTCCGTCTTTGCCGCTCTGTCAACCACCGACAAAACGATACACTAGTTTATTATCATATCTTCTTTTCATCTCCGTAGCGCCGTCGGATGTTTCCTTCAGAATATGAGAATTGAGACCTCCCCCCCCCCCCCCTTCCTTCTTCTTCCCCTCCAAAATGCAATAATTCTGTGACTGCACTATTACCATTTCTGCAAAAAGCCATGCAAATGCTGCTGCTAGGCTAATATTTGCTTTCCAGATATAAGGCGTGGTGGAGGGGACGCACCCCCCCTTCTCAGTCACTGTATCCGTTACATTCGCTCGCTCGCTCGCTCTCCTGCTATTTTCCTTTTCTTAATTCAAGAAAAGGGTCATAATTCATTGAATCATCTGCTGCTGCTAGCCAGTGCCAGAGAAACATCACCTCTCACTCTCACTCTCCTCTCAAGTTGAAAATCCCTTTCTCCATTCATCCCACCTCCTCTTTATATACTACTAGTACTCCTTCAATCTGATCAGATCTATCAACACAATCTTCTTCCAATGGAAACCCTAGCTCTCTCCTCCTCTCGCTTCCTTCCCTCAGGCCTCCACCTTCACCGCCGCCCTGCTGCTTCCCTCTTTCCACCACCCATCACCAGGACCATCACTCTCCGTTTCTCCGCGAATCACCACAACCACCTCTACTGCTCTTCTTCTCCTCCTCCTCCTTCTTCTGTAGCGTCCTTGTCTTCTTTTAAATGCACCGCCGTCTCCTCTACAACCACTGCCGTCTTAGGAGGTAACTATTACTATTATTTTATTTATTAACAAGATTGAGATTGCAATTGCTTATTATTACTAGTATTCTTGTTATTGTCGTAAAACCGTCCTCTAACTGTTTGATTTTATTCCTAGCTGAGAAAGATGATAAGGCCAAATTCATAGAGGCCTCCAGGAACGGTAACAATCTGGTGCCTCTTTACCGATGTATCTTCTCCGATCACCTCACCCCAGTGTTGGCCTACCGCTGCCTTGTCAAAGAAGATGACCGCGAGGCCCCAAGCTTCCTTTTTGAGTCCGTTGAGCAGGGCTCCCTAGGAAACAATGTCGTAAGCACCACACTAACTTCTTCCCCCTTTCTTTTCCCTTGTTTTCTTTCTTTTACTCTGACAACTTCGGATGATTCATTTATTCTTCAAGGTGTTGCTTTCAGGGACGGTACAGCGTTGTTGGAGCTCAGCCAGCAATGGAAATTGTGGCAAAGGACAATTTGGTCTCAATCATGGACCACGAGGAAGGCCATAGGACTGAAGAGCTTGTTGATGATCCTATGCAAATCCCAAGGAGAATCACTCAAGGATGGAGCCCACAGTTCCTCGACGAGCTTCCTGATGTCTTCTGCGGTAACTCTTTCTAAGCTTCTTTTTTCTTGACAATACCATGCACATATCATTACATTACCTTCACTTTCTGTTTTCTTCACCAGAAAATAAAATTATACCTAATTCAAAACATTTTGTTAGATAAGTCGGGTCTAGCATGGCTTTAGACTGGGATCTTATAGATTGGTGAATGCCTCGAGAGATCTACGGCCCTGGCTTACCTTGATATGCATTCATCTGTGCATGGAGGTAGGAGTGTCAATGCTGAAAGGAATGAACTTTTTCAATAGTTTGTGTTCGGTTGAACATATGATTTGAGTCTGGTGTAGTGGAGTAGAATTTGGAGATAGCTGTCAACTTTTTTGAACAGCTTGAATAAATGGACAACTTCATTTTCTAAAAATTATCTGAATGCTGGTGTCAATTAATGGGCCATCTGCTAATGGTTCATGCACTCAACATTTGCCTCTGTGAGGGCTTAGTCAATTACTAAGCTGGTTTAAATCCATCTAGTAAGCTTGGTTTGAACTTGTACTTGAGTTGGGTTCAAACAAGATAACCTACGCCAGTCACGATCAGTTCCATATGATGCATGGTAGTGTTGTTCTTTTTAGTATTATACATGATAATCATTAAGAACATGGTTTTCATTTGGCTCTTTGCCTTTATTATGACTTATGACTTGGAGATGAGTGCAGTATAAGCGCAGATCTGAGCTGTGCTCAACTTGCAGCTTGCTAGCTGGTCTGAGCTGTTCTTCTAAGATTGCGTTCAGATGTTACATTGGCACGACCCATAATTTAGTTCTCAAATAGAAGATAGAGAAGAGGTTCCATTTCAACCTTAGATGCAACAAATAAAATTATAAGCAATCATCTAAGTAAGTTGGTTGTGGTTATGTCTGAAAATGGGATATAGATGATAGAAATCAATTTCGGCATAGGTTCATGCGTAAGAATATACTATAGCGTCATATTGCAATGGCTGAATTTTTGAAACTTTGGAACTTGAATCCATGTGCCTTGTAGCCATTCTTGTGTTTGATAACAACACAATGGTGGACTTTTTCCATTTCGTTGGGACCTGATATATGTTAAATCCCACATAATCTTATAATGAACATGAAACTTCATATTGGTACTCATGAGTCATGATATCAACTATATTTTTGAGTAATATGTTCATTGGATATCTTTGTGGAAAGGGTTGCCCTTGGTAAGAGTTATTGAAGAAGGTTCATAAGGTTGGCCTCATATGCTGGGGCCTTGGACAAGATTTGATAGTTATATATTATGGGTTAGCTTTAGTCATGCACCGGAGTGATCCATGGGGGAAGTGTTTGTGAATGGTGTCTCTGTGTTACTACAGCTATTTGAATATAGTGCCTAGAAATCTTTGAGTTTGATTATTCATAAAAGGATTTAATTGATGATTACTTAATCTCCACAATATTTTGTGATGTACTTTAAAGATTTTTGTTTTACTAAAGTTTGCTGGCAATTTTGAGTAAATGAATGTACAATTTCTTTGTAGGGGGCTGGATTGGTTACTTTTCATATGACACTGTGCGTTATGTAGAGAAGAAAAAGCTACCATTCTCCAGTGCTCCAGAAGATGACAGGAACCTCCCAGATGTCCACTTAGGGCTCTATAATAATGTCATAGTGTTTGATCATGTGGAGAAGGTATCCTTTTTTTTCACCAGATTGCATTTAAGATTTACTAAGGCATAAGATTGTACTAATTTTAACTTTAAGAATTCAAGTTTCGAGTAGTTAGGAAGGCTAAGATGCTACTAACAGTCATCTATTTCCATATTACCAGGTGTGTACCTCTAATTGTTTCTAGATTTAGTGTTTTAATTTCCTTTTGAGTAGCCTTTTGAATGATTCAGCTAGTTCTAAGGATTGTGAGCACAAAAACATCAGCAAAATGTCCTTGTCCCTTGGGAGTTACAATAGCGTATATCAACTTGTCGGGAATAATGAATATTTTATTATTATGAGTTAGAAGGCAAAGAAATATAGTGGGAATTTGAACATTGAAGAAGACATATTGCATAAACCATTTTGATTAAATAAATTTACATGTGAAATATATTTCTTGTCTTCATGAACTCCTCTTCATGGTCTCCTCTCATCAATCTCTTTGCCAACAATTGATGTTGTCTGTTGAGCATAGTTCCAAGTTTATAAGCCTTCATGGAAGATTTAACCAAACTTTACAAGAAACTGTTGATGTGATGTTAACCCTTTATGAATGTCAACACTTGTCAAGCAACTTCTGACAATAAATGGCATTCAATACAGTTAGAAGGTTGTACAATGGTAGGATCCCATCTAGTAGTTAAAAGGATTGAATTAACTATAGTAAATCTTCTGCTATGGGATTTTTTCCCCTCTTTTTTTTGAGCAAATGGTGGGAGAACCCCCTATGTCCATTAAAAAAGATTTTAACAAAACAAAGTCTTAGTTTAAAGGCCAAGCTCAAGCGTGAAAACATTTTTCCTGGCAAGAAACTGTGCAAACATGTACCCCAAAAATACAAAAGTGTGCTATGATGAGCACCAGGTACGAAGAGGGACACAAAAGTTCAAAATACAAGAGTAAGTTAGGCCGACAGATCACGTCTCATCCGATGCTGAATCGTCGCGATCATCAGGTGTGGAGGTGTTGAGTGTGCGGGAGAGTTTGAGAAAATCCTGGCTATAGCATCCCTGGTGGTGCCCGTACAATGTACATGGAGTAGACCGAAAGTGAGCATCCCTGATAATACAATTAATAAGCTGGCTCTGACTCAATATATTTTGGATATTCTATTATTGTCCCTCAAATTTGGCAGCATTTTATAGCAATCGCAATATGCAAGTGGAGCGTTGCTTTGGTGGAACTCTGTCCTTTCTCCATTGCCCCAATACACTTTGTGCTCTGGAGTTGCAGTAAATATTCAAGTGACATGTCATTATGTCTCAAATTCCAATAGTGGAATGACATTTTAACAAAGGTGTTCTGTAGTCTCCCTATGCGAGGATTAGATAATGTAATCTTCCAATCCTATCAATTTCCTTTGATGAGATTATCTATGGTAAGGATAGCATCTTTTGGAGACGCCACAAGAACACATTAACTTTCAATAGAACCTTACCATTCCTAATGATGATTATTATGGTAAACTGTAAACCTAGTGCCCCATGACCCATCATTAAGAAAGTATCATGTAGTCTTGACTGAGAATGCACATTGGCTTTCCATGCTCAAGAGGCTGAGTGTGGCCCATCATTCCCCCTAATACTTCGTAATGAAGATCCTTTCAGAGCAACTCCTTTTCTCCTTGCGCCTCACAATGTGGGGGGGTATTGATAGAAGGTAACCATGTGTTCCTCCTTCATTGACTCACTACTGACGAGCAGATTTTGGCAGCAAAGCTATGAAGTGTATGGAATCTACTCTTTAGCAATAACCCTCCCAATGATCCTCTTAGCAGGATGATTTATGTTGCCTATTCGATGAGCAGTCTTGCAGGGAAGATGTCTTTAACTCTAAGAATCCCTTTCCACAGAGGGAGGCTGTGATGGGTTTTTTTGTGCAAGCTCTGTAGCCTCTACTTCAGCAGATGTAATTCTCAGACATGAGCTTTACCCATGGGAAATTAGGTTGATTAAGTTTTCACCTCCACTTAACCAATAAGGCTAGGTTGAAGTCTGTGAGATTTATGATCCTGAACCCACCAAACTCCTTTTTTTGTAATTTTTTTTTTTGTGTACATCGTCCCCCGGGTCTAGGGAGTACCCAACATTTTTCTTAGATATCCCTTTCAAAGGAATTTTTAAAGAGTTCGATCTCTTCTCCGACAAGTAGTAGGCAGGGTTTGCTGATAGTACTGAGTTAAAGAGAGTGACCCTCTCTTCCATGGACCATAGTTTTCCTTTCCACTGTCTATACTTTTTTTTATCTTATCAATCATTGGCATCCAATCTGTTTTCCTGGGTATTTGAAGGGGAACTTCTGCAGTTGAAAATAAGAGCCGTCAACAATCTATATGGTCCTGAGTTGCCAATGAGAACCAATGAGCTGTTTGTGGAAGTTGATCTTAAGTCTAGACCAAAGTTCAAAACAATAAAGCATTTATTTCAGGACTATAACTTGGCCCGACTCACATTTACCAAAAAGGAGGGTTACGAGGGCATTGTTTGCATCTTGAAGGTTAATGATGGTTTTGTCTTTATCTCTTGATTCTAACCCTTGTAATAAACCTAAAGGATATGCATCTCAAGGGCATTTGGTTCAGCTCTAGCCACCAACTCAGAGTAGCGAGTAGCAACGACAAATGATCCCATTGTTGAAGTGTCCTTTTGCATAGAATCTGTCTCACTTCTTTTCCATTCACCAAGATGGATAGTTTAACTTATTTCCTTAATCCAAAAATGCCACAGGATCCAAATCCTTTGTGCTTAAGGGTCTCTATTAGGCAAGTCCAATACAAACAGTCATATGCTTTCTCCGAACTTGAGAAGGTACCCACTTTTTTATGTTGGCAATATTTGATAACTTCCTTTGATGTAGCCGTGCCATCGAGGATGTACATATCTACTCCAAATTGATAGTTTCCAACAATAGAACCAAGAGCTATCGTGAGTCTATTAGCTAAAATTTTGTAAAGAATCTTTAAGGAGGAGTTAAGTGGACTGATAGGCTGGTAATTCCCAATAGGCCGGTAATTCCCAATAATCAGCATCACTTCTTCAGGATAAGGGCTATCTGTGCATAGTTAATCTTATCAATAAGTAGATCCCAGTTGAAACTATCCATTAATCTAATCGGGTCCATTTTAACCACATCCCAGAATTTCTGATAGATGAGGACAGGAAAGCCATCTGGACCTGGTGCTGTCAGTTCTGAGGCCCCATACAAGTGATACAACATCTTTGATTTTGTCCTCTCGCGGGGGGGGGGGGGGGGGGTGGGTATTGTTCCCTTCTTTTAATAAGTGAGAACTCGATTTCCAGCTGCCTTTCGCAATTCAACTAAACGACCATTTGAAGTGATTATAGCGATTAAGCTTGAGCCATGTTGAGATCATTGTGCTTGAGCCATGTAAAATGGGCTTGTTGGCTCCACATAATTTCTTTATATATGTCAATTTCTTTCTGTTATGCGACAGGTCCTGGAGCCCCCCCCCTCCAATTCCCTGTTTTCTTCCAGCTTTTCCAAACACTCAATACTGACCAGGCACTCCGCCTTTTGATGATTAACATTTCCAAACTTTGTCCCAATGTTTGACCCTTCCTCGAAGTCTCCTAAGCTTGGTGACAAGGTTGTTCCCTGCAGTAGGAGTCTTCCAACTCTCTTTGATAAGCTTTACATCTAACTGATCCTCTTACCACATTTTCTTGAATCTGAAAACCTTCATCCAGAAATTCCTTCCCACCTTGGTCTCTGAACATCGGGGGACGCGATTAGATGTAGATCTCTTATGTGACCAAACCGAGGCTAGGGTGAATTTGGACTGCCAATCCATAGAGACCAAAATCCTATCTAGTTTCGCCAGGATAGGTTAGTCTCTCTAAGAATACCTGGGACCACGAGTGAAGCATGTTTCATTTTAAGATATAGACTCAAGTTCCTGTGTTGCCATTTTGAATTTGTTAGTTTATCAATTTTCTCACTACCACCATCATTATCGGCTAGATGCATCTCATTGTCACTGTCATTATCCCTTGTCAACCTAGGTATGTTCTCAAGGAAGGGAGTTTAAGACATTAAATCCTTGTAAAAGTATAGTCCCTATCAGAGTAGAACAAATATATTTATTCTACTCTACTCTAATAGTCCCTAGTGAAGCCTGCTTCAGTTTAAGATATAGAGTCAAAAGTGCCTGTGCTGCCATTTTGAATTTGTTAGTTTAGCAGTTTTTCACTACCACCATCATTATCCACTGGGTGCATCTCATTCTCACAAGTTTAGCATAATCATTTTGCATGTTGTCTAAAATTTTGAATTTGGAAATATGTGGAAACTTTGACATCCTTTTTGAAGGAGATTACTAGTTCTAGAAGTTAGCAAAATTAAATCATACAAAAATAAGTAAATTGCTATGTCTGAGGTGGGAGGAATAATAAGTGGTACCATGAGGCAACATTATATTAACATATAGTGATTAAGCTAGCTATGTGTCAGTTTCTAATAAAAACTTTGATTGAAGTATACTTTGTTGATCATTTATATTTCTGGCATTCCTCAGTCAATTGTCTGGCACATTAAAATTATTTGAATAGTTCAGGATATATCCGGTAAACAGGTATGACTATGAGTAATTGCACTGCTATTATAAGATAATTACTATCTTTTTATATTATTTTCCTTGTGTAAAAAATCTATTATCAGGAGATGTCCTTCATCAAGCCATTATTTTAGTTTTCTAGGTCTAAGAAAAAGCTCATAGGAACATTCTCAACTGCATTGTATTTTTGGGCCTCAGAAAGCATACGTGATACATTGGGTACGCCTGGACCGGTTCTCTTCCGTTGAAGATGCCTATCAAGATGGAAAGAAAAGGTTGGAGCGTTTGCTGGCTACGGTCAATAATGAAGATGTGTAAGCAACTTGCGACTACGTCTTTCTAATAGTTTTTTTTTTCTTCCTCCAACTTTTCTTTATTGCAGTTGCATATAATTTTCCTTATCAAATATATATTTTCTCCTTTTTCAGCCCAAGATTATCAGCTGGATCTGTGAAATTACATACTCGCCAGTTTGGTACTTCATTAAAGATGTCATCGATGACAAGTGAAGAATACAAGAAGGCTGTTATGCAGGCAAAAGAACATATCCTCGCAGGAGATATTTTTCAAATTGTTTTGAGCCAGCGTTTTGAGAGACGCACATTTGCAGACCCATTTGAAGTCTACCGGGCATTGAGGATTGTGAATCCAAGTCCCTACATGACTTACTTACAAGTATGTGGGCTATCTAACGAGTATTGCAATTTCAGTTATTTAACGCATTCACACATATGCCACTTAGTTTCTGATCTTTGTTCTCTTCTTTTTATTCTGACTAAACAGGCACGGGGATGCATTCTTGTGGCATCTAGCCCTGAAATTCTTACTCGGGTTAAAAAGGTTAGTTGTTTCTTTAATTATTTTTTTTTTAAGTTTGAAAATTCTTGATTTGCTTTACCTTGAGCAATCTCTCATGATAAATCTGCTAGAAGCTTGCATGAATTGTGTTCTTTTGACTTCCTGGCAAGGTTTAGAAACTCCACCGTTTCTGATACAGATTGGCTGCATCAGATCCGAATTTGAAGTGGGCGATTCGAAACCAGCCCTAAAAGTCTGGTTTGGCCAATGTCCTCTAGCATCGGCCGACTGTAATGTTGTGGTGTCTTGCAGTCTAAAACTGCCCAAAACAGACATATACAGACAAAACCTGACAAAAATTGGGTGTTTGCAAGCTATTTAGAGCTTTTGAAAGGGGAAAACTCAAATCAACTCATATAAATTGTGTTCTATCAACAGATTGAAAAGAAAAGAACAATCTAAGAAATAGAGGGAAAGAGAGAGTTGAGATGAGAACCAGAGGACGAGAGGATATTATGAAAGAGATGTTAATACTAACATGAAAGAAGAGACGTGGTCGCAACTGCTGATCCCTTCACTCCATTTTTGGATTTATTTTCATCTATTCCATGGGGATACATGTTACACACGATTTTGATTCACGATTCCATTTATTCTGTCTTTGAGAATACGAATTAGGGTTGGGGTTCAAGGGTTATATTAACATGTTGGGTGTTGGTTGTTTAATAAAACTATTCAAACCTGGCCTGCTTGCTTTATAAATCCTCGTCCTCACTTAACAGACAGAGTTCAGGTGGTTATTGGATTCAATCAAAATGGGTCTCACAGTCAATAATTTGAAACTAAATAGAATCAATATAAAGCCATCAACCAATTTGGATGTATATTGGTCAAATCCAGTACAGATCCAACCTGATTTATATACTTAACTCCTTCATTCTGAGACAAATTCCTCTGTTTAAAAATAACATAAAATACATAAAAATATATATCTTTAGTAATAAATTAATGTAAACCATTTAATGAAGGTTAATTAATTAAAACTAGCGCAATCATAAAAAAGATCGATTACTAATTAAAATTTATAAAATAGAATTGACCCAAAAAAAGGAAATTATATATATTGAGCAAAAACATATTTCATCAACTATGAATTAAAATATGTTTTAAATAATAAAATAACTAAAAATTCACAACTTGTTAAGAGAAATTTAAACATAAAATAGATAAAATCATTCACATGCCAGCAAAGATTAACTAAAAGTATATCATTGAAACATGATTTTAAAAATAAAACTAATACAATAAACTAAAAAAGTATAAATAAGAAAAGCAAAACATAATAAACTGCCAATATTGGTATCAAAACTGAGATTCCGAACCTTGTTCCTAGTTTCCAAACCTTTTGCTAATTTTGTTCTGGTTCTTTTCTTTTAGTAGGTATGCCTTAGATCAGTGGCGTACGCAGGATTTTCACTCATTGGAGGCGAAAATGTCATTCATAAAGTAAGAATTCCTAATTGACACACTCAGTGGCGTACACAGGATTTTCACAGAGGAATTTTACTCAGTTAAAATGTTATACTCATTAATTAACCAAGAACATGAATATTAACTAACAAATATGTATTCTAAACAACATAATACTTAAAATTTTGTAATGGGTTCAATTAGATTAATGACCAGTGCCCTTCCTTCAAAATCAGAACATATAGCAACTCTTAAGTAAAGCAAAAAAATAAGAAACATATGATTAACACATTATTTACCAACATACATCAAACAAATAAACAAAACCTAGATACATGTAGGATACAGAACTTAAAAGAAAAGTTATGTCAGAATCAATAGATTTGAAGTACGTACCTTAAAATTAATTTAACCCCTCGTCTGCGTTGTATTAGTTGTCAACCGATGATGCATTGCAAAACGTAGGGAAGGGTCTAGTATCTCAATTCTCAACACTATTGAACACAACAAATTTTCCCATTCTTTAATAGACAAATTTAAAAAATAAAGAAAACCGCATTATCTGTTCCCATAAACCTAAGGAAACATTTTAAACTAAATTTCTCTATTTTCTCCGCAAAAATAATGAAATTTATCGACAAAAAAACATAAAAGGAAACCAAAAAAAATAAAATTTATAGCCAAAAGACCTGTGTCAGCTCTTCGACCACATCTCTCCGCTTCATCTCCTCTTCTGGCGATAGTTTCAATCTGTCTTTCAACATAAACTGAAACAAGAACAATAAAAATTTGACAATCACTCACTGAAAATCAAAAAGAAAATCAACGAGAACTCATTCAAAAACTCAGACCAATCAGCTGAACCAACATATGCGAGATCTGCTGGTCAAGCTGGAGCCAGGTGGTCGGATCAAATCGTACTTCGGTCGAAAAATTAAAGGGGATCGGGTACCCAGGCCCAAGTCTCGCCATAGAGAATCCATCCGCCGCCTCTGGTGGAGGTGGAGGCGGAGGCAGGAGGGGCAAGGCTCTTCTGGAGCTCAGAGTCTCTGACAGAGAGAGAGAGAGATCGAGGTTGTCTGTATGCGCTAGGGTTTTTTTGAAGGCGATCGAGGCCGAGAGGCGAGAGCACTGTGGGCTGAGTTTTTGTGAAGAGGTTTTTTTTTGTGAACGAAGCGGGCGGTTATTTCATTTACAACCCGGTCCAAAGATCCAATTTTGTGAACGAAGCGGGCAATTCTGTCTGTTTACAATCCGACCCGTCCCAAATGACCTATACTGCTCTGTGCGCGTGGATTTCAGTGGGGGCGACCGGCCCCACTCGCCCTCACCTGTGTCCGCCAATGCCTTAGATCATATATGTGAAGAAAAAATAGGGTAACCGATAATTCATTGGTCTGCAATCCATTCAATGCCATCTAATGCAATTCAACTGGGAGAATGGGATTACTGTTTACATTTCTGTTGAGTAAATGTTTCACCTTTTGCTTTTGGCAGCTTTTAAATTTGAATAGTGTGTAGTCTTGGATCTGTTGTTTACATGTGGAAGATTTTCATAGGCGTGTTGTATTTAATGCTGAAATGGAATGATATCTCTTGCTGAAAATTGAAATAACCTTGAATTTTTATTTGTGAAAGAAAGACAAAGGAAGTCAATCATATTTTTTTTTGCCACGTAACATGAAACATATTGAACCTCGAGCCTATTTTGTGTATGGGGCTTTCTTGGTTTTTGAACACTTTTCCTGTTAGTTTGCATTTCAGCTCTTCATGTTTTCAGAGTTTATTTCATCTTTTCCCGTGCATGTCGATTATGAGTTATGAACTTCCTTCCATCATTCTGATATGTCTGTAGACTGTTTTTTTGTTCATTGACATAATTTATGTGGTGATCTTATGTTGCAATCTGCACATGGATCTTTCTGTTAACAGAGAAAGATTGTAAATCGGCCACTTGCTGGAACTGTTAGAAGAGGCAGGACAGACGAAGAGGATAAGATGCTAGAACAGCAATTACTGAATGATGAGAAACAGTGTGCAGAACACATTATGTTAGTAGATTTGGGCCGTAATGATGTGGGAAAGGTTGGTATTCCTTTTCCTGATAGATTTTTTCATTTTCTTTTCCTTATTTGTTTCCATCTGTTGACATGGATCAGTGAATCTCATCTGCTCCTTTTTTCAGAAAAATGTCTATTTCTAATGCATTTGGGTGACTATGTTGCCTAGAAGGCACACATAAATACATGTGTTGTTTCTTATTTATGTTACAGAGTAATTTAATGAATGTTTTCATCATAAAATATGAGAACTCTTTTTTAATGGATTTTAATGAAAAACATATATAGCCTCCTGTTTCATCACCGAGGCCTAGGAGGTTGCAATACCCTGGATTGTTGCATTGCCTTGTCCTTGATTATGTCAAAACACTTGATCTTTGATTTTTAGTTACTTTAAATAATATAGATTAACTTCAATGTAGTGAATCTTGTATTTAAATGTCGTAACATTGAATTTGAATGAGAAAGATTCATGCTCAAATTCTTCCAAAAGAATCTAAATCTATATGTGTGTGTATGTGTATTTGTGCGCGCGCGCGCGTGCGTATGTGTGTGTGTGTGTTGTGTAGAAAACAGGAAAACAACTCACATAGGAGAAAATTTCTCCTATGACGCGCTCAAAACTCGACTTTTCCATCAAAGTTTCAAGATCTAAACCATTCAACCTAATCTTCATGCAATGAAATGTATATAGTTGAAAATTCACAAGGTTTTACCTTTGCATCAACTGGTTATAAATTAATGTTTTTTTCTACAATAGAACAATGTCACCACTAGATCCATGAGCAAATAAGATCCAAACCAAATGAATTTTATACTCCTATGCTTTAGGCAACAAAGATCTTAATGTATAGTCAGTTTTTTAAATTTTGATGTGAAAGTCGAGTTTGTGTGCGCCATAGGAGAAATTTCCTCCCATGTTAGCTATTTCTCGTTTTCTATATATATATATATATATATATATATATGAGAAATGATTTTTTAGGGTTGGTTCTTAAACTAAGGGTTATAGGAACTGGTGGGATATGTTATGAACAATCTGCTCCATTCATGTTTATCTACACAATTTAAATAGTTTATGAATAAAAAATTAAGTGATTTGAAAATTTCTCACCCATGCTTCAAATGAAATTAAATTTTATGGTGAGATAAAGTTTATTTTCAAACTTATTGTATGGGTAAGAAGTTTTCAAATTACTTAATTTTTCATTCATAAACTATTTAAATTGTGTAGATCAGCATGAACGGAGCGGATCCTTCATAGAAAATCCCACCGCGAAGTTCTTACAACTCTTAGTTTAAGAACCGACCCTAAATGATCATTTTCACACACAGACTATGCTACTATCGATAGGTTTTAAGATGCAAATCTTATCACTCCAAATTTAAAGATGGGCAATCCTAAGGAAAAATATGTTCCGTTAAATATGATCTAGTATCCATAAACTATAAACAAAACTAAATTTCAAGAAATTTAAATGTGTTTTATTCATGGATCTAGTGTCGAAAAATTTGTCAATTTGAAACGTTGATTTTGTCAACACAATCCATGGATAAAACACATTTAAGTTTCTTCAAATTAGTTTGTATGTAGTTTATGGGTCCTAGATGGGGTCCTAGATCACATCCAACGGAACAAATTTTTTCTTAAGATTGACCATCTTTAAATTTGGGGTGATAGAATTCACATCTTAAATCCTATCGATAATAGCATAGTCTAACACTCTCTCTATGTGTGTGTGTGTGTACACTTTTTTTATTTATTTATTTTTTTTCCTGTGGTTGGGTGGGTGGCGATGCTCTCTTTCACAATACTAAGCTGTGCCTTGATCATTAGTATTTATATTACCTGACATGATTGCAGTTTTAAGGCATGTTTTCTTGATTCTACTTTCCTGATATTTGAGTTGCTTTTTCCAGTCTTTTCATGAAAATGCTATTGCAACAGGTCTCAAAGCCTGGTTCTGTAAAGGTCGAGAAGCTCATGAATATTGAAAGATACTCACATGTGATGCACATCAGCTCAACGGTCAGGCTCTATTCTTGCACTCACCTTGGTTAATTTTGTATTAATTTTCTTGGGAGATCTGAATAGCCAAAGTGTATGGGCGTTCCACATCACCCGATCAGAGTGCAAGTGTGCCATAGTCAACTGATAACGGTTGGAATTACTGAAAGTTGTTTTCAACCTTAAATGCCCTTTCACACCTGGCTTTTCGGTTAATTTTTATTAGAAGCTTTTTTTTTTTTTTAGTTTAGATGCTTTTTGTTAGTTTAGATATCATTTTATTTGCTTGGTCTTACATAGGAACAAGGGATCTATAAAAGTACTCCAGTTATATAATGCTTATCTGAAGCTCCATAATGTTATCAGGCATTTCCTTATTTCTTGATCCATATGATGATGTTGGACTTTTACAGGTTACTGGAGAGTTGTTTGATCATCTCACTTGCTGGGATGCTCTGCGTGCTGCACTGCCTGTGGGAACAGTCAGCGGAGCTCCCAAGGTTTGGTTTATTGCCTTATTCCAGTTCACATTACTGTCAATATTTTATTTGTGCGCCTGAGGCATCTATTGTAACCCTAAAAAGGACGCCAGTTTGTGCATATCTCCTCTTGCTGATTCTTGTGACATTTTGTTACTGGTTCAACCCTTTGTGCTTCTAGGTATAGATGCTGAGTTTCTCTCCTTCCCCATTCCTCTGTGTGCAGTGACACTTTCATTTTTACATCCTTAACTTTCTAAGTTGTAAATTGTTTACTGTATAAAGTGTTTGCAATCTATCAAACAACTACCTCCTAGACATCGGCCACTAGGCAGGCTGTAGGTTTGCTCGTCAATGATCCTCAGTTCAAACCCGACGTCGGTGAATTTAACTACCCAAAAAAAACTACCTCCTAGACATCCAAATTCACAGAATCCATTCTGTCTCCAACTATTTCCTCGCTGATATTTTTATGTTGAGACTTATTTTATACTCATCAGTCATCACTCTCAAACCCTCTTATATATCTCTACGCCAGGCACTTTTCAATTACCTTGTCATTATCTATTGTGTTCAAAATGATTAACATGTGATCAAGTTGTCTCAACTGCCTCCAATATGCAATAGTAGGGTGACTTTAAAGAATCCCTGAGAGGTAATTTTTGCATAGGAGTAAAGGGATAATACAGTAACTCAAATTTTATCATTATTACAAGTGTTTGCACAACTAGATCCCACTGCTCTAGTTCTGCATTTTCTCGTATAACACATTGAATAACTTGATGCATCCGTTTGTACCCAGGGATGCTCAGAAGAAGGGAATTTCAATTATTGTCTAATATTCATTTGCTGTATTGATGTTTCAGCCTCAACTAAAGGCATTACCCCTTTTCTTTGTACAATGATAATAGATTATCCCTGATGGAAGTTCCCTAGTGAAACAGGTAAAAGCCATGGAGTTAATTGACCAGTTGGAAGTAACGAGGCGAGGGCCTTATAGTGGTGGGTTTGGAGAAGTATCGTTTAACGGGGACATGGACATTGCGATAGCTCTGAGGACAATTGTATTTCCAACTCAGACCCGTTATGATACTATGTATTCTTACAAGGATGTAAACCGGCGCCAGGAATGGGTGGCACATATTCAAGCGGGAGCGGGCATCGTGGCTGACAGCAATCCAGATGATGAGCAGAAAGAATGTGAGAATAAAGCTGCTGCTCTTGCCCGTGCTATTGATCTTGCTGAATCTACTTTTGTTGACAAAGTTTAAGCTGGGTTCCCATTTGCCAGTGCTAGTTTCCAGCCTTCATTTTCAGTTGTCTGTTACTTTCAAAAAATAAAATTATCTAAAAGACTAGTTTCGGATTTAAAAATGCTATATATATATATATATATATATATATATATATATATATATATATATAGAGAGAGAGAGAGAGAGAGAGAGAGAGAAATGTATATCAGCCTGCGGGCTGAGAGTACTCTCTCAGCCTGCGGTGACGTGGTATATATATATATATATATATATATATATATATATATATATATATATATATATATATATATATATAAAATGATTTAGGATGACTTGGGTCTTTTCACCTAATTGTTTGGCCTTGGCTAATTTATGTCCAACTCACTGGTCATCTACTCTCATCTTTATGCTCGCTGCTTTAATTTAATAATACTTATTTAAATACCTTAGTTACACACCAACTTGAGATCAGCGCATCATATCTATCTCAGTCCCAGACTTTTTTGAAAGTTGTTCCTGCATGAGAGCAGCAGCATTTGATAAACAATGGGAGATTACTCAGGAGGAGGAAGAAGACGATGATGAAAGCTATGCAGAGTTGATCCAGAAGCTCAAAAGGATAGGATCAGGAAGATTGTTTCTTATCAAAGTTTCATTCCTCGACCTCGAGTCGTTCATCTCATCATCATCATCATCATCCTCCAATAGAAACAGTAGCAGCAGCTTGCTGGAACTGATGAGAGTGAGGGACATGAGTGAGTCAAGGTTGATTATTTGATATGGAGTATACTTCCCTTGCTGGCCGTCCCGAAGATTATTGTGCTTCACCAATAACAAGATATATCTTCCTGTGGGGGAATGATTCCTGTGAAGACGACGACCACCTCACATATGCATGGTCTCCTGTCAAGTTGCTCACAAGGCTGTCCTCCTTGTCATCGTCATCGTGTTACAACAGTTGCCGCAGCGGGTTAATGTTGGCACCCGAAGGAGATGGCACCTTAGCAAAGGAACGCTACATTTCTTCTCTGATGAAGAAGAAGGAGAAGCTTATGCGAAGCAGAAAACAGAGATTAACAAGAAAAAGGTCATACACAGGGCCTTGCCCCGATTCAGGATATGGAGGTGAAAGGGCTTTGGACTTGTGTACTTGAAGCTAATAAGGCGGGTAAAGATTGTAATGTGTGGGGAAATGTTGTATTAATTTCAATCTAATTTGTCTGAACCTTCCACTTACTTTCATTGTTACTCTCTCCATGTTCTTTCTCTATGCTTGTTCAGTCTCTGTTGAATGTTGCTTAATGACAACTGTTTTGAAATGTGATAATGTAATGTTTTTGCAACCCAATAAAGTTGTATATACAAATCTGTGGGCTATATCAGCAAAGATGATATATTTTTTTCGCTGTAGCTGAATATACAATATTACATCTCGTCCAAGTAAATTGCAACATAAGTTCTGTGGGATAAAATCGAAGAATAACAAACAAATAAATCTGTAAACACAAGGCTAGCAAACATGGAAATTCATTTGTGTCATTAACTTTTTGTCCGTTTACAAGATTTTACATACTTGATAAATGCCAAAAGACAACATTGCAGACCAGTATTATATTAAATTGGGCATTTCAAACAATAATCACGTTATTACAAGGGACAGAAACTCCCAAAAATCTTAGTTAAAGCTTTAAACGGCACAACTCTCCAGCACCAGTGTAAACGTTCGAATGTATAATGTATGTGAAAAGAAACTGCTGCTGCTGCATTATGGTTCTTCCCTGTTCTCTTGATAGGAACATAGATAATTGCAACATCCAAACACATCAGTTTCGTGCTGCAGATAGTTTGGCCATGGAGCAAACATGTGAATGCTACACTATCAGATTACAATGTTATAGAAGGGTAAAAGGTAAGAAATGTCACACAGCCTCATGATATGCTATTAATGATTACAATGCTATAAAGAGGTAGAAGGCAAGACCAAATTAGTTTGATCCAATTTAGTTAGGTCAATGAACAAAAATGCCTACACATCTGCTTATCAAAACATGGGAGTAAAAAATGGGGACTTAAAAAACCTACTGCTCTCTGTAGCCCACCTCAAGTGTAGATTTCCACTTTATGATATCAAGATCATATATTCTGTAAACCTTGTAGAATTTCTTCCTTGGTGCGTTTAACCGGAGGAGCTGATGGTGATCTGAGGCAGAATGAAATTGTATCTCAGAAGACATAACAAAATGAAATACAAGTATTATCTCCGACTAGAAATTATCTCAACCAACAAAACACTGACTGGTAAGCAACAAAAAGGCTAATAGAAATCTAGAAGATTGACCCTTTCATTTCACTGATGACAAAATTGGTCACAGAACAGTAACCAAAGTACATGCTCAGCAAAATTTCCAAAATAACTTTGAACAAGAAAAATAGAACAGAGGTCACATTCAATCCAATTGTTTAACTTGTCTCCAGAAAAATAAAACAAGCATAATCTCCAGAATCCTTCTTCTTTTACTCCTAAACCCCTAATCACCATTTCTTATTGTTTAAGTTGTCTTTCGGTTACATTCACTAAATCCACAGAAACTCTTCGTTGGCCCAATTTGCTTCTTCTCTATGTTTTTGTGATGTGAAACGTGTTTTGTGATCAGAAATCAGCAATAAAATCACCAAATTACTCTTCAACAACAACGTACGATCGTGGGTGGGAAAACACTAAAAACTAATAACACTAGCAAATTGTTTGATCAAAGAAACATGCGCACGCTATTTAGTTTCAAATCTGGATAAATTATAGATAATCATTATGTAATGCAGGCAAGCTTTACTATCAATATCAAACTAGTATATCACACGTAGCAGCTACGCACAAATCTCACTTTTGTGGATAACAGTTAAGCTGATAAAAACTCAGAGATTAATTAAGAGACTCAAAATAACTGATCGGGATCAGAAATGTACATACTAAGAATCAAGTTTAACCTCAGTATCCTTGTGATGACTGCTGGATGCGTAGCTCTGTCTTCCACGAGTCCAACACCTCGAGAATCACACGAATCGGACTCCGAACGGTTGAGATATGGCCCAAAAATGAAACCCGAAACTTAACGAGTCTGTTTCTGCTTAACATGTCTGCATTGTAGCAATCGGGTCGGGTCTGATCACTTAAATTTGATTTTGTCTTGAGTTAACAGGTTAGGTTGCTCTGCGGGTTGATAACTTAAACCCAAACTCTTTTAGTAGGTTGGTTGTGCGTTTGCGAGCGGGTCTGTTATGGACCTGAGAATTGGACTTAGAGATCAGCAGCAGAGAAGGGAAGATGCGGCAGAGCGGCGATCGTGAAGGTTGCACGTGGATGAGAGAGGAGGGAGGGTGGCGACGACGGCGATGGAGGTAGGGAAAAGGCGGCAGTGAGGGCAAGGTGGTAGAGGAAACGGTGGTGGAGTAGGGGTTGATGATGACGATGAGGTCGCGAGCTGGCCAAGACGTCGGCATCAAAGGCAGAGGCGGAGGGAGTCGGCGAAGTGCTAATGAGGAGAGAGGAGGCCGAGAGGGGTGATGGGTGTTGTTGGGTTGGTGAGAGGGAAAGAATGAAAAGAGATGGAGAAGAAGATGACGAGGGGCTAGGATTGGGCTTCAGCCGTATGAAGCAGGGAGGAGGTTGGTTGAGGCGGCCAGCGCGACAGCGGGAGGCGGATGGGGAAGAATCGAAGGCTAGGGTTAGGTAAGTTACGATTTGAGTGGAGGGGAGAGATGAACAATGTTGTTTTTCTATATTTGGGATTTTTGAGATTTTTTCTGAGTTTTTATTTCTAGGGTTTAAGAGGGATTGAGAAAACAGAACTAGAGTTTGGGGGGGAGAGAGAGAAGAGGAAGGGGATAGAGTTTCACACTCCTCTCTAAGGCGTCACAGTCAAAGAGAGAATTTGGGGGAGAGGATAATCTTACAAATTTGAGGAATATTTCATAATAATCATTCATTGCTCAATTAACCAGTAAATGAGACCTTTTATAGGCTTTACAAAATCTAACTCTAAGAATACATCTGATGTGGTACAAAAACTAATATAAAGAAACAAAAACTCAAAATACAATAAAAGAAAAAATACATGACTATGAACGAGTCGAACACATCGAGCCGACGCGTCTTCTCCAACGATGATATATGCACCACCAAGGTCGTGACTGGATGTCTGCATCATTCTCTCCGAGTAGGAGAAACTCAACCCTAACAAGTTAAAGGTGGAGATGCTCACATACTGCTCCAAAGTATGCAAGTCGCTTCAGTCAATTCACGTGTCATCAATCAGTGCCTTTCCTTTTCATTGGACCATATATTTTTGAGTCCCGCCATCACTGATGGCGATAATTGAATCATCCAAGATTTTATCAACTTTATCTATTGTGTTAGATAAAATATCTTGGAGTGGATGAAGAAAATGCTTTCAAAAATAGACTCAGGGGAAGCCTCATTAACAAGTATGATAAAATCAAATCCTTATAATCCACTGTCTTCAACATTAAAAATAAAACCGATAGCAAAATTTATAACATAAACATTATTATTTAATTTATTCAAGATTTAAAATAGATCAACACTACAAGCATGCAACTTTTAACATCACTAACATTAAAAGTTTTTAATTTGTTCCTAACATCAGCTCGTAACTTGTAATTGGCGTTGTTTTGAGCAACCTTATTATTGATTTTCTCGTGTAATTCATGCACGTGTGATACAACAAATGATGCACTTAATGATGCAGGCTCAAAAACTTTATAGTGATCAAGTATGGAGATAAGATCTGTGGATTGTTTAGACCTAAAACCATCAACAATCTCATAGAGGCTTTACTTGTCCTAGTGACAGATATACCATAGGCGAATTCAGCAGCAGACAACTTGAAATCTCAATTTTCAACGTGTTCGCGTACGAGGGTACACAAGAAAGCGATAAAACAAAAGAGGAAGGGGATGATATTGACAATAGAGGAGGAAGGGTGTGACGGGCAGAAAAGACAACGACAATAGGGGTCGGCTGTAGAGGAAGAAGGGCGTGGCAACTAAAGTATGCTATATCAATAAGGGAAAAGGAGGGAGCAACAAGTGGTGAATGAAAAGGTGAAGTCTGCAGCAGAGCTCGAGAAGAGAAAGACGTGTAGTTGTGGCAGCGACAGTAGGGACAACTATTGTGGCTGAGGAAACAACACTAAACCCTTTAATTACGGGAGTAATTCTCAGAGAAATGGTGCTAGCAGACTCAGGGGTTACAATGAGAATTCTGTTAATAATGATAATCTTAACATGACTAGTGCAGTCGACAACTATATCCCATACTCTTGGCACTTTTGAATTTAGCAACAGTGTTAATGTTGAAAAACTTCTTTTGGTGCATTTATTTTAGTTATTTATTTCGGCGTTCTTGTCCTTAATATCATTCCTGAGTGAGGGCGTTTGGTACTAGACCTGTGAGGTTGGGTAGTGCTATGGTACTCTACCACCACTTCTCTAGCTATGGGGTTACACATGAAGCAACCCTCTCTAGTCTTTGACTACAAGTACCCGTGATTTGGATAATACTATCAAACGTAGCCAATTTGGAAACCATTGTTGCACTCCTGTTGCTCAGGAGTTCATTTGTCGAGGAACGTCAGTTTTTCGCGATGGGCCCATCAAGGAACCTCTGTTTTGCGATGCGACCCAACTGTCAGAAAGGATAGGTAAGGTTCTTACTTCTGTCTGGTCGATCTGTCTGGTATTTGATCAGATCAGGTCAGGCTGGAGTTGGGACTCGACACTTCTCTTTCCTTACAACGTGAAGGAGGGGGCGCACAGGGCGTGCTTGATGATGGTTCTAATCCCTAGGTCTGGCCGTCTACACTCCTGTTGGATGCCATCCCTTTACCAGCCATTGCTTCGAGTTCATCTTCGGAGTTATGGGCTTGCCGTTGGTATCATCATTATCTTGCAGGCTTCAGTCTACAGTCCGAGACGTAATCTTCAGTGCTGGCAGTTTTCTAGGAGTTCTCGGTGTCATTGCCCTCCCAAAAATGGTGGATTATTTGTTTAGGAGTCATCTCCTGGATGTTGTCGTGGATGTTATGACCAAAAGTGTGCCTGTTTTTTTTTTCAAGAAAGGCGCAAACATGTAATAGATCTTATATTACTCTTGTTAGATGAAATCAAGTTTGCATTTGAATGGATAAAACTTTATAATAAAGCTGTGAATTAAAATGAAAGTATTGTTCGGATCTTACCTAGATTGTCTTGTGCCTGTTTTGTTTGGAATGGTTAGGCGTGTGTTCCTGAGTAGCGTCTGTCCTGCATCGGTACCTACAAATTTTACCTTCGAGTGGGTAATATCCCCACTGTGACTCTATATTGTGGGGGTAACCCTCAGGGTAGGACCTATTATAGGCTGTTGAATGGCTCGGATAGCCATGGGATGGCTCCGAGCGATCATTGTGGGCAAGCCTCCATCTTTCAGGAGACTCCTCGAGGGGTAGCCGTCAGGTAAGACCCACTATAGGTTGTTGACTGGTTCGGGTAGTTATGAGTTGAGCTCCGAACGGTCATTGTGGGCCAGCCTTTATCTTTTAGGAGACTCCCCAAAGAGTAGTCGTCAGGGTAGGACCCCCTATAGGCTGTTGACTAGCTCGGGCAGCCATGGGCTGAGCTTCAAGCGGTCATTGTGGGCGAGCTTTCATCTTTCAGGAGACTCCCCGAGGGATACCCGTCAGGGTAGGACCCACTATGAGTTGTTGACTGACTCGGGCAGCCATGGGCTGAGCTCCAAGCGGTCATTGTGGGTGAGCCTCCATCTTTCAGGATACTTCTCGAGGGGTAGCCGTCAGGATAAGACCCATTATAGGTGTAACACCCTGCCCCTGTGGGTATGAGAACGCTACTGCGACGTATATATGCTAGGCTAAAATACCTTTACATATGTACGTTAAGCATTAGTACAAGAAAAAATCAGAGTGCAGAAGCACGGTAGTAATATACATTCCAACAAAAAGAGTACAAGTACACAGTTATCACAAAGTGTGATCCAATATCACATGAATATTACATAACAAAAGGTACAGAATATAGATTACAAGGTATGGAAAAGATAAAAAATGCTCACGAGTTATCAAATAGGGGATCTCGTGAACATGCCAAAATGAGGCCGGCTAGAAGAAGCTACGACTGATCCGCTTGCTCCGCAAGGAAAGCCTGATTCTCCCGAGAAGGGTCCACTAAGTGTCACGCTCCGAGATCTGGACATGCAGGTCCAGGGTTGTCAGAAGCAACCAATTGAGTACGTAAAATGAAGCCAGATGGCGTGCACAAGCAAACATACCTGTACAGGATCATAGTGACATAATATGCAGTGTACTATAATTATAATAATAACAATTAATATCACCTATTATTTTAATCATTCTCTTCCAGTGTCTCATACACTGACAGTCTATGAACAGAACTCATCCGAACATGACAAACGAGTATCATTGTCTGAACGAGAGAGTAATCAAATAACACACTCCTGACATTATGATTACTGGGTTACTAAATGCATCATGTATTGGGTATGAATGACTAGCGTGATGAGGGTGTGATGTGGGACTCCAGAGGTATCCCATCACATGTGTGGCGTAACACTTAGCTCTGTGTGATACTTAGCTCCACACCTGATGTGTGTCGGGTAACAAAAATAATGAGTCTGGTCAATAACAATGTCTATGACATGAGTACTGAAGATGCAATGTAGGACTTCAGAGGTACCCCCACGCACCACAAAGGTACCCCCACGCACCACAAAGGTACCCCTACCACGTGTGTGGTATGCCACTTAGCTCCGTGTGGCACTTAATTCCGCAAACCGTTCCACCGTGTCCAGGTAACAGGAGTGTTATGTCAATGTCAGTGATACAGGATAGTCATGTCACACATTCGGATGTATCCGTGTAACGGTGATACAAGTACATGAAACAACAGTGTAACATGAAACCAATATTGAACCAATAATTGAAATCAGATTATTATATTATTATTAAGACTCATCCGACTCATATGTTTTGGTATGTGTCCTAGCCCACATACATCCACTCATGAGTAAGATGGGATTGGTTATTAAAAACTGATAGGGTGATCAACGAACTATGTTTATAATGGGCCCCGTCATACCTGGGACAACGTCCCAGAATGTTCCGGTACTGAGCCGAACCTGTCGCTAGGCAAAATGGGTCTTATTTGTATGCCCAAACAGGAATGATATTATGAGTAGGGGTGCCAGTACACTATACGGAACATCTGATGGCCCTCAGATAGAACCAAAATTTTAGTTGCATAACATTTTACCGTTGTAAACACGAACGCATATTAATTATATCAGTTTCTCTCATCCTGGTGTATGTTTGATTATTACAATTTTATATTCATGATGATCGATTTACTGGGATTAACATAAATATAATAACAGAAGGAACATGCTAGATACCTGAGTACATGATTTCTGGGTGTATACCATGATAGCAAATGTCAAGTCCCCGTAAAGATGATAATCATGAGTCAAGCAATTAACAAGTCAAGTGTCATGGTACAGAGTGAAGTATGCAGTACAAATGAAATACATGATCATGCTAAACCATTCCAAAATTATTTCAAACTCTTCATAACCATAATAATAATAATAATAAATTATACTATTAATTAGTCACGCGGGGCTAGAAAAGCGGGAGCGAAGCTAGATCGTATCCGGCAAAGTTAAGCGCGCAGCACACGACAGAGCTAGTTAGGCTCTTGGTGGAGCTAGCACAACGCTAGTACTAACACACACAACGAAGCTAGCGTATGAACGCCTACTAACACACGCGGCGAAGCCACGCTCGCGACAAAGCAAGCATATGAATGCTTTTGCTAAAGCACGGGGCAAAGTCACGCTCGCGACGGAGTTAGCGATAAAGCGCTGAGCATATCTACCCGGCAGAGCTAATAAAACCCAAAGGTTAGCCCGCAGGCTAAGCCAGAAGCCTAAGTCCGAGGGCTAAACAATAAAACCCAACAATTAAAATCACAGAAATTCTCAAAGCGGATTAACCACATAAAGTAAGCAAAAGTACTCGCCTAGGTTGCCTGAAGGCGAGATAGTGGAATCTAGTGGAACTCTAATGGAGTTAGCGCGTAACGCGCGAGAGAAAATACGGAGAGAGCGAAAGAGATAGAGAGAGAGAGAGAGAGAGTGTGTGTGTGTGTGAAAAAGAGAAACAGATAGAGAGTGACAGAGAGAAAACGTGAGAGAGAGGGAGAATAGTTAGAGACAGAGAGAGAAGATAAAGAGAGAGAGAGAGGGAGAATCAGAGAAAGAAAGAGAATGAGGGTGTGCAAGAGAAAAGGAGGGAAGAGAGAGAATCAGAGAGTGAGAGAGGATGATAGAAGAGAGAAAAACATAGGGGGGAGAGAGAATGAGATGGAAAGAGAGGGTGGGCGAAAAAAAGGGAAAGGGGGTTAGCCTGAGGGGGTGGCATAGGTGGTCAGCGGCGGCCGGCCAAGGAGGAGGAGAAGGAGATGGTGATGGGGTGATAGTAGAGATGGTGGAGGTCATGGTGGTGCGGTGGCGGAGATGGTGGAGGTCATGGTGGTGCGGTGGTGGAGATGGTGGGGTTTTGACCGAAGGAGGAGAGGGTGAGGGGAGGCCGGGGTGAGGTGGTAGCCAGTGGTAGCTTGGTCAATGGTGGAGAGGTGGCCGGCTAGGGGAGAGAGGGAGAGGAGAGAGAAAAAGAGTAGGTGAGAGAATGAACGAGAGTGAGAAAGAAAAGAGAGTAAGAGAGGCTGGGTGAGGGTGAGGAGGAGAGAAAGGAGAGTAAAAGAGAAAAGAGGAGAAAAAAGGAGAAGGGTGTGGAAGAGTGGAGAAGGAAAAAAGAAAAGTAAAAGAAAAAGAAAAGAAAGAAGAAAGAAGAAAAGAAATAAAGTAGAAAGGAAAAGAAAAGGAGAAGAAAAAGGCGGGGAAAATATCGGGCTAGACTCTTGGCTCAAGCTAGACTTGGGGTCTACAGAAAACGACCAAATACCAAAATAAATGAGGGAAAAATAGAATAATGCGGGCAAAAAATCGGGGCAAGTATCTGAGTACGTATTCGGGGAACGGGGTATTACAATCTACCCACCTTATAAAAATTTCGTCCTCAAAATTTCAATAAGAAATGAGGCGAACACGAATAATCTAGGACTGATGATGATAATATGATATGGTGGAGGCGATATGGAAAGATTACCAACTCAGAGCACAAAATGACGGGGAGAACTTTAAGGGTAACATCTTCGGGCTCCTGCTCAGGGTATTGGGCACCATATCCTGCCACTACTTTGTCTAACGCATCAATTTCCTCTTTCACAATCAAATTGTAGGCTTGACCTCTTTTGCGATCTGCTTCTGATGTTGACCCTTTCTATTCCTGATTATAAACATGATGCCGGGGAGGAAATGAAGCTTCCTTCTAGTATATCCTAGGTTCTTTATTGCTGGCAGTGCTAGAAGTGCTAGTCGTGCTGGTGCGGTATTCCCCATCCTCTTGAACGGACAATCACCTATAGAGTGATTGCCGGATCCACATGCCAAACACAGCTCATTCGCCCTTCAGCAATTGCGTTGTATGTGTCCGGGCTTCTGGCAATACCTGCATACTGCCTGCTGAGAGGGAAGTCATAATGGTTGCTTGTCCTGTGGGGCACCGATAGATTTAACCGTATTTCCTCTGTCACTTGTTGGAACGGCTGCTTAACTGTCTTGTTCTGTATCTGTCTCTTGTTTTTCTTCTCCAGTCCATGTTCTACGTCACGGGTCATGGCGAGGACTTGGAAACATATCTTTAGCTGCTGTTGTTGACTTTTCACCATGCCCTAGAGTATCCCTATCATGTTGTCATTTATTCTGCTAGAATCGTCACGACAAGTGCCAGGACCGCTATGATTTCTCCATCTTTTCAAATCTAAATTAGTCTATAGGATGAAGAAAACTGGAAAGTAAAAAAGATGGAAGGGTTTCAGGATTCAAGTGAAGGATTATCAGGAAGGAATAGATAACTTTGTACTTGTGGTTGGATTGTATAACCATGACTTATGCTCTCCAGTTGTAAATTAATCTTCCATTATTATGCCGACTGGATTGTACTGAAAGTCAGAACCTAGGCTTTAATACCATCCTGAAACGCCCCCAGTGGGACGCTATTGCGACATATATGCTAGGCTAAAATACCTCTACGTATGTAAGTTAAGCATCAGTACAGGCAAGAGTCAGAGTGCGAAAGCACGGTGGTAATATATATTCTAACAAAAAGAGTACAAGTATATAGTTATCACAAAATGTAGTCCAATATTACATGAATATTACATCACAAAAAGCACAGAATATAGATTACAAAGTATGAATAATACAAAAGATGCTCACGAGTTATCAAATAGGGGGTCTTGAGAACATGCTAAAATGAGACAAACTAGAAGAAGCTACGACTGATCCGCTTGCTCCGCAAGGACAGCCTGACCCTTCCCAGAAAGGTCCACTATATTTCACGCTCCGGGATCTGAACATTCAGGTCCAATGTTGTCAGAAAGCAACCCAATGAGTATGTAAAATGAAGCCAAGTGGCGTGTACAGGAAAGCATATGTATACATGATCATAATAACGTGAGCTTAGTCATGCAAGCACAAGCCAGTAAATAAGAAAATTAAGAAATAATATGGTATCTTGCAAGTGGCGAGCAATGTACTATAATTATAATAATAACAATCAGTATATCCCGTTATGATAATCATTCCCTTCTAATGCCTCATACCGTCGGCAATCCATACTAGAGCCCAAACTCCAGCAGAACTCATCCGAACATGACAAACGGGCACCATTGTCCGAACGAGAGAGTAACCAAATAACTCATGCTCCTGATATAACCATTACTGAGTTACTAAATGCATCATGTGCTGAGTATGAATGACTAGTGTGCTGAGAGTGTGATGTGGGACTCCAGAGGAACCCCCACGGACCCCAGAGGTACCCCCACCACTTGTGTGGTGTGACATTTAGCTTCGTGTGACACTTAGTTCCACACCTGATGTGTATCGAGTAACATGAATAATGAGTCTGGTCGATTACAGTGTCAATGACACGAGTATTGATGACGTGATGTAGGACCCAGAAGTACCCCCACGTACCCCAGAGGTACTCCCACCACGCGTGGCATGACACTTAGCTCTGTGTGGCACTTAGTTCCACACACCATTCCACCGTCTCCAGATAACATGTGTTATGTCAATGTCAGTGATACAGGAATAGTCATGTCATATATTCAGTATATCCATGTAATGATGATACAAGTATATGAAATAACAGTGAACATGAAACCAATATTGAACCAATAATTGAAATCAGATTATTATATATTATTATTAAGACTCATCCCACTCATCTTTTGGTATGTATCTCAACGTCCCAGCACACATAACTTATGAGTAAGATAAGATTCGTTATTGAAAACTGATAGGGTGATCAACGAACTATGTTTACAATGGGCCTCGTACATATCTGGGACAACGGCTCAGGATGTTCCGGTACTGAGCCGGAACTTGTCACTAGGCAAAATGGGTCTTATTTGTATGCCCAAACAGGAATGATATTTTGAATAGGGGTGCCAGTATACCGCATGGAACACCTTAGGGTCCTCACGTAGAACCAAAGCTTTAGTTGCACAATATTTTGTCATTGTAAACACGAACACATATTGATTCAATCAATTTTCCTCATCCCGGTATAAGTTGTCCGATTATTACAATTTTATGTTCATGATAATCGATTTATGGAGAATAACATGAATATAATAAAAGAAACATGCTAGATACACTAGTACAGGATTTCAGGATGTATAACATGATAGCAGGTGACAAGTCCTCGTAAATGTGATAATCATGATTCAGGCAATTAACAAGTCAAACGCCATGGTACTGACTGAAGTATGCAATACAATGAAATACAAGATCATGCTAAACCATTCTAAAACTATTTCAAACTCTTCACAACTATAATATTAATAATAATAAATTATACTATTAATTAGTAGGCGGGGGCTAGATAAGCGAGAGCGAAGCTAGGTCGTATCCGACGAAGCTAAGCTCGTGACACACGATGGAGCTAGGCTCCTAGAGAAGCTAGCACAACGCTAGTGCTAACACGCACGACGAAGGCGAAGCAAGCGCTCATGGCGAAGCTAGCGTATGAACATCTACTAACACACGCGGCAAAGCCAGACGCTCAAGGCGAAGCAAGCGTATGAACGCTTTCGCTAACGCACGCGACGAAACCATGCTCCTGACAGAGTTAATGGTAAAGCCTGAGCTCACCTACCCAGCGGAGCTAATAAAACCCGAAGGCAAAAGAGAGCCCTAAGGCTAAGCCCGAGGGCTAAACGATAAAACCCGATAATTAAAATCACGAAAAATCTCAAAGTGAAGTATCCTCGTAAAGCAAGCAAAAGTACTCGCCTAGGGTTGCCTGGAGGTGAGAAGGTAGAATCTGGTGGAACTCTAGTGGAGTTAGCACGTAATGTGTGAGAGAAAAATAAAGAGAGAAAGAGATAGAGAGAATAAGAGAGTGTGTGAAAGAGAGAGATAGAGAGTGACAGAGATAGAATGTGAGAGAGAACGGTGAGAGACAGAGAGAAGACAGAGAGAGATAGAGAACGAGAGAGGGAAAAAAGAGGGAAAGATATGGACAGTAAAAGATAAAACCCAAGAGAGAGAAGAATAGAAGAGAGAGGAGAACAGGATAGAGGGGGGAAAGGGTGAGCAAGAAAAAGAGGGGGTTGGCCAGAGGGGACTGACGCAGGTGGCCGGCGACGGCGTGGGGTGGCCGACCAAGGAGAAGGAGTGGTGGTGGGGTGATTGTAGAGATGGTGGAGGTAATAGTGGTGTGGTGGTGGAGATGTGATGGAGGGGATGATGATGATGGAGGTGATGGTGGTGGTTGAAGTGGTGAGGTTTTGGCCGGAAGAGGAGAGGATGAGGAGAGGCCGAGGGTGAGGTGGTGGTCGATGGTGGCTTGGCTGGCGGTGGGGAGGTGGCCGGCTAAGGGAGAGAGGAAAAGGAGAGAGATAGAAAAAGAAGGAGAGTGGGAGAGAGAATGAAAGGGGGGAGAGAGAAGCCAGGGCGAGGAAGAGAAGGAGAGAGTAAAAGATAAGACAAAAGAGGAGAAGAGTGTGGAAGAGTGAAGAAGGAAAAAAGAAAAGAAAAGAAAAAGAAAAAGAAAAGAAAGAAGGAAAAAAGGAAAAGAACAAAAAACAAAGAAAGTAGAAAGGAAAAGAGAAGGAGGAGAAAAAGGAAAAGGAAAAAATGAAAAAGGTTGGGAAAAATATCGGGTCGGACTCTGGGCTCGAGCTGGACTTGGGGTCCACAGCATACAGGCCAAATACCAATATAAATGAGGGGAAAATAGAATAATACGGGCAAAAATCAGGACACGTATCTGGGTACATATTCCAAGAACGGGGTAGTACAATAGTTGTTGACTGGCTCGGGTAGCCATGGGCTGAGCTCCGAGCAGTCATCGTGGGCGAGCCTCCATCTTTCAAGAGACTCCCCGAGGGGTAGCCGCCAGGGTGAGACCCACTATAGGTTGTTTACTGGCTCGGGCAGTCATGGGCTAAACTTTGAGCGGTCATTGTGGCGAGCCTCCATCTTTTAAGAGACTTTCCGAGGCGTAGCTTCAGGGTAGGACCCACTAAGGTGTTGACTAACTTGGGCAGCCATGGGTTGAACTCTGAGCGGTAATTATGGGTGATCCTTCATTTTTCAGGAGACTCCCCGAGGAGTAGTTATCATAGTTGGAGAAGGTACAAAACATAAAAAATAAGAAAACCTGCATAATCTTTTCATTAGATATTTATATGATTTTAAATATAGTATCGTTTCAAGTGAAAAGAGTTTCATTGCTTCTTGAGGATCTTCCCGTCCTGATCAGCCAAGGTGTATGATCATTTATCTTGATGGTGTAGGGACCCTCCCAGTTGGGCTCGAGTTTTCCTTGATCCTTCTGCTGTGTAGTCAGAATAACGCGCTTCAGGACCAAGTCATCGGTTTGAAATTCGCGTATCTTCACCTTCTTGTGGTGCACGGCTCGGATCTGCTGTTGGTATGTTGTGATGTGGATCTGCGCTTGCTGCTGCTTTTCCTCCGACTGATCTAGGATCAAGAGGAGTTATGCATCATTTTGATCTCGATCAACCCCTTCCTTGCGAAGTGTCGGCATGTTGATATCGACCGGGATGATCGCTTCTGTTCCATATGCCAGAGAGAATGGCGTTGCGCCCGTCGAGATGCGCTTGGTGGTCCTATAGGCAGTGTTCTAAATGGCGGCCACAACGGCTATATCGGCCGGAAAATTTATCGGGGATGGGGATATCTCGGAGATATATCGGGGATATTTTCAAAAATCAGATGTCAAAATCAGATTGTAAATATACATATCTTCTTGTCTTAAATCGCATCTCAATAAGACAATATATGTATAAATTATATAAATCTACATAAAACATCATACTTATATGTTTAAGAAATGCTTAACTCGATAACTTGCATTAAGCCTACGAATCCATAATCACTATCCAAGTGTAAAATCTTCAAAATGCTACATTGTCACATCACTTATATTACCCAAATATCTAACCTGAAAATTAAGTGTAGAACGCTATATCGGTCCAAAATCGCCGAAATTGCGGCCGATATATCGGGTCCATGCCTATTTATCGGCGATTTTGGATGAAAAACGCTATATCGATTTGGATGTGCCAAATCATTGCGGCTAGGTGCCGTAAACGCAATATCGGCGCAATATCGGGGTTATATCGGGGATACTTAGAACACTGCCTATAGGCCCAGAGCACCCCGGGGAGTTTCTCAGCCCATTTGCCCCTTCCTCTATCCAGGCTTTTGCACATGCTATCGAGGATGGTGTGATTGCTGATCTCGACCTGACCATTGCCTTGAGGATAGTAGAGAGTGGAGAATCGATGGGCAATTATATACTTAGAGCATATTGCTGGCAAAGTTTGTCCCATTATCGGAGATAATGGTGTAGGAGAGTCTAAAACGACACACGATGTTCTGTCAAAGAAACTTGACAATCTGTTGACCAGTGACTTCGGAAAGTGACATTGTTTTGACCCATTTGGAGAAGTAGTCGGTAGCTACTAACAAGAACCACAACTGAGGCTGCACTCGGAGGAGTGGACCAACCACGTTCAATCCCCATTGCATGAAGGGCCAAGGACTTGGCAAAGTGTGGAGGTCGGTACTCGGTCTGTTTGATGCTGGGGCGTATCTCTGACACTCCGAACATTTCTTCACGTAATCCTTGGCGTCATCGAACATCTTGGGCCAGTAATACCCTTAATTGATGACCTTATGGGCGAGGAAGCGGCCTCCCGAATGGTTCCTACGGTCGCCATCATGGATTTCTTGCATCACTCTCCGAGCTTCGTCTAATCCAAGATACCTCAGGTAGGGGTAGGCATGAAGCTTGGAGTAAGACTTCTTGTATAAGACATCTCCAAGGAGCGTGTATCGGTGGCCATGTGCAGGAGCTTTTGTGCCACCGCTTTGTCGTCGGGGAGGGACCCATCCTTCAGATAAGCAATGATAGGATTCCTCCATCCTGGCGAGGTCTCAAGGCGAAGGACCTCTCCAATTGGTCTATGGATGCTCGGGTTAGCGATGTGCTCGACGTAAATCTCCCATCTGAATTGAAACTTTGTGGCTACCCCCCAGGTTGCAAGTGAGTCGGCATGATTGTCTTTAGATCTAAAGACCCATTTGAAGTTGCATCGAGGGAATTTAGATTTCAGCCTGAGAACCAATTATAGGTACTTTGCCATCCGAGCATCAATTGTGATGTATTTCCCGCCGACTTGGATAACTATTAGTGAGGAATCACATCGAACTTTGAGCCCTGTGACCCCGAGTGTGGTCGCCATGGAGTCCGGCTAGGACTGCCTCATACTCAGCTTCGTTGTTGGAGGCCAGGAAGCCGATAGTAAAAGACTGCTTGATGATAGATCCTTCTAGAGTGGTGAGGACAACTCCGATGCCTACCCCCATTCAGAATCCATCCTTCCAGTAAGTCACATTGCTCCATGGCTCCTGCGTTGAAATCAACAATAAAGTCTGCTAAGACCTGCTCTTTGATTGTCGTCCTCGGCTCATATCTGAATCCAAGGGCCTCAGCTCCGATGCCCATTTCAATATTCGTCATGTTATTTTTGGATTTTCTATGACGCTTCATAGGGGATGCTCCGTGAGGACTGTGATCGGGAAAGTCTGGAAGTAGTGCTCGAGCTTCCTCAACATGATGAATGGGCAAGCACCAGTTTTTCTAACCTTTGATTTCTGGTTTGTGGTCCATTCATGGCATGGCTAATGTAGTAGACCAGCTTTTGGACTTCATCTTCACGAATCAAGGCCTCACTCACGGCTAACTCCGAGACAGCTAGATAAAGGAACAACATTTCTTCCGAGGCGGGCTTGGACAAGAGTGGTAGTGATGCCAGAGTCTCTTCAGACCTTGAAAAGTTGTCTTGCATTCTTCGTTCCAGCGAAAATCGGCCTCGTTCTTCTTCAAGACATGAAAGAAGGCCTTGCATTTGTCCGTGAATCGGTTGATGAATCGGTTCAGAGCAGCGAGACGTCTGTTAAGCATCTGGACCTCTTCCACACACGTAGGTGACTTCATGTTTAAGATGGTGAATATCTGATTGGGGTCGGCCTCGATGCCCCGTTGAGTGACCAGATACCCTAAAACCTCTCGAAAGCAACCCTAAATGTGCACTTCTCGGGTTGGTCTTTACCTTGTACTTCCGCAAGAGGTCGAAAGCTTCGCCTAAATGTTGGAGGTGATCCGTGCGGAGAACACTTTTCACTAGCATGTCATCAAAGTACATTTTTATTGTTCTCCCAATCAGATCCTTGAAAACTTTGTGAACCATGTGCTGAAAGATGGCCCCGGCGTTTTTGAGCCCGAAGAGCATGCATCACCTCGTAGCAATAAATTCTCCAACCAGTAGTAAAAAATAGTCTTGTCTTCATCTGAGGGTGCATCTTGATCTGGTTGTACCCAGAGTAGTCGTTCATGAAGATAAGAGTTCATGGCCCGTCGTTGCCTCCACCAGTTAGTCGATCTTAGGGAGGGAGAAGCTATCATTTGGGCAAGCTTCATTGAGGTTAGTGAAGTCGATGCAGACCCTCCACTTGTCATTCTTTTTATTCACGAGGATGAGATTAGAAACGGGGTAGGTCTTTCAGATGAAGCCGGCCTACAGTAGGTGGTAAACTTCATCGCTGATGGTCCGACCCGTTCCTCGTTCACATTGTTCTAAAAAATGGTTTAAGAGGCTGCTTAAACATTTTCAGGATGAAAATGCATACAAAATGGTTAAAATGTTGTGTTTACGTGGACATGCGCATAAAATGATTAATCAGTGATTAAACCCATTTAATCCCCAATTTAATCGCTCTAAAAGTTTCTTTAAAACCCTAAATCCATGTTTAACTGTCTAATTTAACACTAACCTTCGTGATCTTGTCGTCATCCTCTGGCCGTCGTGATCTCGTCATCGTCCTCTCGCCGTCGTCATCTTCTCGTCCTGCGCAGAGCTACAGATTTGTCGTTGGGCTAGGGAGGAGGAGAGGCGGAGGGGTTGGGATCTGGGCTGCAGTGGGAGGGGGAGGGGTTGCGGTAGTGGCGGATCTGGCCTTCGGTGGGCGGGGAGGAGAGGGAGGAGGAGAGGCAGAGAGGTTGCGGTGGTAGCAAATCTGAGCTGTGGTGGTGGATCTCGTCGTCGTGCATCTCTCTCGATCTCTCTCTACTGAGATCAGAAATCGAGAAAGAACAGAGAGGAAGAGAAATATATGGGAAAAAAGAAAAGATATGAGCTTTTGGGCTTGGGCTCACTTGAAGAAGAAAGAGGGCTTGGGCCGAGGGATGGGTTTGCGTGCTTGTATTTATTGTATTTATTATATTTATAAAATTATTATATATTAAAAAATTAATAAAACGTACAATTCGTTTAATCGACGTTTAAACTGTTTAAGCGTTATTCGCTCTCAGACCGTGCGTGTACTGAAACCGCCTTTTAGAACACTGCTCGTCCATTATCCTTATTTTCTGCTTTACTTGGCTTGGTGTCTGCTTTGGTGTAGAGCTTGTGGCAGATGATACTGGGATCGATTCCAGTTATATCAGTGGGAGCCCACGTGAACACATTCAGATTGTCCGACAAGAACTTTTTGTACAAGGTCTTCTCCTAACTCCTAAGGATGCAGTCTCGAGCCAATTCAGGACTTGCTTTGAATGATGTAGATCTACAAGAAATGATCCAGGTTCCTCCTCGATCTTTCTGTCTGGGTCTCCCGACTCGATGGGTGAATCGGGGTCTGGATCCTCTGACTCAGTAGGGGAGTCAAAATTTAACTTTCGTCGTTTTGTAATTGCTATTGGTTAGCAATTCACTTTTGCTCCTTATTCACAAGAGAATCTTTGTTGGGAACTGCTCGGGAGGAGGTCTTTGTTATCCAGCCGGACTTCTTCCGAGCTACTGTCGCTATGGTTCGGGCCATCGCCTGATCACTCATTATGTTGGTCATTCCTGATGGTGTGAGGTGCTTCAGAAGTTGATGATGGGTCTTACCATGTTAATCCATGGCCTTTCGAGGATGGCGTTGTACGAAGATTCGGCGTAATGACACAGAACTATGTAACAACATTGTATGGATCCGCTCAGACTGGTAACTCGACTGTGCCGGGTGAATGAGCCTCGGTCCTGTCGAATCCGTATAGAAGCGACTGGGTCTAAGGGATGATCATCTTTCAGGCCGACTCGGGAGTGTCCTCCATTCGTTCTAGAGCTTGTCCGTACATGATGTTGACACTACTCCCGCCTTCGACCAGGATCTTTACACTCTGCAATAGCCGATATGTATTGTCACGACCAAAGCGTCATTGTGCGGAAAGTGCACAGCGTAGGGGTCTTTCTATGAGAAGAAGATTGGCCTGCCCAGTGGTAAAAGTGAGCGTGTCAATATTGCCCGGTAGTTGTCTCTCCGAGCTTCATTGACATAAATCGTCCTTCCTTTAGCCGTGGTGCCCTCTATCGGGGAGGTGCCGAAGATAGCATTCACCTCCCTGTACTGGATGAGGGCGCTACCGGCCTGACCGTCTTGTGATGGGTGTGCTCTTTGTACTTTAGTCTCCGAGGGTTGTCCCGGATTGAAGATGAACTCTCAGAGATATCCCTGATTAATCAGATCCTGGAAGTGTCATCGAAGGGTCTGGCTTACAATGGTGGGATGACCCATCCCGTCATGGAAGGCGCAGTAATCCTTGGATCTAGATCCCTTCGAGTTTTGCGAGAGCGGTCGAGTCGGACGCCTGACCCAATGTTGGTCTTTGATGGCGTTGAACACATGCTCGACGAGAATCCTGAATGGAATTAGATCAGGATCTTCAACGCCGTTCTTGTTTGACTCGCGTGCTTGTCGGGGTGATTTATGGACAGCGGCGGAGTTGTGGTTTAGATTTTTCCGGGGGGGGCTGCTCTTTGGCTTCTCGCCCTCAGATCCTTGTTTAGAAGGATGAGTGGTCGCATTCTGAGTCGCCTCTTCGATCTGTATATACTTTTGCACCCAGACGAGAAGGTTCCTCATCTTGGTGACATTGTTCTTCACCAAATGCTTATAGAACGAGTAGGTGACTTGCAACTCACTGATGAATGCAGCGGTGACTACGTCTTCATTGCAGTTGCACACCAGAGCCATCTGGCACTGGAAATAGTTGATGTAACTCTCTAGGCTCTCCCCTGATTTCATTCTGACCGTGAGAAGATGGTTGTTCCTCTGAAACTCTCTCCGAGAAGCGAACTGATTGCAGAAAGCGTCAGTTACATCATTGAAACTCTGTGGCGAGTTCTTCGAGAGTGAGTAGAACCAATGGAAGGCGGCACCTATGAGGCTGGAAGGGAACACCCTACAGAGGAAGGTCGTCGTGAGCGTGTACCGTCATTTTGTCTTAGAACTGACAGAGATGAAGGAGGGGGTCAAAAGTTCCTGAATAGCAGTCGAAGCAGAGCATCACAAATTTTCTTGGAAATCGGATTGTGGTGATTTCCTTCGATAGTGGTGAGTCGGAGGACCTCAACCCGCTATGCTCCATTCCCTTTGGAGTTTGTTGGCTCGCTTAGTCGAGCCGCTTTTGAACCAAATCCATAATGTCTTCAATGCGATGAAACTTCAGGCTGCGGAGATGCTCTGAGTTATAGGAGTACTCGTCATCATTGCGAGTCTTCCCTGTCACGTTGGGTGACGGGGGAGTCCGAGCTCTTCTACAGTTCAGGGAGACTGTGATTTTCGCAGTATGTCAACTTGCTTGAGGAGTCTAGTCTGGACAAGAGTTGTTGCGTCTTTTTCGAAGTAGCCGCCTCGCGGAGTCGTCCTATCTCTGTTTGCTACTCTTTCAGCTGCTTCTAAAGGCTAGAAAGCGTCTGGAGAGGTTGCTCGTCGGTGTGTCAGGGTTCGAGCACAGCCGTAAGCGCCTTCTGGGGTAGGGTGGAAGAAGATTGGGAATCTTCAGCATCAGCGATATGAACATCGGATAGGTTGAGATGACGACTCGCAGGCTCGGCGGCTTCAACTACTTTCCTCTTTCTTTTCGACGAGGTAGGGACAACAGCTAGAGCAGCGGCTGGAGCCTGAGAGACATTCTTCCTTGGTGGAGCCATGTCCTCGGTGCGAGGCTGTTTTAAGGAGGGGTTAGGTTTTGAAAATGGGAGAGATCTTCGAGTATGGACTCAAAAAGGCTCTCAATGAAAGCACTAAATGCAGTAGGTAATTTCTGAAAATTTTGTTCATGCATCAAAATTAGGAAAATTGATAAGCAAATCTAAAATCAAATCAGGTAAACACAAAAATTTACTTGAAAACTCTAAAGGGAAAAACCACGAAGAGAGAAGATTCCACTATAATTTAGGAAAAATTATAATGGTGATTGCCTTATCTCATGTGCTAGGGTTTCTGGGTTTTGTTGATCGTCCTCGTTCTCGTTGGAAGGGGTTTACAATTTATACATGCGTTTGTTTTTTAGATAAAATTACAATTGTATTCCTATCTCAACTGCTTATCTTGGAAGCGGTTGAGCTGAACATTCTCATTTGAATTGGCAGGGCACACGTTTGTCTTTATCCAGGAGTCTTCATCCAGTTGTAGATATGATCAATCAACTCTGAAGTTGTAACCGTTATGTTCAAATATAGATTTGGCATGAAGATAGAGGTACTTGCAACCGAACCTATCTCTAATCTTTCAACTGCTTGAACTGCTCAGAACTTGAATGGGACTGGGACTGTCCTTTAAAGGTTCTGGAGAGGGCTACGTGTCACGCATCCACCCGTTGATTGAATGGACACATGTGCTCTCGAGGGGTCGAAAACTGACTACCACACCAACCCAGCTCCTGTTGTCCCTTCCAAGTGTTTGTGTGATTTTTTTTTATTTTTCAAAAGGTAAGACTGGATGATGGGACATGGGAGGGTGTTGGTTCTTGTAGTGGCATAGCCAGAACTTTAAACTCGGAGGAGGGGACACGCTTCTTTACACCACCAATCCAAATGTTCCAGTAATCACTCCTAAGAAAACAACTAAAGATAGTGGCAAATGCATGATCTTTTTTCAATTTGACCGTTATAAAGTAGTAGTATGAGATGTAGTTTGAAAATAAATGTTTGAGATCTAAATTTAAAGTCTTAAACTGTTTTCTCAAATGTATGTAGATATTGAATTGATAAAATATGCTATTATTAAATTATTGAAATCTCATTAGAAAAAAGATTAACTATAACTCTAATATTTTCGAATTAAAGATTCATGATTCGGGTCCAAAATTAATAATATTTTAAAACTTTTAAATTATTGCAAACATTCTAATTACCTTCTGAATTAAACTCCATTACTTTTTAAATAGAGTATAATCTACATGTCTACTATTATAATCCTTAAGATTTTTTTAAATACATAATCCATTTGAATACTAGATTTTTAAATAATATATCTTCTCTAATTGTTTTTTTCTTTTTGTTCTTTTTTTCTTTTCTTTCCAATTTTCTGTTATTTTATTTCTATCATGTATTGCAACCTGGGGGCTCTAGTGAAGGAAGGGATGTATAGACTAACATATTCTTCTTTTGGATTAATTTTTTGTTGGAGAAATTTAAAAGGTAAAAAAATAATAAAAGCAAAATTTAACATATTCTTTTAAATTAATAAAAAGTTTTGTTGAAAAAATAGGAAAAGAGTAAAGAAAAAAATAAGAAAAATAAACATGTATTTTGTTGGAGAAATTTAAAAGGTAAAAAATAATAAAAGAAAATTTTAACATATTATTTTAAATTAATAAAAAGTTTTGTTGAAAAAATAGTAAAAGAGTAAAGAAAAAAATAAGAAAAATAAACATGTTATTTTGTATAAATAAAAAAATTATATTACAAAAATAGAAGAAAAGATAAGAGAAAAATAGGAGAGAAAAATTAAATCTACAAAATTCAAGAACAAGCAGAATTGAACCTAGGTGTCTTGCAAAGAGAAGAGAGCCAAAGACCAAATGAGCTACAACACCATTATAAATTATAACTACAATATATACTTTATTAATTTAACAAATAGAATATATATAGTTAAACATTTTTCGGACGGTCAGGGGGGCACGTGCCACCCCTTGCCCCTAGCTTCGCCACTGGGTTCTGGTGTGCTTTATTTGCCTCATAGTCTCATGACATTCGACATATTGAGTCATGAGGGCCTATTATTGTTGTTCTTAGTTGATTTTGGGCATGTAGCCATGAGAACCGGTATATCGGTCATGAGGGCTCAAAAGGAGGGTTTAATAAGATGTATGGTCATGGCATCTAAGGTACCTTGCCATGGGCTAATGCGTTTGGAATTTATGTGTTATTGTTTTCAATGTCAGCATAAATCCGTGAGTGCAAGGGAAATCGCCTAAGGCATCAAGCGTGAGTGGAGATCGACGTCCATGTATGAGTATTTTGACACTATGAGGATTGTTGTGGCTCCTCCCTTATCCTTTTGTTTATCTTCGTCACCACCCATTCCACTAAGCCTGGTCCATGCAGCTAGATAGGTGAAGTAGGTTGCTTAATGCAGAAAAGCTCTCGGATGATTTCTAGACCAACTGGATCGCCAAAAGTCAAGGCGATCTTCCCGATATCTCTGTATCACGCGAATTTAGGATCAAATTTGAGAGGACAACTTGTAATATGGGAGTTACGGGACATATAACCTATCAAAATGAAGATCTTCGAGAGACGAATATGACCAAAAACTATTGTTTGTTGAAGCGACCGAGTATTTCACAAAATTCAATCATATGAAGGGCGTTACGCCCTAAAAATTTCCTAATCGTATTAGGATTTCTTACTTTTTCCAGTTTCTTGTTTTTCCTTTTGGTTTGTGTCCTACTAGGTTTAAGACTCTTTTGTTGGCATGTCTATACAAAAGCCCTTTGGAACTCTTTATAGACACCCCTTGAAATTTTATCAAAATTGAGACAGTTTATCTTTCTTCTCAGTGGATCCTAGAGTTGTTTTACCTTGGATTTCATTTAGGGTTTGTCAGGGCTAAAATAAGATCTAGCCGACATTTTTGCTTTCAATCTATGTCATTACCACCTCCTCCTATGGGGCAATAAAGCAATCTCCTCTTACAATGCTGCTATAGAAGAGTGACCATAAAAAGTTAAAGAATAACTGACTTGCATAATCTTTTGCAAGAATATTTGAGAAGGTGATAGTTGGCATGTTGGTTTATTTCTTCTCCAAGGGATTTGTCCCTGATAACTCTTAAACATATTTTCTCCTAGTCTCTTTGGCTAGACGCTTTCACGATCTAAGGAAATTTTGAAGATTTCTCCAAGGCTGCGCTAGCTAGCTTAAACCATAGGTCAACTTACATGTCAATTGAAATGTTGATAGTGATGCCAAAATTTTAAAAAAAATGTAAAGTGTGGAATGTTGTGTCAACAACGGTACTTTAGGCTGTCCGGCTAGCCTGCAACATCAGGTGTTTAGGGGGCATTGCCTTAGGGCACACTTTACTCTCACATCTTTGGTTTTACCTCGTAGTTGACAGATCTCGTAACGAACACGACTAAAGAGCATCTAACATTATTTCCCCATCACGAGCACAGGCTGGTCATTGAAGGGATTAAATGGAGCCCGCCCGTGATGAGGACAAATATGCCCTTGTTGTGTGCCACCTTTTGCCAAGAGTTAATTATAATGGTTATTCTCCCATTTATGTATTATCTATGATATGTTTGTGCACAACTTTGGCCATAGTTTACTAATGTGGGTAACTCCTCAATTTATTAATTTGTCTCTAGTGTCCTGTTGTAACCCAGTCTATGAGGTATGTTTCCTTGCCACGCTCATGGGTGGCAACCTCTTTTGCTTTTGTTTCATTATAACCTCTTTAATGAAACAAGTGGGTATACTCCACTTTTCCTTCATAAAAAACATACCTGTCAATTGGCCAGCAATGTTCCATGGCAGGAAAATTGCTAATAGCATTCACCAGGAATTTAGCACCTATTCAATCAGGGTTCATGTCATGGCAGCTGACCACAGAAACTTGATCATTCTTTTGTGGAGCTTTCTCATCATTAGTTATGCTCCATGGCGAACCTACCCCATTTTCCCATGAAAGGATTAGATGGTTATCATAATGATGTTTACCAGAATTTGATTGCTTAATTTCCCATAATGCTTCTTGTTAACACAAAATATTAAAACAACTGACTGACAAAAGAAACTGAATGTAGATTCAACTGTAAAACAACTAGACCTGAAGTTGAGCATTAAGATACCTTGCTTCATTTGAACATTTCTGTTCTACTGTACCAACAGTTGTCTTTAGAGTCTTCAATGCTGCTTCAGCTGCCTGTGCATATTAATCAAACTGTGGTGTCAAGTCAGGAGTTATGCATGTATAAACTTATCTAGCCATAAGAACTCTAAATAATAATAATAAAAATTAAAGAACCAATCTCAGGGATATTAACATTACAAAGTATTTTAGTATCATAGAGAAAATAAATCAGAGCACTGCAGCAACCAGGGTATTAAGTGGACTGGTTTGACCTAGACCCACATCTAGCTCTGATATATCTTTGGGCACATTTCAGATTTGAAGCTAAAGCATGTAGAATGGAAATGGAAGTATTAACTGGTTCTATTAAATGTGGTATAAAGAAGAATGTTGACAAGACAACAAAGATGTTTTCTGTTATCAAGATTTAATTAGTCAAAGATATAAGTTTGAAACCCTTGTTCCACTATCCTTCAAGATCACCTATTCTGTATCCCAATCCAGAAATAGGAGATACACTAGAATAAGAAACCTAGTTCACGTCGAAAACAGATCGCATGTTTGTCCTAATCCTGTTAAGTCCGTTTCATTCAAACCTCCTTCCCCATAAATACACCAACAAGTACCTAACCAAACAAGGCATATTTGCATGTTGCAATGTGATTCCCTTGTGCATTAAGTTGAGAAGTTGTCTTGAAGAATAATCCAGATATTTGAACTCAATGGCAATTTGGAATGACAACATAAACAAATAAACAGACAGGAAGTAAAATATTCTCTAATTTTCTGTGCAGATTTCTCAAATGAAATGTCGTGTTTAATCAATATTGAAGCTAATGGGTTTAAAAAGGTACACCATCAAAGGTATCTTTAATGGAGCCTCATGCTCCATAGTTCCACAAAACCACAGTTTGACAGGAAAAGGCATAGACAATGATGATGATGATGATGATGATGGTGATGACTGGGAAGTATAATGTAATAGACAACAATCGCAGACAGTGTAAATGTAACCAAGATTCCAAATGATGAAAATAAGACCTGAAATTTGGCCTCCTCCCTGCTTGAAGCAATTCCCTTCCCCAGAACATGACCTGCTAATTCAACCTACATAAACATGCAAAAACAAAAAAGGTTGAGACTAAAGTAATGCATGTATGAATCATAGGTGGTAGGCAGATCTCTTTTTGACAGAAGAATGAACATAATATGTGAAGAAATGCATACAAAAGAATATTTAAATTATATTGAAAATTATACTGTCAAACATGATGTTAAAATCACCTGAAAGTAGTGCTCTCCTTTATCTAAAATCACTGATGCTGGGGCTTGATCCTGGAAAACAAGGTTTTGACCATCCATACACTGAGAGACAATCATCAAAAATTATTCAGCATAAGGAATGAAGACAGGTGACTCAAAGTGGCAAAAACGGTCTTGACCAAGCAAAGGTTTCATCTCTTACAAGTTCTTTGATGTCGGAGAGAACAGAGGACAATCTTTCTGAACCCAACTTCTCTGAGGTTCGTGCACCATGTCCTGATGGTCCACCGGAAGCAGGCTCAGTTACACCTCCTAAGAACCCGTTTTCATTTCCAAGAGAGAGCTTATCCTTCTCTCCATTAATATCTCCGTTGTTGGGGACAATGAATGACATATAGTTGCCTAAGTTTACAGACAGAATACAAAGAGAAAATCAATCATGGTATGGTGCCATACATGGTTCAGCAATTTAAGTTTCACAGCAAGTCCAAGTAGATGATGAACTTATAACTTCATATGTAGAGGTAGGTAGTAACAGCAGAGAACACTAACAGCAGTCTTAGACTGATAAAAACATAATGGCAGTATTTATTGAGTTCTTATCAGCTTCAAGTATTAACTCCATATCTACAAAGACGTACACCACTGAAAGTAAAATGTCATATAGTTTCCTACTTCTAAGAATCCACAAGCAATATAGATGTCTAAAAATACAGGATATGGCAGACTGACAGTTGAAATACCGTGTCGCTGCCTAACAGTGAGCTCAGAAGACAATGAATGTGATTTGAATAAATGAAATGTTGTAAGGATGCGACTTTTCCAGAATGATATTTGTCTTCTCATATAGGAATCAAATATAGCACGCAGCTTTGTATATGATCAGTGTACATCCTACTAGCTATACAAGGACTTTGTTGCACTTGCACAGCATATGCAACTTTCCAACATGAAAAATAGAACAGTTTAATCCATAGCGAAGTGTTCTTACTTTCCAAATTTCGAAGAGCATTCTCAGCAGCTTGGAGTTGAGCCTCTTTTCTTGTCTTGCCCATTCCGATTCCAATCCTTTCAGTGCTAAACAAAACCTTAAACAACAAAATGACAGAATAAATTGATATAAAATAACCTAGAAATAACAAAATCCCTCTTTTATTAGTGAATCATCATATTCCGTACAAAAAAAAAATCAAGAAGAATGAAAAATTAAACTACCACCATATATCATCAATAAGAACATAGGCCAGATAAAAATATATATATAAGGACCCAGGGGGTGCTTTTCTTTACTCTATAAAAACATAGTTACCGGGATGGGGCACAAAAGTGGACGTGATATGGGGCCTGAATACCGGATGTGTAGTCTCCAAGGAACATGGGAAACGTGTAAATACATACATACATACATTCATGTGTGTGTGTGTAGAGAGAGAGAGAGAGAGAGATTGACTTGTGTAGTTCCGGAAGGATTCGAGTCCGAATCCTTCACACTCAAATACAACCATACATCATCCGAATACAAGATCCATTCCGTGAATTTGATCTATATTATTTCAAGTATCTATAAGTCAAAAATCAAGTATTTTAAATACTTTTTGTGCATGCATCAAGTAGGAAAAAAAACAAACGGCCTAAATACTAATAGTGAGCAGTGTAGAACATTTGAAATCTAACAAAAATTAGTTTGTAGGGTTTTTTAAAAATTTAGATCATGATCAAATAGTCGAATAGAGAATTTGTGTCTAAAGACATAGATCTAACTAACTACTTTCGGCCGTCCATTTTACACCGCTTGACGGATGGGCAAATAGTATTTAAAATACCTAATTTTTTATTTATAAATACTTGAAATAATATAGATCAACTTCAACGGAGTGGATCTTGTATTTGAATGTCAAATGTTGGTATTTGAGTGGGAAGGATTCGATCTCGCATCCTTTCGGAACTACACAAGTCTATCTCTCTCTATATATATAGACATATAATATGTACACACATTCACACACAGGTGAGTGTGCATAATATTCCATGTCAAAATTAAAATTACAACTCGTCAAACTTATGTTTAGCTAAAAATATGAAAGAAAATAACTAGTATAAAAAAGGAACCATCCATGTAACTTAACAAGCATAGAAAATAATTGTTGTATTAAATGTAGTTTTTATATTTTGCAGACATGTTCTTCCTTCAATAGTTTTTTTTTATAACATCTTTATATCTCAAATCAATATAAACAACCTTTTTCAAGAATTCTCTCATGTATAAATGGTTCTTTAAAATATTTTCCTAAACATTTTTTTAACAAAGGGTCTCAATCAACAAACCAATATTACATAAGTTTCCCATATAGTAGTATAGATAGTGTCTATAAGTGTCAGAAACATTTCCCAACTACACAGTATGATGTCATGTCAGATACTAGTTTCCGCGAACCATGAACTTCCACCCATGAAGCATGAACACGGATACAAGATACGGGTACACGATATAGACACGGGGATCGGCTAATCTTGAAAAACTAGGGCAAGCGGCATGGATACTGCATATGTTAAAAGTATATATTTGTGTTTTTGTGTCCATATACATGGATACACATAATATACAATGCAAAAATATAGATATGAGATAATAATATGATATCATATATGTATAAATATACAATAATAATTAAACTATACTTGTTTGTGTGCCTTAATATTTATTATTTGTAGGATTAATTTGTAAAATTACAACAGTGTCAAGAACACAATATCTTAAATATTATGAAACATTTTCGAGTCATATATATCAATAACTATGTGAATGGTTTTGATAAATTAGACAAGTTATATAAATGCAATGCATTTGCAAGTAATTGAGTCAAAAGCTCTTCATTCAAACCAGAATTTTCTTTTAACTTTGTACTCTAGGTTACTTCTAGATACACTTCTGATACGTCTAGGATATGCTAGAGGAGTATCCAGCGCGTATCGGACAAGTATCGGAGTATCCATGTATCAAAAAAGTATCCAACACGGATACGTCTCCATCGACGAAGTATCGGTGCTACATAGGTTTCCACCCATATAGAGTGTCCAACAACTATGCTTTAACACCACTTACAACTTACAAGATTCAAAGCAACTATTCAATGAATAGAGCAAATTATAGTTTATTCGCTTCTAGTTTCAGCTGCCACACCCACACAAACTATTTGAAGAGGTCCAAAATTGATTATTAAAACCAGTACGTTATGTTTACTGAAAAATTTAAGCATGAAATAAATAAAAAGATCAAAGAGATCATAACTAAGAAAACCATTACTGGAAAAAGAAGGCTTGTCAACTAAAAACTCAAGGAATCCAGTATAACAAGTTCACAGAAGTCACGTATTACTAACCTCAACAGAAAAGTCAAGATCATTGGTGCTACCTACAATAGGCTTGAACTCTACCTACATGGAAGAAAAAGATGCAAAAAATAAGAAACTGAAGAGATTGAAGAACACAAAATTAGGACTTAACCACAGTACCTTTGCCTCACACCTCCGACCAATTTCTTGCAACACTGCAATGAATAGTGACGATGGAAGCAAATTTGGTGACCCTATGTTGTTGATGGCTGCTCCATTTTGTGATGAATCATCAACTTCACCATAAATAAGTCAGTCAGAAACAAAAAAGAAAGGCCAGTTGAGATGCATCATATGCTTCTAAGGGGTCTACTTAGAGCACTCAGAGATGGCATTATATACAAGTGTTAGTCATGGTGCACTATTCATCTAGGATGATGCTTCGTCAGAAACTTGGTTTTTAACAAATCCATGTTTCTTTTGAGGCACTAGTCACGCAAGCAGCAAGTTTCATAAGTAAATGAGAACAATGCTAGCATATCCGAACAAAATGAATGAAGAAGAGAATCTGAATAAAGCGACAGGAGTTTTAGCAATAGATGTAGACAAAACAAAGCAGAAGCAAAATTCACTATGTTAGCAAATCCAAATTAAGTACCTAAGGAATAATGTGTGGGCTGTACTTGATCTCGTATATGGCCTTCCTCTCCAAGTGCCTGCATATGTTTGAGGTCATTACAATGCTGATTTTTGCAGTCATATTTATGAGTGAAGAAAAGAATAATGGGGCCAATTTCTCATTGATAATATCTCTTTATAATGGGTGCCCATTACTAAAGAACAAGCTCTAGGAGGACCAGGAAGTAAACTGCATAAGCAGATACAAGGATGAGATTGGCTGCTATACAAATTATGCAAGCCAGCAGATATTCACGATTTTTCAATAAACTAAGTATGAGTTCAATATGATAAATGACAAATAATATTTTTTCTGACCAACAGGTACCTGGAAAAATGGCAGCAGAGCGATTCACAAAGGGTAGAAAATGATTCAAATATTTGGAGGGCATAAAAGTCACCTATTTCTTATAAACAGAAGAAGATATAGAACATTTGGATTGTTGTGGATATCATCAAACGAGGGAAAGCATCACAATCTCTTTAAGTGTCAAAACATTTCTCACTAATCAGTCCCCCCGTTTTACCACTAGAGAATGCAGCACTAACTACCACCAGAAAAAGAAAAAAAGGTTAAAAAAGGTAAACATACTGCTTGATTCAATCGTTCTTCAACTTTAGGACCACTCAAACCCTCTGATACAGGAAAATTTTTATTGCTGCTCGGTATAACACCAGTGTCCTGATAATCCATCAATTCCCCACAATACTGTTATGTACAGCTATCACAATAATGCATAGAAGTCGAGAAGAACATGGTTATACCTCTATTAAGTAGTCACTCACATCTGGCGAATAAGGCAGATCCGACATCTCGTTTTCATAACACAATTCAAATATTCTCCGCATTAGATTCTCATCAAATTCTCTGCCAGGCACGTAACAATTAGATGGTGATAACACATAATTAATACAGAGAGTGCAGAATCCACTGCAGTTCTATGGATTTTCAGATCCATCTCACAGAGAATGGTAGAAATCTGATCTTCTCACTTACTTGAAAAAGCCACCTCTGACATTGCAAGCAACATTTCTTGCAACACACAAGACAGGAACAGCATTTGTCATCTGTGGAGAGAATTTTTTTTCAAAGGGGCATATTGGTTCATTTGCACAGTATATCCAAACAAAGATTCAAAATGTAACTAAAAAAGCTCACTTGAAAAATAAATAAAACATTAATTATAAACACCTCTGCCTGGGGGGCATAATATGGCGTAAATGCAGGTACAACATGAACTCGAGGTTGATCCTTGTCATCCCAAACCTGCAGGCGGTCATCAATCACCATAGCCATCTTTGGATGGCAGATGCCATCTTGGAAAACATGTGCTAATGATTTTCGAGAACCTGCCATGTGTAAACATGTAGAAAAGAAGGTAAGTATTCGGCGGCGGTGGGGGGGGGGGGGGGGGGGGGGGGTAGGGTGGGGGGTGGGGGGTGGGGGTGGGGGGGGGGGGGGTGGGGTTGTTGAACAGCTTGAAAACAGAGAATGTAACTTTTTTCCACATTACGCAGTTTTGGAATTCCGATATATATCATAGTCATGCTTGTAAAACGTGATGGTGGATGCTAAAGATACAGCACAAAACAAAAAAGAATTGCATGCAAAGACAATGCAGCAGCTGGATATGTACATGATCGACATATTTCTCTAATTGATTAGACAATTTCAGTAACTTTTTTTTTTTTTGGTTGTGTGGGGGGGGGGGGGGGGGGGGGGGATACTAAATAAATCACGACATTGAAATCCTTGCCTGGTTTTACACATACAACACGACCCAAGAGTTGGCCAGAGCTGATCAGATGGGCTTCTGGGTCAAGAAGCCTCCACATTTCCAGAGCATAGTCTCTTTCAGCCATTGTACATACATAAACTTCAAACCGCTTGCGCCCTTTGGCAGTCAAGTAGCTCCTCAAATCCTCCCAAGCAGGCCGTAGCCTAACAAATACACTGGTGTCGCGGATCTGCAGAAAGAAAGGCCCAAAAGACTCATTTCTGACTGATTATGTAGAACAAATGTTATACGGATAGAGAAATCAGTTACAAGATGCATACAGAAAAGAAAAGTATCTAGGAATTCTGCTTCATCAGCATGAATTCGACGACATTCAGATGCCAATACACTTGAAATCATTCCTATAACAAGGTATGCAAACTGAAACATGAAGAGTATCTGATCATAGAACGATTGTGTTTATTCCAACACCTCCTAAAAGCACTGGCAACCTAAGAATCCCGAGTCTGCTATAATCTTATGCTTAACAGCCATCCATTATAAGTTAATGACACTAAAAAATTGCATTTTTATTATGTTCATAAAGTACATCATCCCCCCCCCCCCAACCCCAAAAAAATAAAATAAAAATAAAAATAAAGCTACATTATAGGTATTCACACTTTGACCCATCTAATATAAAGTACAATGATGCTAGCCCTCATATAGAAAATATATAAGATTTCATATTTAGAGATTTTAAGAACATGTGAATGCTTAAAGTCCAGGAGATAGATAATAACCACAATCCTCTTGGAAATTACTGAAAAGGTAATCAGCAGCATCCAACTGTTAAAATACAAACAGTAGTCAAATTTCTAAAGCCGATATGTTAGAAGTTAAGACATCAAGATTCAACTATACTAGACTATACCACATTAAATTACCCACAAGTCTGTCATTAAGTAGCCAATGGTTTTATCCATGACAAACTCTTCAAAACGGATATTGCTTAGTGACCCTTCTACATACTTCCAATGAAATGCAATTTTGTACTCACCTTCTGTATTCTGACCCTTCATTTTGGACCCAAAACATGTCCAGCTTATTATACATAAGTTAATGGGTGCATCTTGTCTACCAGTGTTGCATCCACATCATAAAGTTTAGGATTGTTTCTGGTAATAATATAAATTTCTACAAGTGCCCAGTCAATTAGCATTTTCTTTTCTTGGAACTTGTTCAAGAAATTTAATTACGATGAGATACAAATCTCATTATAGCTGGCATCCACTTCAACTTTCCTGGCTAGAAACTGTTCTACATACAATCATCCAAACAGAAGTTTCCTTCTTGAACCAGAAACTATATAGATCAACATTGGTAACTAACATCGGCAAATAATTTTTAATTAAAGATTGTAGAGTAAGGTCGCTTAATTTTGCAATCACGATGGAATCTATCAAATAAACTAAGGAGCACCCTCGTGTATGTTTATGGCCCTAGAGGACCTTTTTATTTTTTATATATTATCCAGCATACATCAACATGGACAGAATCAAGATGCCTAGTAGGGTCCAAAAAAGATGTAATAGTCATATGAGTAGAAAAAGAATAATAAAAGGCATAAGCACACTGAAAATTAACCTCTGGGTTGATCCGAGTCAGGACAATGTTGCGGTCCTGCAACCTTATAACTGGCCGAAAAACGCATTCCTGGATGCCCAGTAGTGGTGGGACTTGCTCAGTTTGTGCAACAACCGACTTACCATTGTCTAAAATGGTGTCATTCTCTATATATTGCTTCAACATATTTTTATCCTCTATATAGCGCTTGAGCTCTGCAGACATTCCGGAAATCCTGATAGGATCGTCCTCGCTGTCAATTCTGCGGGAGAGGGCCTCAATTCTGTCCTCGAACGATTTCATGGTGTTGGCGACAATAAGTGTCTCATCAAGATCGAACACAATAGCAAGGCACCTAAGGTTGAGCATCCTCAAGCAAGGGCCATAGAGAGCAGGCTGGACTGAAAAGCACCAGAAGCATGGTGTTGTCGCCACTATACTTGGCATTGCCACCAAATGCAGTTCTTCAGCTCCATTCATCACAATGGCAGACTGGATATTTCAATCAATCACAGAATTAAATCAGAGTTTAGTTTTTTGCTAGAATAGAATAGAACAGAAACAAGAGAAAGAGACATCATGTTACCCTGTACTCTTGGAAGCAGGTGAGGTAGAGGCGAGTGATTGAAGATTCTGGGGTGGCGGATTTGGCCTGGATTTTGCAGCGGAAGGAGAGAGGGGAGATTGTTTGGAGGACGGAGAGGGGAGGGCATCTCTCGCCGGGGGGAGACAGGTGGCTAATGCGTAATATCCTATTACCATTGCTACTGCTTGAATTGTTGTTGGGGAACAATAAGGAGTTATTGTTTTCTTGGTTTTTTATGGGAAAAACCTCAACCTCCCCGAGACAAGTATCTCCATGATACACCACAAATTTAATCCCCGGAGCCGGTGACGGTGCCGCAGCCGGACGACTCATCTCATTGGTCAATTCAATTCAATTCAATCAATCTGAAGGGAATTTGTAGAAATTGGAGACTTAAAGACCACAGAGAAAAACTAAATAGCTAGGCTAGGTTCTTGAAAACCTAACGGGCGGCAGTAATTTGGAGAAGAAATTGGGAAATTAGGGTTTAGAGAGAGAGGGATCCGGGAAACTGTAGCCCCAAGGAGTTGAATTCCTCTTCCTCGCTCTCTCACTCCTCTTCTCCTTAACTAGAAACCAGAACGAGAAACCAGAAATGGAAAGAGGGGGCACGGGCACACCTCTCCCTCTCTCCCCCACCCTCCCCTCCGCCCCCTCCTCAGCCTGGGGTTCAAAAACGAGGGATACGACCCCCTTATATACAATTATCATACACGGATAAAGGCACCCATGAAAATTGATTTTGCACCCACCAATTTTTCAAATTTGTTGAATGGCAATTATACCCTTATCTGAAAAGACAATATCATCCAAACTGTTTTTTTCTAAAATGACAAATTTCCACTTTTTTACTGAAATTTGTTGAAGGCACCCACCTCCAATTGATAAAGACACCCATCAACGGTATTTCTTCTTCCTCACCAACTCTTTCCACTCTCCAACAAAAAAACGAAAAACCTAAAAATTCAACTCATTCAAACCCCAAAACTTCATCAACATTGCTTTGATGGCATCCATGGACAAGCAACTCACTACTTTCGAGTATTACAACGATGAGAAGGTGAGTTTTTACTGGTTAAAATTTATTTTTTTAGAATTGTTATCGGTTGGGTTCGTCTTTTGTTCGGCTCCTCATTACCGAACAAAATGCTTATGTTCAAGGAACTGTAACCAAACATTTTGCAATTGTTCGAAAATATTTTTTTGAACATAAATTTTTTTGTTTGGTTGAATAAGTATGAACAGCGAGACTATAGTAAATTTAACTTTTTTTCTTTTTTTGCACCAAATCAAATTAGTTATCTTATGTTTGGTCATAGGTCATCGAACATCTTGCTCTTGTTCGAAAGTGTTTTGTTGTACTTAGCTTCTTTGTTCGGTATTTATGTTTCGAACATTAAGCAAATATTCGGCCAACTTAGGTCGAACAGAGACCTTGCAACTAATTTAACATTTTTTCCTGATACAGGAAAATCCTTCTGCCGTTGTAGAAATATCGATACTGAACTGACTATTGATTATACTACGGACTTCACCATGCACAAAATATTTCAAACTCGAGAGGCATTGATCAATTGGGCTCAAGAAATTGGTAAGTCACTAGGATTTATAATTATTATCAAGAAATCTAATCCACCAAAACCTGAAAAAAAAAATGGAAGGGTTCTTCTTAGTTATGAGCGCATTGGAACATATAGAATTCCTCGTAAAGATCTATGGCATGGATAAATTCGATCAACAACAATTTGTTGGTATTCTGCTTAACAAGAATCAATCTGACAACTAATCAAGATCACTGAGATATCAACAATCTAATTGGCCAGGTCGGCAAATATCAGGTGGGAGGTTTTCCGTTCAATAGAACGTTCCTTAATTTAAGAACCACCTTTCAATTTTCTTCCTTGGTTAAAGCACCAATTAGACTGAATCTAAGTCAGTCTCGATATACTGTAAAGTATATCCCCTGTATAAAGGACTTAATCCACTTATACAGTATTTGGAGTGAGGTACGCTTAAAGCGAATCTCCTTAAGACAATTACGTCCCCCGCACCGGTGCTAACGGGATAATGGACGCTGGTCTCCCAAGATACAACACTCCTTCACGGTATTTGGATAGCACTACCAAATCACCATATGGTCGAACCGTAGTCAACCAGTACCTTCCACAGGATCGTTGAAGCAGCGGTACAAGGACAAATTTCAGATGAATATTTGCCTTTACTTTGGAGTCGCACCCACTGTTGAGGACGATGGAAGATTGAAGAATATTCTTCTTCAGAAGTCTTAGATTCAGACAACAATTCTATAAAAGAATCTGTTGAATTTTCTAAGCCTTCTTTCAAAATGAATTTTGCAGAATCTCCTTTGGAAGTCGCTTCGGATTCCCACTTCTCGCTGGAAGTCGCTTTAGAAACCTACTTCCCAGTTCAGAACGCAGACTTGCTTCTGCTCCAGAACTCAGATAGAGAGAGAATTGTTTGCTCTTGGTGTATTTGTTGTGTTTTTAATTGAGAGATTGGAGTGCTTTATATAGCACTCCAAGAGGGGCCAACAGGTTCGAATCCGAGGAAAGGCTGCAACCTTTGGCCGTCCAACAGGTTCGCAACCGTTAGCAGTCCAACAGGTTTGACACCTGTTGGCGGATCGGTTCGAAACTTGACAGCGGAGCGGGTTTGGTTCGGGTAGCGGACCCAGGCCCCGGCCCGGTCCCGGTCCCGAGCCCGGCACCGGCCGGCCGGCCGCCGCCGCCGCCAGCGGCGGCGCGCGCGCATGCACACATGTGCGGGCGGGCATAGATCCCTCCCAATCGCGCGCGAAAACTCCAAGTACCCAAAGGGCACGCCCTTTGTTCTCAATTTTCTCTATTTATACACCACAAACTTCCATCCCATGGCCAATGTGGGACTAAATGATTTTAGCTACCTTTAATCCCGTTTTGACTTTGAATTAGGCAATCTTTGAACTTGAATATCTCATTCATTCGAAGTCGGAATTGAACATGTGAATATACCACGTTCATCCCCAATGGAAGGAGAACACACTCCAACCATCATCCAGTTGATTCGATCAACGGATCTCGCCATAATTCAACTCGAAGATTCACATTTATATTCTTCAATTCCAACACAATTGAGAAGGACCTATGCAAAAAAAATGCTCTTGTCCGTTCCTATTGAAGGGTAAGCAGTTATTCCAAGAAGAGGGTTGGGTTCTTTTGATTCATTGCGGTGTTCATAACCATTTGGCGACAGAACATCGGAAAGGTCATGCTTTGGTCAGTAGATTGTCATAAGAAAATGAGAGTTTAGTTGTAGATATGTTCAAGACTCTTATTTGACCAAGAGATATTTTGCATACATTGAAACAAAGAAACAATCATAATGTGAGCATAATGAGGACAATCCACAATATAAAGAGGAAGAATAAAGTTGTGAAATATGTTGGAAAATCACAAATGCGACAACTAATGAACCACCTTTGTGAACACGTATATATTTAGGTTTATAGAAGTTGTCCCGATGACGACACTATTAAAAATATTCTTTGGGCTCACCCGGCTAACATTGAGTTGTTGCATGTATTTCCTCGAATTTTAATAATGGGTTGCATACATAAGATAAATAAGTATCGGTTACCGTTGATGGAGATTGTGGGTGTTACAAGCATTGAATTGACTTTTTTGTTGCATTTGCATATTTGAAAGCGGAAAGAAAAGACAACTTTAGTTGGTGCTTGAATAGTCTGAAGTCGCTAATGTATGGTCGGTTGATGTCATCTGTTATTGTAACTGCTAGAGATTTAGCATTGATAAATGTCGTAGACAGAATATTCTCTTTCTCTCATCATTTCTTATGTAGATGGCATATAAGAAAAAATATTCTTATTTAATACAAAAAAATATTTTGATAAGAAGGAGAAATTTGATCTATTCATGGCTTGTTAGAATATGATGTGTAACCCCTTGATCCTTGATGTACATATCACAGTATCAATGCTCGATACGATGTATAACATTGATTTGACTTTCTTGATAGTCAGATTGAGCCGATATCAATTTCAGATATTATTCTTTCAATATTTAAGATTTTTCAAAATTTTATGAAATTTTTCTAGATTATTTTAAAAAATCTCTGTAGTCGGTGTCGACCGATACCGATAATCGGCTCTACGATTTTTAATTCACAAATTGTAACAATCAGTTTTCTGGGCTCACTATTATTCCTCTCTCCGTTCCTTCTTCTTTTCGAATGGTTTTGATGAAAAGACCCAATGAATCATTTGCATGCCTAACTTAAGCCTTTCTTCTTGAAAATGTTCTTGAAGGCACATGAGGATGGGTTTGGATTTTTAAACTTCCACTTCTTTCAAAAAAACGTTTCTTGAACTTATTTTTATCTCATATTTGAACTACTTGATGATGTTATATTTAACATTCAACTCAAGACGATTTCTTAAAGAAAAGAGTTAACTTTTTCAAACTATCTTATGTGCTTTACTTAAAACTTTCTAAACTCAATCTTATGTTTTTGCCTATGATCAAGTTGAGGCACTAAGGATTTCATAAGAAGAACACATCGCTGAGTAGTGAGATAGTGATCCCAAATCTTCTTCGTATTAAAAAAAACAACAAATCACTTTTCAAGCTTTATAAAAAAAAAATCACCTTTTTCAAAGCCTTCTCTAAATTTTAAGTTTTTCTTTAAATCACTTCTCTTCTTTACATTCTCTTTCAACTAAAAATCTAACACCATTCTTAGCTTTCTAAACAAAACACCGAAAAGCTTTTATCGCATTCCTCCTCGTGGACACGACCCGTTAGCCCAAAACTACACGGTAATTCCTTTCACTTCCAATTTACAATCACCCGTCCTGATGGCCCCTATGTCGAGAAAAACATTCATACTCTATGTAAGAACTATGGATCACTCTCTGGGTCCTCTTCTAGTACAGAAGAACGATGAAGGCTACGAACAAGCCATCTGCTACTTGAGCGTAACTCTGATCGGAGCCAAATCTCGATATAACCCTGTCGAGAAGGAGTGTGTTTCTCTCGTCTTCGCTGTCCAGAAGATACAACATTATTTAGTTGCCAAACCATACATGTCGTTTTAAGGGTCAATCCCCTATGCATTCTCATGACGAAACAGGGGTCCTTAAACTCCAGACTAGCTAATTGGACAATTCTACTGTCCTAATATGACATGACTTTTGTCCCCCAAAAGGCGGTCAAGGGACAAGCTCTTGCAGACTTTCTGACAGCCCATCCAATCCCGAAAAGGTCAAAACTATACACAGACATTCCGGACGAGGTCATCAAAACCAATTTGACCTCAAAAGATAAAGTATGGCAGGTGTTTTTGATGGCACATCAAGAACAAGCTCTACAAGCAAAATCATTGTTGAAGTAGGGGTAGTATTTGTCCCGTCAGAGAATCATGTTCTTTCTTGTGCATTTTCATTAACAGTGCCATGCACTAATAATGTAGCTGAGTACAATACTTTGCTCATTGGCCTCCAGCTCGCTCAACAAATGGGGATATGATAACTTGAAGCTTATGGTGACTCTAAATTGATTATCAACTAAGTGAAAGGAGAGTATGAGGTCCATCATAAAGACCTGATACCTTACTACCATGCAGTCACCAAGTTAGCCGACTCATTTGACGGCTTCTACATTAGCCACGTGTCTCGCCTCCTAAATACAAAGACAGGTGCTTTAGCTACGCTCGCGGCTACATTGGGTTTACTAGCAAACACCACTTATCGTCTTACGGTGGCTACTCGTCATCTCTTATATCTATAATATGGTTTAGAGGTTAGCGAAGTTCATACAATGTTGACCAACTTTGAATCAAGGGACTGACGATTCTCAATAATCGATTACACTTTGCATGGTATACTGTCGATGATCCCAATGAAGCGGCTTTACTTCGACCTGTAATTTTTCACTTTGGACTGTAGCACCTCAAGGGGAAATCATGTGGGTCCACCCTGACCTTGTCGATGAACAGCAATGGACTACTGTGACCAACAGGAAATCCAAAGGCAAGGCAAAGGCTACCTCCTGTAATGTGGTGTGTGCCTCTTCTCGAGAAGCAGAGACTGATGTTCCCTCGCTAACCGACTCAGAGGAGGAGACAATAGTTCTAGCCGCAGAACCCAGTCGACTGGTGGCAGAAACCCGTTCAGGACAGCCGTACTTGAAGCAGTATGGCGAAATGGCGGTAATCTCTCCACAACCAACTGCAGAGCCAACCAAGCCCCCCACAAAACAACCTGTGGAGAAACAGAAAGAAACTCGGTTTTCTCAAGTTCTTTCGAAAGGTATAGCGGAAGGATCCACGACACCTTACCGCTTTGATGTCCTGGCTCAACTAGCCAACATCCCGGCACGGATTACCTTGTATGAGCTTCTTAGGCTATCAAAGTCGACCAGAGAAGCTCTACAAGAGGCTCTGGCAAATGCTGAGGTTTTCCTGACCCAGGTGCCAGAGGAGGAAGATGTAGAGGATTGCCTCCACACCTCCCCAAATGCTCCCTGCATTATCTTCACAACAGACGATATGCAAGTCAAAGGGAAGCATGATCGACCCCTGTACTTCACAGGGTATATTGGATCATCTGAGGTGAATCGCATCCAGGTAGATCCAGGGTCCGCATTGAGCATCATGCCTCGCCGGGTCATGCAACACCTGGGCATTCCTACCCAACGTTTGAGCCCTACCCAGACAACCATTTACGGGTTTAATGCCAACGGCACCCGTCCGATGGGGAAAATCAAGCTCAAATGTCAGATCGGGAGCCTCAAGTCGGAAGTAACATGCTACGTCATCGATGCTGACACTTCCTACAACCTACTGTTGGGACGACCATGGATTCACCGCAACTTCATCGTTCCCTCCACTCTCTACCAAGTCATGAAATACATTGACGGGAGTGGAAAGGTGCAAACGTTGATTGCCGAAAGGCATCCGTTTAAAGGGGTCGAAAATTATTTCACGGACTCCCTCCTATATCAGGATCCTGTGGAGACAAATGAAGCCCCGCAACCAGAGGAGCCAGACTCTGGTAATGAGGCTGACACTGAACCCGAAAAAGAAGAGTGCCTGTGGGAGTTGGAACCACTTGTAAAGAGCACTGATAAACTCGACGTTGATAATACCACCAACGATGTAGGCGGTTGGTACATTAATGAAGAATTAGATTTAACGTACCTTTCTGTGTTTGCTTCTGATTCAGTACCATCAGACACTAGCACTGAAGCAGATGATGATCTCTGGTCGGCAATGGATGCTTTGACACCATTGCATGTACCAGTAAAATCGTCCTTCGGGACGTACCAAGATAATGGTGATGCGCAAGAATCTATATTTATGGTTCCAGCCAGACGGAAAGGCCAAAAATTAATTCTTTTTGGGCGAATCTCATCGGAACCAACACCCCGCGAAGAATCGGAAGGCGAGGAGGAATCCCCCAGTTCGGTCATTATGAACCAAAAGCACTCAGAATGATGAAATGCATGGGATATTACCTAACAAGTAGACCCGGGTTGAACTTCGGCAAAGGAAGGAGAACGCTACTTCGATCCTTTGTGCCAAAAGGAAAGGCCCCCGATTATTATCATCGGACGCGCCGGGGGTTGGGCTATGTATCAACTCCGGTCCCATCAGCTTCTGATTCTCGAGAATCGTCAGGCCACGATTACTCTTCAGGCACATCATCGTGGGAATCAGATGTCAGTGTCGGTAATATCTTCGGAGAACTTTCAGTGAACATGGTTTCAACAAGCCACCTGGAAGACGGAGATGAAGAAATAATCCAATCTGATACAGATCCTTGGATCAAACATTTAAATACTCTTTGGGACACCCGCTTTGAACAGCGCGAGCCACCCACAGAAGACAAGGTTGTTCAAGTCAATCTGGGGGATGAGGCCAATCCTAAGCCCATCTTCATAAGTGACGGCCTGTCACCTTCGGAGAAAAAGGATCTAATATCTCTTGTACAAGAGTATATAGACGTCTTCGCCTGGAATTACGAGGACATGCCCGGACTTGATCCTCAAGTGGCCATGCACCGCCTCAACATCAATTCGGACGTAAAGCCTGTCAAACAACAACAGCGACGATTCTGCCCAGAAATAATGGAGGCAATTCAATCGGAAGTCAGAAAGCTTATAGATTCCGGCTTCATCAGGGAAGAACAACATCCCGACTGGGTATCCAACATCGTCCCCGTTGCTAAGAAAAACGGAAAGATCCGGATCTGCATCGACTTCCGTGATCTAAACGAGGCTTGTCCCAAAGACGAATTCCCACTGCCAATCACAGATGTCATGATTGACAATACTTGTGGATTCGAACGAATGTCCTTCATGGATGGATTCTCAGGATACAATCAAATCAAAATGTATCCTGATGACGAAAAGCATACCTCCTTCAGGACACCACTAGGGGTATATTGCTACACCGTCATGCCCTTCGGACTAAAAAATGCAGGGGCGACGTATCAAAGGGCCATGAATTCCATTTTCCATCAGCAAATGCGTAAAACGGTGGAATGTTATGTTGATGACATCGCGGTAAAAAGGCGCACTAAAGGTGATCACATAGCTACCTGAAGGTGGTCTTCGACATCATGCGGGCTCATCAATTGAAGATGAACCCCACCAAGTCCTTCTTGGGGGTGGCCAGTGGCAAATTCTTAGGATTTGTTGTAACTTCCACGGGAATCCATTTAGACCCGGAAAAGGTTCGCGCTATCCAGGAGATGCAACCCCCAAGAAACCTCAAGGAGCTCAGAGGATTGCAAGGACGATTGGCGTACATCCGCAGGTTTATCTCAAAAACTCTCCGGAAGATGCCACCCCTTCACCAAATTAATGAAGAAGGGTGTCTCGTTCATTTGGGACGACGCTTGCCAACAAGCGTTCGAGGAAATTAAACAATACCTCACCCAACCACCAGTCCTTGCAGCTCCGATATCCGGAAAGCCTTTCCTGATATACGTCCGAGCAATGGATCATTCTTTAGGAGCTCTACTAGCTCAGAATGATGATCAAGGACGAGAGCAAGCAATCTACTATTTGAGTAGAACAATGATCAGAGCCGAACACCGGTACAACCCGATCGAGAAGGAATGTTTGGCACTGGTGTTCGCTATTCAGAAAATGCGACGTTATCTGGTAGGCCAAACTATAATGTCATATCGAAAGTCAACCCTCTGAGGTTACTCATGACAAAGCCTTCATCATTAAATGGCCGGCTGGCAAAATAGGCTATATTGCTATCCCAATATGAGATGCACTTTTTACCACAAAAGGCCATTAAAGGACAAGCGGTGGCAGACTTCTTAGCTGAACACCCAGATCCGAGGGCAGCCAAAGTCTACGAGGATCTCCCAGATGAAGTCGCCGAAGTCTGCCTGACTCAAACATCGTTTGAAAGTCAAGTATGGCAACTTTTCTTCGACGTGCATCAAGAACAAGCCCAAAGGGACATATAGTAGCAGGGGTAGGAGTAGTACTCGTCTCCCCACAGAATTACGTGATCCCCCGAGCTGTCTCGCTAACCGAACCTTACTCCAACAATGTGGCGGAATACAACGCTCTTTTGATTGGGATGCAGTTCGCCGATGAGATTGGCGTTAAAAATCTCGAGGCATACGGTGACTCTAAACTCATCGTCAGCCAAGTTCGCGGAGAGTACGAAGTTAGACATGAAGACCTAGTACCCTACTACAACGCAACTATCCGCATGGCCGAGAGGTTCTCAAACTTTTACATCGACCATGTACCGCGTAGGCAAAATGCGCATGCAGATGCACTCGCATCCCTCGCTGCCTCCTTAGCTCTTTCAGCTGGAGCAGTGGAGAAGGTATTTTTCTACAGCCACGACCTGTATTGTCCAAGAATCGCTCTCGAAGACTACCCGGGGTCAGCGGGAGGTCGTCGCGGCAAAGAAGCCCTTGAAGCGTCGACCGGTCCAGAGCCTAGAGACTGGCGATTCCCTTACATTGATTATGTCTTATACGGCTTCCTGCCTGAGGACATCAAGGAAGCGGCTGCCATTCGAAAGAAAACCCCCAAATTCTACTATAATGCGATTACGCGAACATTGTATCGTCGATCGCATGACGGGATCTTGCTCCGATGCCTCTCACCAAAAGAGGCCCAAGAGGTATTGAAAGAAGCCCACGATGGTATGTGTGGAGCCCATCAACCTGACCCAAAATTGGCACATCGACTCCAAAGATTGGGTTACTATTGGCCCAAGATGATTGCCGATGCCGTCACCTATGCCAAAAGATGTCACGCTTGCCAAGTACATGGCGATTTCATCCATCAAGCACCAGGGTACCTCCACTCTACGACCTCTACCTGGCCATTTGAAATGTGGGGGATGGATGTGGTTGGTCCTATCAGCCCACCATCATCAAAAGGACATCGGTTCATTTTGGCAATAACCGATTATTTCTCTAAGTGGGCCGAAGTCATTCCTCTGAAGGAGGTAAAATCGTCTAACGTGATCAAGTTCGTGAAACATCACGTTATTTACCGTTTCGGTGTACCTCGACGAATTGTCCATGACAATGGACCCCAGTTCGTCAGCCAGGCTTTTCAAAGATTCTGCGCTAAGTTCAGAATCCAGAGTGTGTCCTCAACGGCATACTATCCTGCCGCTAACGGTCTCGCAGAAGCCTTCAACAAGACCATTGGCAAACTTCTCAAGAAATTCGTCTCGAAAAGTTAACGGGACTGGGATGACAAACTAGGTGAATGCTTATGGGCCTACCGCACAACTGTGCGAACCCCAACTAAAGCCACGCCATTTTCTTTGGTATACGGATGTGAGGCCGTACTTCCACTGGAAATCCAAATTCCATCTTTACGCGTCGCCTTGACAGCAGAGATGACAACTGATTGGTAGTGAAAAATGCATTTTTATCATAACATTTACCATCACATTTTCATATTTATTCATTTAATTCTGCACATTTATTAATATTTTGTAATTTATTGTGTGCAAGCCTCGAAATAATAAAAAGAAAGAATTAAAGCCTAAAAAGAGCCCAAAAGCCCATGTTTGAAGCCCAAGTGTAAAAGTGCAAATATCAATTGTCATAGTGCAAATACATAAGGGCTAAAGTTGCAAATATCAAAGATGAGGGAAGGATAGACTTCTATCTAACCCTAAATACTTGCAGATGAGAATAAAAACTAAAGATAAGAGTGCAAAGATAAGGAAATTCGTGGATAAAGATATTGGGAGATTTGAAATCTAGATAACTTGATTCCCAAGTTATATCCAAATCCCACGATAAAGAGCCAGGATCAAACTTCCAGAAGCAAACGCCCAGATGGACGGACCAGGAGAAGCCACGCGCCAAAGCGCGTGGCCAACAGATGACATAATGCCGCAATTCCACGGCAAAAGCCGCAATTCCATGGCATTTCTGATGAGGCTGCCCAACTGCTTTCGTGGACGACTTTATCCGGGACTCTTCTCCCTTCTGCACCTATAAATACCCCCTGCAGTGCAACGTACAGAGCGTCTAGAGCGCAGTACAGGGCCAAAAATTAGGGTTTCTTTTAGGTTTTTCTTCTAGTTTTGTAATTAGGTTTTTCTTTTTATTTTCAAGAGAGAGAGAGGCTTATGTTGAGCGTGACACCGATGTACCTTCCTCTTCTCTGCCATTGTACTAATTAATAAAGGTAATTTTTTCTTTTGTTCATTGTTCTTATGTTTTACTTTTCTTTTTGTTTTCTCTTCTTTTTCTCTTTGATCTCTGTTGGTTTATATGAGCATGCAAGTGATTTCTGAAGCACAAGTATAACGAGTCTTAGCGAGAGCCAACGATATTTCATGGAGATGTTCTCCTCCTCAAAACGTATCACTTCATGCTTGTGCAAGACTTGATGATATAATGCGAATAGGGACTGAGATCGATCCTATGGATTATACGTTGAACGCCTCCAAAGTAAGGTAGAAAGTGTTAAGATTTCATGTTATTCTTCAACCAAGGTTAGTGTTTCTTTCTTTTCTTTTCTTTTCTTTTCTTTTATTTTTGTAGAATAAATTACCATCTACCAACTCTATCTTTTTCCGACCCATTGTAAATACCGCTTTCTTTCTAAAACTAACTAATATTTTCTTATTTTCTTTTAATAACTAAAAAAGATAAATTTTTAGAGTAAAACTTACAAACGCTTCTATCGCTAGTCCCTCCCTGAGGATCACGACCCGCATAGCCTTGCTACAGCGGATAGTATTGAGCACCTCACACTTTTATTTCTTAATCTAATATTTCTTATTTTGTGTGCAGGAAAAAGTTCAATCAAAATTTTGGCGCCGTTGCCGGGGAGGGACGGTAAGTTTTTATCTCTAAAATAAAAAAAAACTAATTCTTTTATTCTTTTCTGTTTGCAGGTTTGGAGAACAGAAAAACAACAGCAGAAGTGGACATATTGCAACTCTGTGCCTCTGCCCTCGAAGGCAGAGCAACAGAGACTACTAGTTTACCACGAAAACGCGGCAATAGCCGCGGATCCGCGGCAACAGTAGAGAACTACTGATCCATCTTTTTGCAGGTTGCTACAATTTGCAAATACTGTTTACTGCTCTGTTGATTTTGTTCTGTGATAAACCTGTATACTGCTAATTAAATCAACAGTAAAAAATTTGTTGCAAAAGTTAAAAATTGATTAGACGTTTGCATATTAGGCACGTGTCTTTTCAATTACTTTAATTTACTGTTGAAGAGTGCTGGAGCAAGGTACGTACGCATTGCATGTAGAATAGGACTCATCTCTTGGTTGATTTTCTGCTTTGAGTGAATCTTATCTACTTATCTTGTACACTTGCACTAATTCATCTTAAGGGCATAACCCATTAATAAGATAAGGTGGGGATTTCATCACCCTTTCTTAGCCCAAAAATCATATCCCAAGCACTCACTAACCCAAGCCTAACTTAAAAATTAGTAGACGTTGGCCCTAGGGACATCTCGGACTCAATAGGAGATTATCCTAAGGGGAACAGTGCTGGAAGTTGACTCTTGCCAAATCAGTGTCTAGGAAAGGGATTGAGGGCCGAAAGCCCGAAGATTGGTGGTTATTTAATTAAGGAACGTCTTTGACGGAAAACCTCCCACCACCCTTGCCCTGACCTGGCTGATTAACTTGTGGTCAAAGTCTGCACCCTACCTCCCATGGACAGTCTAACCAGTTAGGAGTCGTCTAGGTCATAGGTCTACCCTAACTTAGGTTAGAATTTTTTTTTGTTTGTTTATTTGTTTGTTTTGTTTGTGTTGGTGTGATATGGCTTATAATAATAATTCCAATTTTAATCCATATTACACACCTAACTATTATTCGGATATTACCAACCCGGCATATCATAACTTTGATCAATCTAGTGTGCCGGAATGGTCTTATCTGAATGAATATAACCCACACCCTCCATCTTATGACTATAATTTCCATAATAATTTCAACTCGTCACAGAGTTCATGGGGTTTCGATTCCCCCGAGTTTAATTCTCAACCAAATTGTCCTTCATATCCATCTAGTCCACATTCTTTCAATGATTCATACTCAGATTCCCCCATTCAGAATAGACTACCATCTATCGGGGAAATGATAAGTATGCATGAGTCCAAGCAACAATTACCATCAATCTTAGATATGATGATGCGTGAGTCCACCGACTCATAACATCATCACGATTTCACTTCCTCTTTTCAAACAGAGCATGAAAAGATGCTTGCAGCCCTGACTCAGGCTAGATTAGCCCGTGATCATGACATAGATTTGATGGTTCAATCCTTACGTTCTCACCGTCCGGCTAATTCTGATATCGCTGACGACTCTTTTAGAGCCGACGAACCAAGTTGCTTTGGACAACAAGATTCTATTTCAGTGCCATCATTTGAACTTGCCGAAACTCCAATTCTTGATAATTTGGCAAGTTTTTCCTTTCCTGAAATAGAACTTGAGCATGAATATGATCATGAACTTCCACTTGATGATTCAATTTTATTTCCTGATTCAATAATGACTCCAGTGTCTCAACTTGATTTCACTTTTCCCAACTTGATTTCACTTTTCCCGAGTCAACATTGGATCCTGTTCCAATTCATCATGAAATTGAATCACCCATTTTAGATGATCATATTGAACTTGACCAATTTTACAATCTTGAAAATCTTATGGATAAATTGGCAAGTTCTTTTTATTACATTGAACCCAATGAGATATGTGACCTAGATTCTCAAATCTATGATCAAGTTCAAATTCCTGAATCATTATTGACTCCTGTTCTGTTACCTGAATTAGGTAATATTTTAGAGACAGTTTTGATTCCCACACCTATCATTCCTGAACTTGAATCACCAACATTGAGTCACATGCCATTGTGGGAAGATGATTGTGGACTTGAGCTTAAACTTATTGATTTGGACCCACTTCCTGAACCTAGCCCGACTCCTGAGCCCTTACTTGATTTGAGCTTCTTCCCTGAGTCGGTATTCATTCCCGCACCTATAACGTCCAAGTCAATAATTTCATCTTTTCATACTCCATTTTGGGACAAGGAGGTTGACACAATTAACTCTGAAATTTATTATGAAATTTGGAAATTTGATGGGGTGGAAATTCTAAAAAATGATTATACATATATTTTAGTGGGTTATGTAAGGAAAATTTCTGGTGGGTTCCACCAACTATTATATTATCTTGATTGGGTAGCAACGCTTGGCCCAATTAGACCACCTCCGGAACCACCACTTTGAGGTAACTTCTGCCTTCCCTTTCTCTGTTTCATGCATATATGCATTCATTCATACATTGAGGACAATGCATGAGATAAGTGTGGGGGTGGGCTTTACTAACCTACTAACATAGGTAGACACTAACAAAATTTGCTAATAATAAAAAAAAAATTTGTTATAAAAAGGAAATATTTTGAATTATTTTTTAAAAGAAATCTAAGTTAGCTTTAAGGATTAGGAAAATCATGATTAGGATTTCTAAAAACTTGGTCAAAATAAATAAATTGTTGAATTTTTAGGTATAGAAGAAGAAATTGAATAAGTAGTTAGTCTTAATTTTTACCTTAATGAAATGTGCATACCTAATGCATATCTAGGATTCTAAGACAAAGACCTTTGTGCCTCATATATATATTAAAAAAAAAATCACTAATTAAGCTGGATACATGTGCCTCAAGAAGCATAAGTATTCACGCCTAAAGGTGAGTGTAAAAAAAATAATAATAATAAAACCTTAGTTTTGTGGCCTAGTTCACTCGAATTTGAGTCCGCGGGGTGTTTTCTCACCTGGTACCCTAAAGCCGACCGGTTTGGGAGTCATCGACTTTAAGTTCGCTACATGGGTGGATTAGAAAGCCTAAACTAAAAAAAATTACTTATATGTATTAACACATCTAATAATCAATTAGTTAGGTATTAGGGCCTCAAGAAGCCTTGATACTTACACGAAAGAAAATTAGATGAGTTATACATATCAAAAAAAAATATTTATATAAATAAATAATAAAGAGGCATGAGAGTCCAAGTTAAGGAATTCCTAGTAAAAACATAGGGATGCATATGATTTTTGGTAACGAAAAAGACTATATTAGAAATTCAATTTTAATTCTTACCTAAAATGGAAAATAATTAACTTTATAAAGACTAAGTTTGAAGAATGAATAAAAATGAGGATCCTAAAACTTATAGACTACTTAGTCTCTTCAAATATAATTCAAATATTTTCCTTTTTAAGGATTTTGTGGGTGCAATCCGCTGAAAACCCTCACGAGACAACACTCGTCCTCTAGGGTAACCTAGAGGTTTAACGACTTGTTGCACATGCTAAGTGCAATCGTGATTCCTACAAAAGTGAGTTAGGATAGATTAGTTTTTCTTTTCTTTTTCTTTTTCTTTTTCTTTATTTTTACTCGAGGACGAGTAAAAAGATAAGTGTGGGGGTGTGATTGGTAGTGAAAAATGCATTTTTATCATAACATTTACCATCACATTTTCATATTTATTCATTTAATTCTGCACATTTATTAATATTTTGTAATTTATTGTGTGCAGGCCTCGAAATAATAAAAAGAAAGAATTAAAGCCTAAAAAGAGCCCAAAAGCCCATGTTTGAAGCCCAAGTGTAAAAGTGCAAATATCAATTGTCAAAGTGCAAATACACAGGGGCTAAAGTTGCAAATATCAAAGATGAGGGAAGGATAGACTTATATCTAACCCTAAACACTTGCAGATGAGAATAAAAGCTAAAGATAAGAGGGCAAAGATAAGGAAATTCGTGGATAAAGATATTGGGAGATTTGAAATCTAGATAACTTGATTCCCAAGTTATATCCAAATCCCACGATAAAGAGCCAGGATCAAACTTCCAGAAGCAAACGCCCAGATGGACGGACCAGGAGAAGCCACGCGCCAAAGCGCGTGGCCAACAGATGACATAATGCCGCAATTCCACGGCAAAAGCTGCAATTCCACGGCATTTCTGATGAGGCTGCCCAACTGCTTTCGTGGACGACTTTATCCGGGACTCTTCTCCCTTCTGCACCTATAAATACCCCCTGCAGTGCAACGTACAGAGCGTCCAGAGCGCAGTACAGGGCCAAAAATTAGGGTTTCTTTTAGGTTTTTCTTCTAGTTTTGTAATTAGGTTTTTCTTTTTATTTTCAAGAGAGAGAGGCTTATATTGAGCGTGACACCGATGTACCTTCCTCTTCTCTGCCATTGTACTAATTAATAAAGGTAATTTTTTCTTTTGTTCATTGTTCTTATGTTTTACTTTTCTTTTTGTTTTCTCTTTTTTTTCTCTTTGATCTCTGTTGGTTTATATGAGCATGCAAGTGATTTCTGAAGCACAAGTATAACGAGTCTTAGCGAGAGCCAACGATATTTCATGGAGATGTTCTCCTCCTCAAAACGTATCACTTCATGCTCGTGCAAGACTTGATGATATAATGCGAATAGGGACTAAGATCGATCCTATGGATTATACATTGAACGTCTCCAAAGCAAGGTAGAAAGTATTAAGATTTCATGTTATTCTTCAACCAAGGTTAGTGTTTCTTTCTTTTCTTTTCTTTTCTTTTCTTTTCTTTTATTTTTGTAGAATAAATTACCATCTACCAACTCTATCTTTTTCCGACCCATTGTAAATACCGCTTTCTTTCTAAAACTAACTAATATTTTCTTATTTTCTTTTAATAACTAAAAAAGATAAATTTTTAGAGTAAAACTTACAAACGCTTCTATCGCTAGTCCCTCCCTGAGGATCACGACCCGCATAGCCTTGCTACAGCGGATAGTATTGAGCACCTCACACTTTTATTTCTTAATCTAATATTTCTTATTTTGTGTGCAGGAAAAAGTTCAATCAACAACAGAGGAGAATCATCGACAGCGACTCCAGGAATTGGAGGCCTTAGACGATAAGCGTTTACAGGCACAACAACAAATCGAGCTTTACCAAGCTCGTATCACCAGAGCCTTCAACAAGAAAGTTAAAGTGTGAACTTTCAAGAAAGGCGATCTTGTCTTAGCCGTCAGAAGACCCATGGTGATGACGCATAAGACAAAAGGAAAATTCCAGCCCAAATGGGAATGACCATTTGTAGTAGAGTCAGTCTACTCAAATGGATCATATCGTCTCATAACCTCAAATGGCGATACACTAATGATGCCAATCAATGGCAGATTCTTGAAGAAGCACTATCCTTAATGGTATTTTTTTCCCCTGATCAAGTTAAAAGTACACTTCTGATTAAAGCAAGAAGAGTTTCTTCATTAACATCCGACGCCTCCAACGGCTAAGGATAGAGGAAAATGTTGGCTTCTAAGCCCAACATAAGTCTTCGACAACTCATCATGCTGAGGGGAATAGCATGGCTAGCCCAACTCAAACGATAGTTGGTAAAGGCACCTCAAATCCGTTGATAGCTGAGGGTTTGCTAAAAATCCTAAGTGGACTTGGCTCCACTCCTTCCTCCAAAATCCCTTACAAATTCTCGTCCGCAGAATGGTAGGTCTACAAAATGCAATCATTACCATGCTAACACTATACCTCTGGTAATGAAAATCTTTCAATACTCTTTATCGAGTACAAACCTTGCTTGTCAACTTTACATCAGGTAGCAAACTTTCAAATTTGCCAAGTTAACACTATACCTCTGGCACTTCAAATTCCACTTGTCAGTTCTCATCAATAGAATGACAGGTCCTCAAACTGTTCTTGGCACGAGCCAAGTCTTGTTAAGTTAATATCACACCTCTGACAAAATTACTGTTTAAGTTAACATTATACCTCTAAACAGTACATCAAGCTTCTGTCAAGTTAATATCACACCTCTGACAGTCACTTTCCTTCAGACTTCCGTATTGAAGCTGAAACGAATGATGCTAAGTAGGGGTGCCATCGGATCGGATACGGATCGGATATTACCTCTACCATATCCATATCCGCATCCAACCTTCGGATACGGATACGGATACAGATATTGGCGGATGTGAAAAAATGATATCCGTATCCTCCAAAATCGGATATCAGATATAAATCGGATATTAGCGGATCGGATGCGGATACTAATCGGATATGTAAAAAATGGATATGGTTAAAGATAAATTAAACAGAAATACTTATATTACATTTTATCTCATCTACTACAATATTAAATGTGATACATACTATGATATTGTTGTGTACATATCAATACATTCATCGTATTCATTGTCATTCGACTTCTATAACAATAGATTACACGCCTTCCGGTGCTAAATGCCGATTCGGATGCCATTGTTGATGTCGAAATACTCAAAAAATCTTGTGGTACTCTTACAAGAATCGAATACTTTCCACTATTACTTTTTCACCAACTCAAAATATCAAAATTTAATGTCTTATTCCATTGAAGAATAGTCTCATCCATACCGATATCATTATGAAGCACGCAATATTCGGATATCGGATCAGATACGAATATGATATTACTTTTACCATATCCGTATCCGCACCTACCTTTCGGATACGGATACGGATACGAATATTGACGGATGTGAAAAAATGATATCCGTATCCGGATTGGAGGCAGATTCGGATGCGGATATCCGCGGATAATCCGTATCCGGTGGCACCCCTAATGCTAAGTTAACACCACACTTCTAGCATATAAGTCATTACTAAGTTCAACAATACACCCTCGACTTCCTTATCCAAGCTGAGATGACCAATGCCAAGTTCAACATTATACCTCTAGCATTACCCTCACTGTCAAGTTAATATCACACCTATGACAGTGATACTTTCAGTTTTTCCAAATAAAACTGAAATACTTCTGAGTCAAGTTAATATCACACCTCTGACTCACATCCTTGTCAAGTTAACATCACACTTCTGACAAGACTACATTCAACCCGTTAAGTTAATATCACACCTCTAACGGTAAAAAACTTTCTTAGATTCCCTCCGAATCTAGATTCACTTGCTATTCTCTTCAACAGAATAACAAGTCTACCTAAAAACATTGTTAGGTTAATACTACACCATTAACAGTGTTTCCATCAACTCCCCAGCTGAACTTAATCAAGTTGATCCCAAACCCTTGATAAAAGTTTACCTTCCCTGGGGGTACAGATTCCACCTGTCGCTTTCTCTTATAAAGGGGCAGGTCCACCAAAAATTATTTCATCTCCGTTAAGTTAATACTACACCTCTGACAGTATTGTGGAAGCTCCTGAAATAGGATCTTTCCCTACAAAATTTGACTTATTAAGATTACCATCATAATTTTGACAAAGTCAAAGATTCTTTGCTTCTATGCGTCCAACTGAAGACAAAAAGTTCAAAACAATGAAAGAGGCAAAAAGAAAAGTGTCACTTTTATTTATGACCAGACATGTAAAAGTGATACAAAACGCTCTCTTATACAATAAGATTGAGTGTTACAATGCAATTAAGGAGTACAAAGAAGTCCCTCTCTCTCTCAGAGACTGTACTCACTCCTTGAAGCTGCGTCGGATTCCAAGTATAAGATGCTCTGAAGGACGCCAAACCAGGATTGGACACTGTGGCGACGGTCGGAGCTGATTGCCCTATGATGCATGACGTAAACGTCGAAAGAACCCTTGTTGATTAAGAGTAATGGTGTTCTTGAGGTCTGATGGCAGCAGAATCCTCCGATTCCACTTGACCATCAAAGTGGCGGGATGCAATCCTTCATTGATGAACATCTCTTCCGCCAGAAGGTCATCCAACGAGCATAGAGTTTCCTTGATATCACTTCTGGGGTGAGAGAGGAGGTTCTGAGACCTTACAGGGGATGCTATCCGCCACTATATCCACCGCAACCCCCGCCGCCATACTCACTCTGACCATCCCATGCCAGCAAGCATGACTGGTGCATTGAATCCAAGGAGATCTTGGCGAGGGTTAAGTCCTCGTCAGGGACCATGACTTCTTCCCTTGTGGACGACGAGGACCATGACTTCTTCCCTTGTGGACGAACATTGATCAAGTTCGCCGGCCGAAATATTCCCCCAGAGGCCCAGCGAACCTGAAAAAGGATGATCAAGCCTACCTGCAAGGAATAAACAAAGGAATTAGAAAATCTAGAACTTAGTACACTTCAACAGAGAAAACTAAGTGACAGACGCAGCTATTGCTGAAGACTGCAGACGCGGGAATGACCCGCACAGTGAGCCAAAACTTCTGCGATGGCGGAAACAGACGCGATCAAAACTGGAACGCAGCCTAATTTTGCATCCGCGTCTAAGACGCAAAGGCGTGAAGAGACACACAGACAACAAGACGGACAGAGAGAGAAAGACAGAGAGAGCTCAACTCTTCAAGCTAACTTGCTGCGTACAAGTTGCTCTTTGCCTATCACCTCTTTAAGAGTTTTGGTAGACAGGGCTGTGTTACTCTATCTACCATCCGAAGAGAAGATCCCCGGAAGGTCTCGACGATCACCTGGTCAACGGAGAACAAGATTCACTCTCCACCGCCACTTGAAGAACCCTGCATTAAGCAAAGGGAGGATTCAAGACTCAACATCCTCCCTCCCTTGTAACTGGAACACCAGTGTCCGTTGTAATTTTTCATTTGATTCAAGGAAATTTTACTTCGACCTGTACACTAAGTTTTCCGGCGCGTACAAGAGATGGCGGTTCTCTTGTACGCGCCGGAAAACTTGGTGTAAGGTCGAAGTAAAATTTCCTTGAATCAAATGAAAAATTACAACGGACACTGGTGTTCCAGTTACAAGGGAGGGAGGATGTTGAGTCTTGAATCCTCCCTTTGTTTAATGCTGGGTTCTTCAAGTGGCGGTGGAGAGTGAATCTTGTTCTCCGTTGACCAGGTGATCGTCGAGACCTTCCGGGGATCTTCTCTTCGGATGGTAGATAGAGTAACACAGCTCTGTCTACCAAAACTCTTAAAGAGGTGATAGGCAAAGAGCAACTTGTACGCAGCAAGTTAGCTTGAAGAGTTGAGCTCTCTCTGTCTTTCTCTCTCTGTCCTTCTCTCTCTGTCCGTCTTGTTGTCTGTGTGTCTCTGTCTCTCCTCCTCCATAGCGACGGGGCTATTTATAGAGGTTTCAGGGGTGAACGTGCCCCCTAAAAATACTCCACAATGAGGGGTTAACTTCCCCGTTATGTGGGCGGTGACTGACCCCATAACCAGGGCAGTTATAACCGAGGCGCGGGTTTGGACCCTCGCGCCTTGGTGTTGAGACGCGGGCGTCGACCCTCGCGCCTTGATGTTGAGACGCGAGCGTCGACCCTCGCGCCTTGATGTTGAGACGCGGGTTTGGTCCCTCGCGCCTTGATGCTGAGACGTGGGTTTTGGACCCTCGCGCCTTGATGCTGAGACGTGGGTTTTGGACCCTCGCGCCTTGATGCTGAGACGCGGGTTTTGGACCCTCGCGCCTTGATGCTGAGACGCGGGTTTGGACCCTCGCGCCTTGGCCAATATTAGCCTTGCGTATAGAACTTGAAATTCTGCTTTTTAATGGCTTGTCTTTTAGTGATTTTTAGATAGCCTACAGTATACTGTCGATGATCCCAATGAAGCGGTTCTGTTCGATAAGATCTACTCGATTCTACTATGATGCAATGGTGAAGATGCTGTATCTCCATTTATACGGCGGTATACTTTTTTGTTGTTTATCCAGCTCGAAAGCATGAGAAGTACTTAAAGAGGCTCACAGTGGCATATGTGGTGCTCACCAACCAGGCCTAAAGCTTAAAGACCAACTGCACTGACTTGGTTATTAATGACCAACCATGATTGCTGATGCAGTTGAATATGTAACAAGGTGTAAGGCATATCAAATCCATGCGGATTTTATACACCAACCCCTGGGGCTACTCCACCCTACAGTTGCTTCATGGCCATTTGAAACATGGGGAATTGACGTTGTAGGACTCATCAGTCCTCTGTCGATAGAAGGTCATCGGTTCATCCTTGCGATAACTGATTACTTCTCAAAATGGGCGGAAGCTGCACCGCTCGCTGAAGTTAAAATCACCAATGTGGTCAACTTCATCAAACACCATGTCATCCACCGATTTGGTATCCCGGTGGATCATCAATAACAATAGCCTCCAATTTGCAAGCCAACCATTCTATCAATTCTGCGATAAGTACCGGATTCAGAATGTGGCTTCAACTGCTTACAACTATGCGGCCAACTGGTTAGTAGAGGCGTTCAATAAGATGAACATCAAGCTCCTAAAAAGTTCATCTTTTCAAGCAAACGAGATTGGAACGAGAAGCTTAGTGAATGTCTTTGGGCCTACCGAACGATGGACCGAACTCCTACAGGAAATATGCCTTTCTCTCTAGTTTACAAGTGTGAACCAGTCATACCTTTAGAAATGCAAATGCCATCACTTCGTATTGTCCTGGCAACTAAGATGACAGAAGGAGATAAAGGTTGTTTGCATCTCTAAGAGTTGGAAGCATTGGAAGAGAAGTGACTACAAGCTCAACAGCGCATTGAGTTGTATCAAACTCGAATCTCGAAGACCTTCAACAAAAAGATCAAGGAAAGAGTCTTTCAGACAGGAGACTTGGTCTTAAACCTCCTTCTCCCTCTTCGTCGGGGAAGGAGGGGTGCCCAACCTATTGGCCTCCCCCGCGACTCCCCTTCCCCCCTCGCCCCTCCCTGACCTCCCCCTCTCCTCTCGTCGGATAAAGAGGGGGTGCCCGATCTCCCCGGCCTCCCCTTCCACCAGATCCCTTCCCCCTCAATCCCCGCCCCCCAGACCTCCCCCTTCTCCCCCCATCCTCCCCTTGCCCTCTATTCGGCCAGTTCGGCTGAATAGAGTTCTCTCTGTTTAGCCGGAGTTGGCTGAACTGAGGGGGGATGGTCTCGGGGGGGGGGGGGGTGCCGGAGGTCGGGGGGCCTTGGGGGAGGGGTGCTGGTGGTCGGCCGGGGGGGGGGGGGGGGGAGGGTGCCGGAGGTCGCCGGCAGTTGCTGCCGGGGGGGGTGTTGCTGGAGGTCGTCGACGGGTCGGGGGAGGCGGGGGTTTGCTGGCGAGGGATGGAGAGGAAGAGGAGGTGAAGGGAGAAGGAAGGAGGTAGAAGAGGGTTTTTTTTGGACATTGCACTTTGGGTAAAATTGGAAAAAATAATAATGACACACTTGTAAATATATTGGGGGGCCTTCATCAGTTTTAGGTAGGGATGTGAGTGGGCATGCCCATAGGCCCTATTGGACATGCCCAATAGAAATTTTTCTATAGGAATATGATTGCCCAGTATAAAATTTTCTATAGAAAAAGATTTTCTTATATTCCTATAAATTTTTTTCTATTGGGCATGTCCAATAGGGGCCCCATGGGCATGCCCATTCTCATTCCTAGTTTTGGGGTGGCAATATCCGTTCTCTAAGTTGCGCCAATTGAAAGTTTGGGTATTTTCGTGAAACCACCCCCATACATTTCATGGTATTTTTGTGAAATTATATTATGGGAAAAAGGTGATGGTGCCGATGGAATCCATGTGTGGTGCATGCATCGTATCCGACCGTCTGATTGAAATTGAAATTGAAATTGAAGTTGGATGGGTACTTGATATATTCAAACTGAGCGAAGTGAGGTTTCTCCCGTAACTCCTTCTTACACTTTGTCCGTCCGTCTCTCCTCCAAAAGAGAGAGCCACAGAGAACCTCTCCCTGCCTCCCGCCTTTCCCCTCCTCTCTCTTCTCTCCTCTCCTCTCTGCCCTCTCCATCTCCCATCTTCTCAGTTCTTCTTCTTCCTCCTCTTTTCCCTCTCAGTTCTATCGCAAGCGGTAATCTACTTGGGTCTGTTTGGTTATCGTAATTGACCGTAATTCGTAAGTTGTAATTGGTAAATCCTTTTACAGTTGTTAATGGGTTACATGCATGTAAGTTTTACGGTATTTGATTGGTAATATAAAATTGTAAGCGAAAAAGTGTACTGTGTTTGGTTGTCGTATTGTGTAAGTCGTAAGTGAAAAAGTTAACCACAAAATTAACTATTTGGTGATATAAAAAGTTTTAATGTTGAAAATAAATATTAAAAATGCTAAATATTAAAAAAAATTAATATTAACATAAAAATAATACAAATTTGCATGACTAGAAAATTAACTGTAACTGGCTTGTAAGTAAGTAATAATTGGGTTGCAAGTGAGTGGTAGTTGAGTTGCGTAAGTCTTTTATGAATTACGGTCCAAATAAACATCGTCATTATAATTGAGTTGTAGGCCTGTTTGTTTCGTTACAAAACGTCGCAAGTTGTAAGTCGTAAAATGAGAATGGAAAAAGTGAACTGTAGCAGAGAAAATATATTGTGTTTTACGGTGTTTGGTTGATAAAGTGAAAGTGTAAATGGTAAAGTATATTGTATTTTACGGTGTTTGGTTGGTAATGTAAAAGTGTAAGTGGAAGAGTTGACCACAAATTTAACTATAGCAGTGATTTAAATATTATAAATACTATTAAATTAAATCTACTATTGCATATTAAATTATATTAATAAATTTGAGATAAAAATTAATAATCTTAATATTTTATTTATAACAATAATATTAATAAAATATTAGTATAAATAGTAAAATATTACTAAAATATTAACTAAATAAATAATATAAAATTTTAAGAAAATCTAAAGAACATTAATAAAATTTTAAGAATACTAATAAAATATAAATATTAAATGATCTTAAAAAATAATAAAATATAGTTATAATATTATAATATTAAAAATACTTTATAATTATTATAATATAAATTTTATTATAATATTAAAAAATCTTACAAAAATAATAAAATATAGTTATAATATTATAATATTAAAAATACTTGAAAATTATTATAATATAAATTTTATTATAATATTATTGTAATAGGAATATAAAATTAACAAAGTAAAATATAATTATAATTTAATAATAAATTATCATTATAGCATTATTATACTGAATTATTATTACAATATTAACATAATAAAATATTAGTATAATAATAAAATATATTATGATATTAATAAAGTAAATTTTTATATTAAAAAATAAATAATTAAATATATAATAATTTTATATTAAAGTATAATATTGTTATATTAATAAAATATTAACTCTAAATAAAATAATAAAAAATGGAATAAGTATTAATAAAATAATAAAGTATTAAATAAAAAATATTAAATTAACATAGTAAAATATTAAATATTAAAACAATAAAAAAATTAAAGATTAAAAATATAAAATAATTAAATAAGAAATTGAATACTATTTAAAATATTAAATATTTAATAATATTAAATTATATATTGATTATCAAGTAATTGTTTTGAACTATAAGTATACTACAAGTGAGAGTTACATGACCACAAAATTAAGGGCCTGTTTGGTTGTCGTAATTGACCGTAATTCGTAAGTCGTAATTGGTAAAGTCTTTTACGGTTGTAAATGAGTTACATGTATGTAAGTTTTACGGTGTTTAGTTGGTAATATAAAGTTGTAAGTGGAAAAATGTATTATATTTTACGGTGTTTGATTGTCATAATATATAAGTCGTAAGTGAAAAAGTTGACCACAAAATTAACTATTTAGTGATTTAAAAGGTTTTAATATTGTAAATAAATATTAAAAATGTTAAATATTAAAAAAATTTAATATTAACATAAAAAATAATATAAATTTGCATGATCACAAAATTAACTGTAACTGGGATGTAAGTGAGTGGTAATTGGGTTGCAAGTAAGTGTTAGTTGAGTTGCGTAAGTCTTTTACGAATTACGGTCCAAACAAACATCGTAATTGTAATTAAGTTGTAAGTCATTTACGAATTACAGAGTTTTACGTCTTTTACGACGAAACAAACAGCCCCTAACTGTAGCAACTGCAAGTGGGAAAATATAAGTGTAAAAGTGATATTTACATGACCACAAATTTAACTGTAGCAACTGCAAATGAGAAAAGAAGAGTTACATTTTGTAACTTATTTTTCAGCGAAATAAATAACGAAAAATGAAAAAGAAGTTTTATGACTTGCGTTTTATAACGTTTTGCAGCGAAACAACACGCCTATATATATTGTTTAGAAATTACGGAGTTTTACGATTTTTATGACGAAACAAACATTCCCTCTATATATATATATATATATACACACACTTTGTTGCGTCGCTTGTGTCTGATCTTTTTCCTCCGCCGCAAGGTAATCTAGGGCCGGCCAGCTAGGGTTTTGTTTCTCTATTACTCCATCATCTTCATCATAGATTTTCTCTCAGCTCTTATTTAATTGATTAAATTGAATTGATTTGATTATGTTATTGCTATTTATGAATTGATTGATGATGAAGTAAGTAAGATTGATTTATTAATCATCCATCTGGTTGGTTCTCTCTCCTTTCTCTCCCTCAGCAGTAGAAGGATGTCGTCGGACAGCGGCGTTGTTACTGTTTACGGGAACAGTGGTGCGGCTGCTCTCTCGGAGACCAAGAAATCGTCTACCTTCTCGGTGAAGGTGGGCCTGGCCCAGATGCTCCGGGGAGGAGTCATCATGGATGTGGTCAACGCGGAGCAGGCCCGCATCGCCGAGGAGGCCGGGGCGTGCGCCGTCATGGCCCTTGAGCGCGTCCCCGCCGACATCCGTGCCCAGGGCGGCGTGGCCCGCATGAGCGATCCTGGCCTCATCAAGGAGATCAAGCAGGCCGTCACCATCCCGGTCATGGCCAAGGCCCGCATCGGCCACTTTGTGGAGGCCCAGATCCTGGAGGCCATCGGCATCGACTACGTGGACGAGAGCGAGGTCCTCACCCCCGCCGACGAGGACCACCACATCAACAAGCACAACTTCCGCATCCCTTCGTCTGCGGCTGCCGCAACCTCGGCGAGGCCCTCCGCAGGATCCGCGAGGGGGCCGCCATGATCCGGACCAAGGGCGAGGCCGGCACCGGCAACGTCGTCGAGGCCGTCCGCCACGTCCGATCCGTCATGGGGGACATCCGATCCCTCCGCAACATGGACGATGACGAGGTCTTCTCCTTTGCCAAGCGCATCGCCGCCCCCTACGACCTCGTGATGCAGACCAAGCAGCTCGGCAGGCTCCCCGTCGTTCACTTTGCCGCCGGCGGAGTCGCCACCCCTGCCGATGCTGCCCTCATGATGCAGCTCGGATGCGACGGGGTCTTTGTGGGCTCTGGCATCTTCAAGAGTGGGGATCCCGCTCGCAGGGCTCGGGCCATCGTCCAGGCTGTCACCCACTACAGCGACCCTGACATCCTTGCCGACGTCAGCTGCGGCCTTGGGGAGGCCATGGTCGGTATCAATCTCAATGATGACAAGGTCGAGAGGTTTGCTGCCCGTTCTGAATGATTCAAGGATTATAATAATTACAATAATAGACGAACATCATGAAGAAGAAGATTGCTTGCTTGATCTCTTGAATGTAGTAATTGTGATGCTCCTTCCTATTTATCCATCTCCCAGTTACTTATAAAAGAAAATCAATTAATCAATCAATCAGTTGCTTTATTATAGTTAAAACTCTGAAATGCTTGCTTCGCTCACAGCTGCATTAAAGATTTTGTGATAATTAGATCCATCAGCCTCTCATCCTGTTTGTTCTTGACAAGTTTATACTCTTGCTTGTTTTTGTTCCTAATTTTAATTTGCTGTGCTTTCTATGTCAAATTGCTTTACAGGTGTTTGATATTCTTATATGATTAGAGCTGCATAATTATGTGTTTTGTAGTGTGACAATCTCCTCTTCTGGCCCGGGACATGATTGTGTGTTCCATTACTTGTTTTTATTTCTTAAGATGATTGCCCCCTATTTCTGTTTAGGACTTTAAACATATTTGTGTGTTTACTGGGAGTTAAAGCTTAGAATTTGATTTTCCTCTTGCTGAAAATGGTTATTCAAGTACCTGATGTGCATTTATTTAGTTTTGTTTGTCATTATTATTTTTAACTGATCTTCCACTGAGTTCCTTGGCTTGTCCCCTATTTCATGTTTGATTTTTATTTTAAGAGATATAATTGATTAATGGCCATTGAGGCAGTTCACTACTGGATGCTTGTACTTGCATACAAGGAGTAAGATGTATAGGCTGATTAGATTCATAATAACATTTATAAAGTGGGTACCTTTCAAACTGTTTCTGATGAGGGTATCACTATCATATTGAGTGTTGAGACTGGGGGTGCTTAATTTGGGATGCACGTAGGAGTTTCTCTCTTGATTTGTTTTATAGGGATATTTGATTGGTGATTAGAAGGAAGGGAAAATGACTTGGTCACATGTTAGGTTGATGTAATCTGTGTGGAGTAATGGCTAAAGAGCTCATACTGCCAACCACTTTGATTTTAATCGTGTTGTGTAGCCAACTTTGGCTTGATTTGGTCAACTTTGGCCGAACGTACCACTAGTGCCTCTATTTTTTGATGAGTTGTGCCTTTGACGCTCCCCTCCCTCTCTTATGCATGAACTAGCACTTTGCCTAATCGAGTTTATCTTTGTGTAGGAAGCCCTTCTCTTTCTTTCCTGATGGATCTTCCTGCTTTCTTGGCGTTCTTTTGTAAACCCATTCATTGAAGCATTAGGATGATAATGACATCATCCTCTATGCAAGCTCTATATGCTTGACATGTCATTGCCTGTTGATGATCTATCACCGATCAAATAACAGAGGAACTTCAAGTCGAAGACTCGGTAGCGGAAGCGGAAGTGTAGAAGATCTACCACTAGCAAGCAATCACCATATAATCAAGGAACACAAGATTTAAAGTGGTTCAACAATGTGCCTACCTCCATGGGGGAGGAGGGGAGAAATATTTATTGAAGAAAATATACATATTTATTGAAGAAAATATAAGAGTTACAATGAGATCTCTCTCACAACTCTCAATGGTGGAATTCTAGAATTTCTGTTGAATTTTTGATACCCCTTCAAAAGGTCACCCCTCAGGGGTTTATATAAGCACCGGGGATGATTCTAGTCCAACACGAACTCAAATTAGCACCTCCTTAGAGAAATAGAAAACTCGTATCTAAACCAAAATAAGAGAGATCCGTATTAGAAAACTGTCAAAAACCTGAATTCTTCTTCCATGAATATGATGCATTCCAAATACTAACAATCTCTACCTTGACTCATGTTCATTGAGTCCCTCTATAGAAATTGGCATTTGCTTCATTCACTTTCCTTTCTCCCCCTTTTTGTGGCTTCACAGGCTCCCTTCCAAGAGCCCGTTCGTCACTTTACCTTTGGAGAACCTTGATGAAGTTCAGAGATGTTTTGAACTTCTCCACCGGGATGATCTTCGTCATCATATCCGTTGGATTCTTCTTCGTGCTGATCTTTACCAAATCGATCACCTTATCATCCATCACCCACTAACGTATCTTGTGAAATCTCACATCAATGTGCTTCGTCTGCTTGTGATACCTGTGATTTTTAGCGAGACGAATAGCACTTTGGCTGTCGTAATGAACTCGAACTGAATCTTGTATGATACTGAACGTCTCAACCAATCCTCTTAACCACAAAGCTTTCTTTGGCGCCTCAACTGCAATCATGTACTTCGCTTCTGTCGTTGAAAGAGCAATTGTATCTTGCAACTCTGCCTTTCAACTAATGACACACTCAGTTACTGTGTTCACATAGCTCGTCGTAGATTTTCACTGATCGAGATCTCATGCATAATCTGCATCAACATAGCCTTGTAGTAACCTAGGCTTCCCCGTTTCTAATATCTGAAACACCAAGTCTAGTCTCGCAGTCCCTCGTAGATATCGTAGCACCCACTTCACTGCTTCCCAATGTTACTTTCCTAGATTTCACATGAATCGATTTACTGTATTAACTACATAGGCTAAGTCAGGCCTAGTGCATACCATAAGATCCTACCGCACTAGCATATGATACTCGAGACATCTCTTTCTCCTCTATCGGTGATTATGGACACTGTTTGGAGGATAATTTGAAGTGACTTGCCAAAGGACTGGTGACTGATCTTACTTCTGTCATGTTGAATCTCTCCAACACCTTGAGAACATAGTTCTTTTGGGATAGGCCAAAGTCTGCCTGTGCTTTTGTCTCGAGTGATCTCTATACCTAAGATTTTCTTGGCTTCTCTCAAATCTTTCATGTCAAATTTCTTCTTGAGCTGAGCTTTAAGCTTCTGAACATGTATCTTGTTTTTCGCAACATTCAATATATCATCCACATATAACAACAAATATATCGGATCATCACTCTGCTTGAAATAGACATAACTATCATACTTACATTGGTTGTATTTGGCCTTGATCATGAAAGAGTCGAACCGTTTGTACCACTGTCTGGGAGACTGCTTAAGCCCATAGAGGGACTTCTTTAGAAGACACACCTTGTTTTCTTTACTTTCCTGAATATAACATTCAAGTTGTTTCATGTATATCTTCGCCTCCAGCTCATTTTCATGTATATTCTCCTTAAGCCCATAGAGGGACTTCTTTAGAAGACACACCTTGTTTTTTTACCTTCCTGAATATAACTTTCAAGTTGTTTCATGTATATCTTCTTCTCCAGCTCATTTTGCAGAAACGCTGTTTGACGTTCATTTACTCCAACTTTAGATTAAACTGAACAACTATCGCCAATAACATTTGAATAGATGTATGCTTGACTACATGAGAAAAATCTCATTGCAATCAATACCCTCCTTCTGAGCATATCCTTTGGCAACTAACTTTGCCTTGTACTGCTCATTGTCCTTTCGAAAAACCTATCTGCAACCTATTGCCTTGGAGTCCTTTGAAAGATCGACTAACATCCATCTTTTGCTCCATGGTTGTAATTCACTTGCCGTGGTCATCTGCCTTGATCGCTTCCCTGTAACTGTCAGGTTCTCCTGTTTCTGTTACTAATATGAAAGAGACATGATTTTCATTCCAGTCATACCTTGTTGGTGGCACCGTAACTCTGACTGACCGCCTCAACGGTCTAGGTTGCTCTTGAGTAGCCTCCTGTTTGTCCCCATCTGAATCTGAGGAGTTCTCTTCTGACTCTTCAGGTCTTTTAGGGCTATCTGAGAACTCGACTCTTTTTTTTTCTGTGTGTCTGCTATCGAACTGTCTGAAGCTCCACCTTGCGCTTTATCCTTGCCTCTGACTTTACTCACAACATTGAATTTTTGTCAAAGACCACATATCTGCTGATAAAGACACTCCTTTTTTGGGATCCCAAAGTCTGAAACCCTCGACTCCTTTGGTAACCTGATGAAGATACATTTCTTAGACTTAAACTCCAGTTTGTTCTTTTTTCGACAACCAAATTATATGCTGGGCAACCGAAAATTTGCAAGGTTGAATAGTCTACAAATACTCCTCACCACATCAACTCTGGGATCTGAAGATCAATAGCTGTTGATGGTGACATGTTTACCAGATAACTCGCATGATTCACTACCTCTGCTCAAAATTTTTCTGACATGTCAGCCTGTAATCTGATACTGCAGTTACACTCTATAAGTGTCCGATTCATGCGCTCTGCTACTCTGTTTTGTTCTGGTCGCCCTGAAATACTTAGCTGGTGTTTGATGCCCTTTCTTGCTAAGTAATATTTGAATTCTTTGGAGATGTACTCGCTTTCATTATCAGACCTCAAGATTTTCACCTTCCGCCCAGTCTGAATTTCCACCAAAGTTTTTCACTCTTGAACTTTTGAAATACTTTTGATTTCTGCTTCAAGAAGCATACCCAAACTTTTCTTGAAAAATCATCTATAAAAGTAACATCGTACCTAGCACCTTCAATGGATGTTACTGGCGAAGGCCCCCACACATCCGTGTGTATGAGATCTAGCAAGCCTTGTCTTGTGTTGAGATGTAGAGAAAGCTACTCTACGTTGCTTACCCATAATGCAAAATTTACAAAGATCAAGTTTGCAATATTTGATACCGGGTAGAGCACTCCTTTTGTGTAGGATTTGAAGACCTCGCTTGCTCATGTGTTCAAGACGCATGTGTTAAAGTCTTGTAGCATCCCCCTTCTCTGTTGCTGCTGAAGCATCACCAATAATAATGCTTCCTGTCAACTTGTATAAGTTTGCTGTTCGTTCTCCTTTGAGAATCATCATGGAGCCTTTAGTAACTTTGATTGCTCTATCTGCACCAGAAAATTTGTACCCACGAGCTTCTAAAGCTCCTAACGAGAGAAGATTCTTCTTTAAATTCGGAACGTGTCGAATGTTCGTGAGGGTTCAAACCTGTCCATTAAACATCTTCATACGGATGTTGCCGATGCCAACAGTCTTACACACGACGTCGTTTCCCATCAAGACAGAGCCTCCATCATAAGACTTGTAAGTACTGAATCACTCCCTTTTTGGGCACATGTGGTATGTGCACTCCGAGTCAAGTAACCAAGCATATGAGAATTTACCTTTTCCTGACTCAGCTGTCAAGATATCACATGAATCCTCATTTGCTTCTTCGACAACCCCGACTTGATCTGACTTTCCATTGGTACTAGCTCCATCGGAATCTTTGCCGCCTTTCCTCTTCAGCATCTCCTTGTCAATTTTTTTTTGATGTGCCCTGGTTTCTTGCAAAAATAGCAAGAGAAACTGCTAAAAGCCTCTAGATCCCTTTTGGGTCCCCTACTCTTTGATCTTTCCCTCTGGTCCTTGAAAAACAATCCTGAGGCCTCCGTAGAATCTGTCTTCTTCATCAGCTCGTTGTTTTAAAGCATCTGCTTGGCATCTTCTAACTCTAAGGTCTCCTTACCACACATGATGGTGGTTGCCAAGTGGTCATAACTTGATGGAAGAGAAGAGAGTAACAGAAGAGCTTTGTCTTCTTCTAGCTTAATCTCTAGAGCTAACAAGTCGCTTAAAATTCTATTAAAAATATTGAGATGTAGAATAGACGTACCTTCCTTCATCTGAAGACTATATAACTGCTTCTTGATGAAGAGCTTGTTCGACAAACTCTTTGTCATGTACAGGCTTCAGCCTACACCAAAGACCAGCAGTTGTCTTCTCTTTCATCACGTTGTAGATGACCTCATCTGATAGGTACAATATGATCGTTGCCTTTGCGTGAAAGTCGATGTCGTTTCACTTATTATCCTCCATCTTCGATGACTTCTTCTCAATACCAAGCATGGCCTTGTGTGTGACCTCATTCACGAGTAATGATATTACTCGCATCTTCCACAACAGAAAGTTAGTCTTCCCGTCGAATTTCTCCACCTCGAACTTAGTTGTCGTGGTCGTCTTGCTAGCCATCGCACTGATACCAATTGTTGATGATCTATCACCGATTAAACAACAAAGGAACTCCAAGTCGAAGACTAGGCAGCGGAAGCGTAGAAGAGATTTACCACTAGCAAGCAATCAACATACAATCAAGGAACGCAAGATTTAACGTGGTTCGACAATGTGCGTACGCCCACGGGGAGGAGGAGAGAAATATTTATTGAAGAAAATATAAGAGTTACAATGAGATTTCTCTCACAACTCTCATTAGTGAAATTCTTGAATTTCTGTTGAATTCTTGACACCCCTTCAAAAGGACACCCCTGAGGGGTTTATATAGGCACTTGGGATGATCCTAGTCTAACACAAACTCAAATCAACACCTCCTTAGAGAAGTAGGAAATCTGTATCCAAACCAAAATAGAAGATAAATGCGTATTAGAAAACTGTCAAAAACCTGAATTCTTCTCCAATGAATATGAGGCATTCCAAATACTAACAATCACAATCTTACGCTTGCCATAAGTATGTGGATGTAGATCTTAAAGTATATTTATTACTAATGATAATTTTCTAAAAAACTACACTTTAACGCATGATAATCTTTGGGGTGAAAGAGAAAAACAGATACCCCGCATGTGCAGTTCATGTTGGGGGAGCCTCTTTTGTTTTCATTTGTCCCAAAGGACATCATGTGTTGAAGTGCAAGAATGAATGAGGAGGAAGTAGGGGTGCCATCGGATCGGATACGGATCGGATATTATCTCTACCATATCCATATCCGCACCCAAACTTCGGATACGAATACGGATACGGATATTGGCGGATGTGAAAAAATGATATCCGTATCCGCCAAAATCGGATATCAGATATAAATCGGATATTAGCGGATCGGATGCGGATACTAATCGGATATGTTAAAAATGGATATGGTTAAAGATAAATTAAACAGAAATACTTATATTACTTTTTATCTCATCTACTACAATATTAAATGTGATACATACTATGATATTATTGTGTACATATCAATACATTCATCGTATTCATTGTCATTTGACTTCTATAACAATAGATTATACGTCCTCCGGTGCTAAATGCCGATTCGGATGACATAGTTGATGTCGAAATACTCAAAATATCATGTGGTGCTCTTGCAAGAATCGAATATTTTTCACTATTACTTTTTCACCAACTCAAAATATCAAAATTTAATACATTATTCCATTGAAGAATAGTCTTCTCCATACCGATATCATTATGAAGCACGCAACATTCAGATATCGGATCGGATACGAATAAGATATTACTTTTACCATATCCGTATCCGAACCTACCTTTCGGATACGGATACGGATACGAATATTGACGGATGTGAAAAAATGATATCCGTATCCGGATTGGAGGCGGATTCGGATGCGGATATCCGCGGATAATCCGTATCCGGTGGCACCCCTAGGAGGAAGGGATCTCTCTCTCTCTCTCTCTCTCTCTCTCTCTAATGGATGCCAACTTCTATTTCTAGTATGGAATAATTGTTGAAGGAATCAAAATTCTTTTAGAGTACCTTGTTAACTTTGTGCATTTGAAAGAAACTTTGTGACCCTAATCTTAGAGGGTACAGTGTTTGCGAATGAATGAGGAGGAAGAGATGAACAACTTGCTTTTGTTCTTGCAAAATGTTATACGGGAGAGATGTAGCATGAAATCTGTTTCAGATCTTACAACAGAGATTTAAGCCTATGAATTATGCAAATCTTAGCTGCTTGTTGCTCGACTCACAAGACTAGTCTGGCATCACAACGTGGCTGATTCTTACAGTTTTGGAATGCCTCAACAACAGGTCTTTGTGAAAAATGCTTGTTGGCCTCCATTTTTTGGTTTATATTTATACGGTGTTGGCAAATCTTGGGTGATATCATGTATGGGTACAATCTAGATGTTTGCATTTATATAAAACAAAAACTGATGATTTTAAGTCCTTATGTTTATGATAGTGAAATGTTATGCGGCAAAAGTTACGTCCAAAGAATTTCCCAATTTGGCATTGGATAATTGGATATAATTGGATAACCTTATAACAGCTGCTTTAGTTCGTGTTGATCCATACACAGTGTTGGGTGCCCCTTTAACTCTTTTTACTTGTCAATTGTTGGACTTACTTAACTGTTCTCTCTTGTGGGCGTTTTCTCTTGTGGGCATGCCTTCTTTTTGTGATTGTTTGATTATTTAAGAAGTTGGTACAATTGATATTTAAAATCTTTGCATGATTTGTTTCTTGCATCTCATGAAAGATTATAGATTGCACTTTGGCTTGTTAAAATGTTTTCTGAATTGGCAGTGATATTTAAAATGTTTGAATGCTTTGCTGCTTGCATTTGATGAAAGATTATGGATTGCGCTTTGGCTTGACATCTGTTTTCCGAATGGACAACCGAATAACATAATTGGGCTGAATGTTTTGAAAGGCCAGAGGCAACTAAAGGAGAAGATCCAAGAGTGAAATTGGGGAGGTTTTGCATGTGGGTGGGGTTATTGTACGAGGATGACTTTCCTCAGCAAGGAAAATAACGAAGATGTTGGATGAGTTTTGTTTTTCAGACCGGTAAGCATGCTTGTCCGGAGCAATTTTTTTTTGTGGATGGGACCCAAAGCCAAGCCCGATGGCCGTTTGTTTCGCGTAAAACTCCGTAATTCGTAAATGACTTACTACTCAGTTACAACTACGGCGTTTGTTTGGACCGTAATTCGTAAAAGACTTACGTAACTCAATTAACACTCACTTGCAACCTAGTTACCACTTACTTACAGTCCAGTTACAATTAATTTTGTGGTCATACAAATTTGTAATATTTTTTTATATTAATATTAAATTTTTTAATATTTAACTTTTTTAATATTTATTTGTAGTATTAAAACTTTTAAAATCACCAAATAGTTAATTTTGTGGTCAATTTTTTTACTTACGACTTATACATTACGACAATCAAACACCGTAAAGTACAATACACTTTCTCACTTTACAATTTTATATTACCAACCAAACACTGTAAAATTTACATACATATAACTCATTTACAATTGTAAAAGACTTTACCAGTTACAATTACGAATTACGGCCGGTTATGACAACCAAACAGACCTGCATATATTGGTAATCTGCATGTGCGATAATTGTGACAGCTTTATGTTGATAACAATTGATACGAAAGGGACTGAATGGTGTTCCATCCTGCTAATTATTTTTGTAGAGGGACGAGGCATCTTATGAAACATGGCCACTATTTGGGCAATCAGCCAAGGAGAACCTGGGCTTTAGTCATATCAAAAATATACAAATATTCAGATAAATCTTAAAAATTACATCAGACAACTCGAGCTGCATATCTAAGTGTAGATGCATCAAATGATACATCCAACACTCAGAACGCTGATACAAGTATTCTAACCAATAATATCACAAATCCACAGGATCATCACAGAATCACCAATACGAGTACAAGTTCTCAAAATATAATATTCACCGTCGAAGCGGGGAAACACATAAGTAGCTAATACA